>KV751330.1:5066752-5091712 GCA_001698575.1 Mola mola | reverse complement strand
TGGTCTGCATACTGAATAATGTTGTGTTGTGGGACTTCCCTTCATTTCCTTCCCCCACAGGCATGAGTTTAGCACAAGTGCAACGCTGTGCCAAAACAAGCACTGAATTGTTCTTCCTTTTTAAGTATTCCCAAGGTTACTTTCGAATGATTTTTGAGGACTTTTGCATCACAAATTTCTAATCTTCCTTCCCTGTAATACTAATGTGTGGCTACAGAAGCTCATTAATATTAACTGCTCAAAAAAACAAGGCTGAGTAATCTTATGTGAGCCAGAAACTTTCTATCAAACAATGCGTGAGAGCCTGAGGGCATAATAATGATAGGATTCCTATTGTCTAATTAACTTGGCACATAAGGGGAAGTAAGCTTTAAAAAAAAATAAACAAATAAGAGCCTGTTTACCTTGTCCTCAAAGCCTTACGCTATAGTTTAATGATAGATAATTACAGTTCAAAACTATCAAAATCCTGTTTTGTCTTTCTTCTAAAACACAGGGATTGTTAGCGCCCCTTTATCTTGGTTGACTTTCTACAATGGAGAGATAGAGTACCGGTCTCAAAAAACTTTTGAGGATAAAAACCCATTTAGTTTAAATTAAAAGTAACTATGTAAATATTACCAACTGTTAAATTTACATGCCTCTTCCTGACAATCTCACGGGCCTCAAATGGCAAAAATGGCAAATGGCAAAACTTTTTTAGGTCTAACTGAATTTGAGGATACATTTTAGTGTAGATGCAGTGATATGATGTTTTAATCCTTTGTTTGAGGCACCCTGCAGCTTGAACCAAGATTTAAGATCACACTCAACGTGTAAAGATGCACTGCATGAAAACAAGACTCATTAAAAAAAAAAAGAATTATCAATCAATCATTTAAAATATCCACATACACTGCTCCAGATATTCACATTGCATTCAGTCATTAGACCACTTATAAAAAAATAAGTGCCAACTCACGGAGCGCAAAGCTGCTGCATGTGCATGTGTATATATGTCAAAGCACTGTAAACGGAGCAGATAGTAGACTATGAGTGACTCCGGTTTCAGTCAGCCTACTAGCTTGGCCCCCTATTATTTGCTTATATATACATTACAGACAAAACATCTGAAAGAAGTTACCCACCAATGCAGCCCCACAACTGCAACTGACCCTTACCCTTACCCTACGATCTTAATCCAACTATATCATAATCTTAAAAGTCAAATATGTAGCATTGAATTGTCAGGTCGCATTCACATGTTATTGTTCCCCCGAGCTACCAGTCCAAAGGAGCCAGGCTGAAAATCAAGGTGAATAACTATAGATGCTTGTTTTTAAAGTTCCATCAGCAATAGTATAAGTAATAGTATAACTTTTTTTCTCCACAGATGTTCATTAGATGTAGGTCCTGTTGACCCAAACCGTCTCATGCTATTTAATAGGTCTTTCAAGTTACAAACATTTCTCCTGGTGCAGTAAGTTTGTCACAAGCTTTTCAACATCCAAATATTTGTCACTCTACAAGACAGGGTTGTGCAATGAAGGTCCCTAAAACAATCAGTTATGGTGGAGTGCAACGGACTAACGGAGGAGCCCCTCAGCCTGATGAAAGAAGCTGCTCTGCAGTCTGGTTGGATAATTTAGCATCAGCAGGATGAATACACTGTTGCCACTCTGGCCGTTGTCCTCAAGTCCTCATTCTATCATGTTATTAAGGTTTAATTTTGTATCTTTCTCTTGGTTCACCACACTGAATTTTCTTAGAGGAATCCTAGTCTAAATGGTGAATCGATATTTTAATAATTTGCTTTTACCCGCCATGAATTCGGAAACAAATTCCAGTATGCACATTTTCCTGAAAAAGCATCTGCAACAAGCAGAGATGTATTTTAAAATTCAACTCTTAGCTTCCACTTTTGCATCCTGGGCTCTGTTGTTGAATCAGGGTTTACTTTAAGGGCATTTCTTTGCCAGAGAACATTAACCACATGCCAAAACAGAATGTGTGTGTGCTCGTTGCCCCGTTGGTATCTCACCATATCCATATCATTAGATCCTTATTAGGCGTCATATTAGCTCAACTGACCAGTATCTGTCTCTCATTTAGTAAACTGTGAGCCGGGAGGGATGAGTGAATGCTGGGGCAGATCATTCTGTGGTCAAAGTGATGAAGACAGCGGGGACAAGACCTGACGCGTCTCTTCATGACAGGTCACACAGAGGAATTTCCACTCTTGTTTGGACACCAACAAATGCAAACACCAGTTTGTTTGTGTTTCTTTTGGATGATTTAAAACCTGCAAGATGCCCAGTAATTTAAAAAAAGATGAAATTTTAGAATAGAAACAGCCCATTTAGACTCATCAGCCAACGAGAGTACACAAACTTGTGAACTGCAACGACAGAAGATCATGCTTAATGTGACTACTCTCAGTTTTTACACACAACTACGCAGCAGCATTGCATGAGGCACCCAAAGGGCAGTACAGGAGCAAACCATCAACAAATACAATGGCTCACCATTAAAAATACAATATAACAAATCTATCTCCGACTCAGTCATAGTGATTACTTAGAAGCAAATTATGACTCTTATTTTGTCCAATATAAATGAGTCACTAGGAGAGAAAAAATAAAGATTAGCCACATCTTTCCTGGCCTGTGTTATTTATTCAAGCAGAAAGAAAAAAAGATTATTTCATTTACAACTGTGAGGCTGATGCTGTATATTAAGTAGTGCAACTCCCTGCCGACTCGACCCTTTTCAGACACAGTGTGTGAACGTCCATAGAATCAGTTAAAAAAACTTTCTTTGGACTCCATGTAAACCAATGCTAGAAGGCAGGTTTCATCACACAAAACCAAAAACAGATGTATGCAGTTTGTGTTCAAGAAGCAGCTGTGTCCACACTGTGGTGTCTGTGTTATCCCCCTTTGGTCACAAAACATCAGAAGCTCTGACCTTATAGTCATTTAAACCACAAGGACTAAACCAGTAAACAAAAGAAGTTAAAAAAAAAAAAAAAAGGTCAAAAATGAGTAAAAAAAAAATAGAGGAATCAAAGGCCCTATTATTATGAACTGCGAAATGTTGAAGTGAAATGATATCACTTGAAACTGAGATGATCTCTGACTGAATTTCGCAACTATCCAGTTCAGTGCACCATACCATACTATTGATTTGAAATGCAGTGCTTGTCTGGCTATTCTGACCCACAATCCTTTTAGATAAACAGCAGAGAGCACAGAATGACAATGCATTAATATGAGTTCTTCATATCATTCTGAACCGTGTGTATAATTTTCTGATGTAGTTTCTCCCAACTGTTTACATACTTTGTGTTACATACTTATTAAGAACAGCTGCATTGTAGAGCAAAACTAGCATGTGGTTACTTTTTGTCCGACAGGGAGATGTGCTGACAAGTTGCTAATTGTCTGTTATCTTGTTGATCGTTAACAAGCTTGTCAGTTCAGAAGGACTTCTTAAAAATTTCAGTATTTCAATAAAATAGTGCATAATCACAAGATCACACTTCCAGCGGGAAACTAAAGGCAAAACAACAGTAACACCTGGTTTAGCGTTAGGGTTGGTTAGGTAGGTAAAGACTCAAGGTGAATATATACAACATACATTAAAGTAAAGTTACAGAAAGAAATATTGATAATATATTTTTCATTGTACATGAAATCTATGTGAATTGTTAGAGCTTTATCCGCCAGAGTCAATATGTGGAACGTTTCAGACTCAGTAATCTAAACCAGAGGAGGTAACCCGAGAAAGGAAGAGAACTGTTCAAAGCAACCAATTTAACAAGAAATGTTCCCAGTGATACTCAGTTCTGTGCTCTGCTAAATGGAGCAGAACTTTAAGGAATTGTATACACCTGTGTTTACCTGTGATTGTATGTCAATAAAGTTGCTGTGAAACGCATCAATTGTTTTCTCAGGTTGCCTCTTCCCTTTTTGATCACGGGCGAACTACATGAGACGCTTGTCATGAATTTCCATGTTTTAGCTTTCAGCTGTTCAATTAGCTTTCATGCAGCAATTTTTTTTGCCAACCTTAATGTAATTTAGATTAGTATGATAACATAGAGTATGACTATGTCAGTCTTTTAGGAGTTGTGCATGAGTTAGTGGACCGGATGATCTAGTTGTTCAGATCTTTGGTCGCGATAAACAGAGATCACAATGAGCCACAGGTCACATTAGCATGTCCATAGTTTACTGGTGTGTTAGCATATGAACAGTCCCTCATATTGACAATCCCTGAAATACTCAGATTACCTGTGATTTAGTTGTGCCACTTCTTTTTGCATGGGCTTTAATAAGTAGGAGAACAAAAGTAAGAAACATATGTGGGCTGCTGTATCATAACATTTATGAGCTTTTTAAGCATCATTGATCATATGATTAAGACTTGATCCATAAATCCTATATGGACTCACATCTTCCATCTCCATTTTCTTACACAAGAGAGTATAAATCATTTGTGAAAGGCAGCTATATACTTCAAGCCTACATATGGATACACTGAAAATGAGAAATTTGACATGAGAGTAGGAACATGTTTGCCGAACATTGCATGTTTGAGTAGTCAAATATTTTGGAAGACGTGTTTTATTGCGCTTACTTTGGCCTCGAAAACAGAATAAAGCACATCTTTGGAGTTCATATTTGCTTTCATAACCTCGGGTCGGATGGAGCTAGTTTTTCAGATGTAATGAAGTAATGATTCGAGATGCACCACGTTCATACAGAAACCCACACACACATGCATGTTTGGCCCTTGGGAGCGAGGGGTGGTGCCTTGGTCACTATAGTCAGTGCAGTACCAGGGGACTTATCGATCCATGGAAGACACACTCTGCATGCAGTATGTCACCGCCATGATTAACATATCTCAGAAAACAGTCAACCGGCAACAAAACAGAATACTTCTTTCCAGTGACGTTACCTCCCTATTTTCTTTCTTACAACAGTGACTCAGAATACGTGCATGGTAGGTCTGTCTACTAGATATGGGTAAATTGCCTTTTTCTAATAATCTTTTTCGTGAGGTGTCTAAATAAAAGATATTATCATGCGCGGTATTATGAATCTGTGCAACTGAAAATAAGCAGGATTTTAGTTCTGGAAGTTTTCTCTGTCACTTTTAAAGATTGGCCATAGAACATACATATCCGTGCACGACTAAAGCCCTTTAATATAGAGCAATAGCGATGACCTAAAGTGAAATGTAAAGCTGATGCTACAAAACTTAGATTAGAGTGTGATGCCACAAATAACTGTTGTTTGCAAAAGAGGAAACTGCAGGAGGAAAGCACGAATAAAGAGCTGATAACTGTTTACATAATCATCAGTGGGTGAAAGACTGACACTTTCAGATCATAGATTACAGTATTGCATACTGGACTGTTCGCCTCACCCAGTTTATAATGATTACAGTGCCATAGTTTGAAATCCAGTGATTTTCTTTGTATATTTTTAAATAAAAAATCCTGCATTTCACTGAGCTAGACTCACTTAATATTGAACTCAATGACGTCATCAGTTCAAATGTATTTCATGCAAGAGAAACAGATAGACCGGTCACAGTGGTCATACTGTTGTTTAACATGTGTGAACTGATTCAGGACATCAATTCAAGCAATTTACATTCATGCTGAGTAACATGCGGTAAAAAATACCACCTTAAAAGTTGCCAGTAGCTGCCCTAGCCTTTGAGCAACACAAGATTTGTTTTGTTTCCAAACCGGTGATTGTATCCCCCGTAATCCCCTGTATAATCATTATAAAGAAAAAAAATAATTCTAAATGTTACATTCTACAGCTGCTAAGAGGTCCTTCTCACTCTATCTCTACCTGGATGCATGAATGTCCAGATTTCCTCCATCAGTTTAACAAATGTTAAACACTGTTAAAGAATCATGATGGCTAAATGAGGCTTACGCTGACAGGTCCCATCATAGACGTGTGGCTACAAAATGATCTGCAAATTGCTACATTTTGAACTAATTTTGCTTGCACATAAGATTGGTTCATATAATTTAAAGTATGATCTGTCATAACAAGTACATGAAAAGATCTCTTTTTGATCACTGTTAAAGGAAAGAAAAGCCAAATACTTTCTTGTATTGATGTTCTCTGTTAGACATCTTGCTCTCTTCATGGCTTTAAGAATTGTTAATCATGATAAGTATTATTAATTCTTTTTTTTATCATTCAGCAGATTAACACGTTTTGTGTTTAAAAAAAACAAAAAAAAAACAACTTTCTCTCCTCTCCGGCTTTTTGCCAAACATCAAGACATTTTTATGGCTCTATATATCACCTCAGTCCTCCTCCTGAGGATTTCTGGAATAGAATTAGGTGCTCTGTATAATCTATGATTGCTTTGAGCGAAGGAGAATGGAAACATTTTCATAATCTCACAATCTCGCTCACGTCTTTCGTCTAATGTGGATCACCTGCTGCCAACTGGTTTTCCCATACAGAAATAGACTCCATGGCTTGATGCATAAATTTATTTTTGGGGATTTTTAGAGCAGGACCTGTTTTTCACTTTTGTGCAATTAAAGGAGCGCAATGAGGACACTGCAGGCAACACAAACATAATTTATTTTGATACAAATTTTACAGCACATACACTTGCTTCTTCATAAATACTGCATGGCACCACATGTAAAAGGCTTCATTACTTTGTCAGTGACAACAACAACAAAAAAATTGTGCGAAAATAGATTGCAAACATTCAGTAAACATTCAGTTGAGTGACGACTTTTCTTTCACTCGGGCCATGAAATAAAAAGTTCACATATAATAGGTTTACTTTTCATGTGACAGCCGAAGCAATACTTAGGCTGCATATAATATTCACATTTACAAACATCATTTTATTAGAAGAGTCCCCCTCCAATGATGACAACTTCTGTGCTGAGATACTGCAGCGATCCCTCCTCGCCACAGTCTCCCTATAGCTCTCGCTTCCAAACAGGAAAGAGGACTTCCGCAGAAACATCATGGCTCAAAAGACTCCCCAGCCATTAATTTTTTTAAGGTTTATGAATTCAAATTCAGTCGTCGAAAAGTTGTACAAATGTCTCATGAAAGTGCTATACAGTGCTGCTCAATTTACATAGTGGCGGAGCTGTTCTAGTAGAGTAAGGGGCTTTTATTGAATAGCAACAATGGATCAGTGAGGACAGGATTAGCATTAGCTCACCCGAGACTCGATCATTTAAAATGTAAATCTATGACATACACTATTGCATTGAAAATATATGTGCCACACTCTCATCCTGTAAGACTTGTTTGTCACACCTAATACACTTTTAAAAATCAGTTTGCACAGCTGGCATAAACATACCAGTGGATAATATGGGAAATCGAAGCGACAACTAAGTGTTGATTGCATGTGTCATGATCTATGGGTCCAAACCATCAGCTGTACCTGGAATGTTTGTTGCTTCAGTGAATCATTCAAGGCTCACTGCATGTGGCATCCTCCAACATGAGGAAGCAGCAACATGAATTGCCATCCTTTTACTGGCGGCATGTCAATGAAGCAATAACTACTGATAACAAGTTATATGAGGTGCAAGGAGATGCCGTTGCCAGGAGGGAGCAGTGTGGATAAATAGATCACAACCCACTCAAATTGGACACAAACAGATCAGTTTGAAAGGAAAGGCACCACGGTCCACAAGCACTATCACCACAAATACATAGCAGACATGCAAAAATCACTTGTGCAGTTACTCATCAATTCAATGTCAACGTGTGGCATAATTGCAAGTGAATAATCACGACTATTCTTGGTCGTGGAAAAAAAGCAAAATAAAATCCCTGGAGAACATTTGTTGTGACATTCAACCTTTAAATTTGCTTTGCTGTAAATCCATGAAAAAGAAAAACAGAAGAGAAGATCAACATACTGGAAAGCTTGTTTTTCACATGGCATACACTGACATGCGATGACGCCGTAGTTACGTTGGTTCCTAAGGTCAGTGACCAGACCTAACCATACAGTACGTTTGAGAGTCCTCTGAGGGGAACAAAGTTCACAGTTTTGACAGTGTCAGCTGACTTGAAACAACACCACATGCACAAAAACATAGTTCACACACGCCGATTTTGGACGTGTAAAGGATCCTTGCTCCCCCAGCTGCCTTTGGTCGCCACATTTAGCATGCTGTCACTTTGATCACAATGTGTGTCATTTTCTGAGTTGCACATGTTAGTCAGAAAATGACGAGAGCCTGTGATCTTAAGACGGGTAATAAGAAAGAGCCTCATCTCAGGTTGGCCTTTACGATCGCATCACTAAGTACAAATTGGAGGCTGCGTTCTTTCTGATTTACTAATCTATTTCCGTGTTGTTTTAAAGGCTTTTTTTTAAATCTGAGCCTCCAGCTAAACAGCGGAGATAATGGATTTACCCATGTTTATTGGGCTGGGCTCAGTTGGATTTGGACATTTCCTGGAGACTGCACACCAAGCGGCGTCTGAAGCAGACTGACTGGAACAAGTGAGGAACAGCTGAGGCAGTGGTTGGCAGAGTGCCTTATCCAAATATTTGACCAATTTTAAAGAACGTGACATCTGTTTACAGCTAGGTGACTCTGGGAAATGTCAGGAAGCAGTGGCAAAGGTGCACTGCTCAGGACCGTTTTCTCATCATTTGCCTGAATGGTCATCACCAACGAGTCTTGTGTCTAGGACTTTCTTATCATTCATCTATTTCAAAGAAACTGTTTATTATTGACTGTCATTTGTTGCCTCGTGCCATGACTATGGAATCAGCCTCTCTGGTTTCAGTAAACTGTAGATGGTGAAAGACAACCACATAATATAGTAAACAACTTTGGCTTGTGCAACAATACAGCCAACTGTTACTGGTGGTCCATAGAGGGGGCAGGAAACAGTTTGCCTTACACTCAGTTTAGCTGTTGTACAAATGAACAGGAGGCTGTGCAGTATCACAAACATTTCATTTGAATTTACTCAAATAAAAACTGCAATGCCCAGGATTAACAACATTACCATAATGCAACCTGCTTTGTACATAGAGCGAAGCTAATGAAATATGCAAGTACACACACTTGCAAGTTTTAGCATATTACTAACTGATGACCTCAGGCGTTGCTCAGCTTGCACCAGTGAAATGCAGATAACTTCATATCTCTGTTGTTATCTGCCCACAGCAGACCACAGCAGGGAGCAGGGAACAGGGCCTCACAGCAGTGCTGGGCAAGACAGAGACAGACATGATGATCACCTGTTGTTGATCATCTTTCATACCGCAACAACCCAGTAAAAAAAAAAAAAATAGAAACAAAATGAAGCCGAATTATAATTGTACTTGAATCGGAATGTATTTTGTCAGTCAGCAAAGCAGCAAAAAGGCAGCACCTTTTGAGCCTTCTGTACTATTCATTCGTTTTCTCAACTGGTATAAAATGATGGGATTTGAAGCCTGAAGCAGCATTTAGTTTTAAATTAAAAAAAATAAATAATAATAAGAAGAAAAAACACTTTTATGTCACTAAGTTGTGAAATCATTTGCCAAGAACTCTGGGATAAAAGAGTTAATGCTCCCAAATCCAACTGAAGCAAGATAATTAGCAGTGCACACATCATTTAGTGGCATAAATAAACAGCTGAGATACTGCCCTAGCACAGAAACAAGGCTTGATAGTCAGTCAAAGAGCAAACATTTATGTGATGAGGTAGATTGAACCACTGATAAATGTAACAGAACAAGTAATACCTACAGTATTTATTCACTCCGTGAAAAGGGGATACACTTTCCTCAGCTAAACATGGATTATTACACTGTACCAGTCAGTTTGACTGGTCTTACCTTCATTAAATTGGAAAAAACTGTTATGTACTGATATACTTATATAACTGATATCAGTGTAAACATATCTGGAACAACCTTTTGACAGTTTATAGAACAGTTGTTATAGTCGTAAGGCCTTTGTTGCAATTCCCATTGGGGTCCACTGCGCTCTCCACGACACTGCAGACTCCCGCTCCCTTCCCCAGACACCCTTTGTTAGCATCACTGTCTTCTAGGCTCACTTTACTCCTCCCTTGCTGCTCACTCTGCCAGCTGTTCCTGCTGTAGATGTATCCGTTTACTGGCCCTGGGTTGCTGAGGCGGTTCCTCTTCATGGATAGGATTTCCTTGAAGGCATACCTGAACTCGGGGCTGCGGCAGTAAATGAGCGGGTTGAAAGCAGAGTTTGCGTAGCCTATCCAGTTTAGTATCCTAAAGGCAAGGTCATTGTGCTGGTCCTTCCATATGGCCACCACCACGTTGAGAAGGAAGAAAGGCAGCCAGCACAGAGTGAAGATCCCCATGATGATGCCCAGTGTCTTTAGGGCTTTGTGTTCCCGCAGGCAAAATTTTGCCTTCTTTTGGCCACGCACGTTAGCAGCCTCCAAGGATTTGAGGTTGCTGTTGTCACTGTTATAGAACCGTCCAACACTTTGGTCAATTTTCTTCAGTTGGCTTTTGGCCTCTTGGAAAACGCGGCCGTAGACAAAAATCATGATGACCAAAGGGATGTAGAAGGAGATGATAGAGGAGGTGATGGCATACGCCATGTTGGTGTAGAACTCGCAGCAGCTGGTGTCCTCAATGCACCTCTGAGCTTCCTCATCATCTGATATCCACCATTTCATGTGGATTGGCAGAAAAGATATTAGGGCTGCAATCACCCACACAAGCACAACCAGGATGCGAGCCCTGCACTTGGTCAACATCGACTGGTAGCGGAAAGGAGAGGTGATTGCCAAATAACGGTCTATAGCTATCACACACAAAGTTTCGATGCTGGCGGTCACGCAGAGAACATCAGTCGCAGTCCAGAATTCACACCAGAAACTACCAAAGTGCCAAGTCTTGAATATGATGTAACAGGCACCGAAAGGAACCACAATGAGACCCATGACCAGGTCAGCACAGGCCAGGGACGTAATGAAACAGTTGGTGACGTTTTGGAGGCGCTGGAAGCGGCCGATTGCTGTTATGACGAGGATGTTGCCAAAGACAATGCACATGACCAGTAAGGACATGATCGTGCCCAGCAAGATCATTGTTGCCTCACTGTAACTCTCCTCTTGTCTGGCCGGCTCTGACGTGGCGATGAACTCCATGCTCACGTTAAGGTATTCTGTGGGGGTTGTACTTCCCATCTGAAGAGACCATATGTGGATAAGACATGCATGCACACAAACAAACACAGACACACAGGGGGATCATCACACTTTAAGTGTAGCCAACTGGCCTGATTGGAACAGAAGACAAAGCTAATACCAAATGAAAATACACTGCATTTAAAACTAATACTAACAAATTTAAATTTTACTATTTTGGTTACCACAGAAAAAGGGGAAGCAAAATTAAAGCACTAAGACCACAATAAAAATTCATCAATTCCTCCTCAGGAAGCACAGCTTATAAAGCACACTTTAACAGGCAAACTACTAAAATATTAAAGTACAAACCTCCACAGGTAGCTATGTTGTATCCTGCCTCCCATAAAAAAAAAGAAATCTCACTGCTCAGGTAGTTCCTGCAAAGTGTTCACTGTCACACGTCCCCTTTTCAACTGTTTGTTTCACCTCCGTGTGCCTCACTCAATCGATCCCGCAGCTGAGCTGTGTTTCTTCTAAAGTGTCTCTCAAGCTATTTGTATGAGCCCTTATGCAGTGCAGTGATGACATCATGGTCAGCGCTCAGCCAATCAGGCAGCCAGACCGTGGAGTGTGCCGAGTGCTTCACAGAGTTTGAACACACGGTCCCTGCAGCTCGGCTCCATGAGACAAAAGCAGCAAACACAGTGAAAAGATATTTAGTTACAGACTTATTTAGAATGTGTTCAAAGTTGAGGTAAAACATACAGTGGGGCAAAAAAGTATTTAGTCAGCCACTGATTGCGCAAGTTCTACTTAGAAAGATGAGAAAGGTCTGTAATTTTCATCATAGGTACACTTCAACTATGAGAGACAAAATGAGGGAAAAAAAAAAAAAAAAAATCCAGGAAATCACATTGTGAGATTTTTAAATAATTTATTTGTAAATTATGGTGGAAAATAAGTATTTGGTCAATAACAAAAGTTCAACTCAATACTTTGTAACATAACCTCTGTTGGCAATGACAGAGGTCAAACGTTCTGGCTAAGCCACTCCAGGACCTTGAAATGCTTTTTACGGAGCCACTCCTTCGTTGCCCGAGCGGTGTGTTTGGGATCATTGTCATGCTGGAAGACCCAGCCACGTTGCATCTTCAATGCTTTCACTGATGGAAGGAGGTTTTGGCTTAAAATTTCACGATACATGGCCCCGTTCATTCTTCCCTTAACACGGATCAGTCGTCCTGTCCCCTTTGCAGAAAAACAGCCCCAAAGCATGATGTTTCCACCCCCATGCTTCACAGTAGGTATGGTGTTCTTGGGATGCAACTCAGCATTCTTCTTCCTCCAAACACGACGAGTTGAGTTTTTACCAAAAAGTTCTATTTTGGTTTCATCTGACCACATGATATTCTCCCAATCCTCTTCTGGATCATCCATATGCTCTCTGGCAAACTTCAGACGGGCCTGGACATGTACTGGCTTAAGCAGGGGGACACGCCTGGCACTGCAGGATTTGAGTCCCTGTCGGCGTAGTGTGTTACTGATGGTAGCCTTTGTTACTTTGGTCCCAGCTCTCTGCAGGTCATTCATCAGGTCCCTCCGTGTAGTTCTGGGATTTTTGCTCACCATTCTCATGATCATTTTGACCCCACGGGATGAGATCTTGCGTGGAGCCCCAGATCGAGGGAGATTATCAATGGTCTTGTATGTCTTCCATTTTCTTACAACTGCTCCCACAGTTGATTTATTCACACCAACCTGCTTGCCTATTGTAGATTCACTCTTCCCAGCCTGGTGCAGGTCTACAATTTTCTTCCTGGTGTCCTTCGACAGCTCTTTGGTCCTGGCCATAGTTGAGTTTGGAGTCTGACTGTTTGAGACTGTGGACAGGTGTCTTTTATACAGATAAGTTGAGTTCAAACAGGTGCCATTAATACAGGTAACAAGTGGAGGACAGAAGAGCTTCTTAAAGAAGAAGTTACAGGTCTGTGAGAGCCAGAAATCTTGCTTGTTTGTGGGTGACCAAATACTTATTTTCCACCATAATTTACAAATAAATTCTTTAAAAATCCCACATTGTGATTTCCAGGATTTTTTTCTCATTTTGTCTCTCATAGTTGAAGTGTACCTATAATGAAAATTACAGACCTCTCTCATCTTTCTAAGTAGGAGAACTTGCACAATCAGTGGCTGACCAAATACTTTTTTGCCCCACTGTATAATAGCAGATATAGCAAATATAGTAGCAGTGCACACTCTGCCTCTTATGAAATTAAAACCAAATGAGGTTTTCTTTTAATCTGTGTAAAGTACTGTAACAAAAAAATTGAATCAAATTCAAAGTAATAGTCTATGAATTCCTGGTAAAGTTAACTCTAGTTCGATCCAGAAGTATTATTCGACAAGTTTTTTCATGATTTTGTCTCTATACACCACTACAGTGGATTTGAAATAAAACAAATAATTTAAGAGCATTCACAAAAATATGGAGTTAATAATTTTAAATATGAATGTAGTTTTTCATACTTGGATGAAAATTCTGAGCAGTCAATGACTGCTTGAAGTCTGGAGCCCATGAGAAGCACCAAATCTGAGCCCTATATACCTCAGAATTCATCCCAATGCTTCTGTCAGCAGTCACACGATCAATAAACACCAATAAGCCTGTTCCACTGGGCCATACATGCCCATGCCATAGCACTGCCTCCACCATGTTTGATAGATGATATAAGATGCTTTGGAAGTTGATGAAGTCTTCATTTCCTTCTCCGGACTTTTCTCTTCCCATCATTCTGATACAAGTTTATTTTAGTTTCATTTGGCTACTAGTATTTTGCACCTTGTTGTAAACCCTCTGTATTTACATTCATGAAGTGTCTCTTGATTGTAGAGCTTGACAATGGTATGCCTACCTTCTCCAGAGTATTTTTGACTTGTCGCCATGTTGTGAAGGGGTTTTTCTTCACAGAGAAAAGGGGTCTGCCATCATCCAGTTTAGGTGTCATTTGCGGTCTTCCAGGCCTTTTAATGTTGTTGAGCTCACCAGTGCAGTAAAAATGTAACAAATTGTTGATTTCGCCGCTCCTCAAGTTTTTCTCCATCTCTCTGGTAGAAGTTTTTCAGGATAATGATGGCCTACTTCACGTGCACTGATATCTCTTTGGACTTCATGTTGAGAGCTCCAGGGAAACAGCTACCAAATGCTGATTAAACACCTGAACTCCAACCTTTTTTCTGCTTAAATTGTCTTGAGGTAGCAATGGAACAGACCACACCTGAGCATGAAACTGCTTGTCAGTCAACTGTCAAAATACTTCTGAGCCCCTGAAAATGGATGTAATTCCTAAACAGAAAACGCCATACTTTTGTGAAAACCCCTTAAATTAAAGATGAAAGTCACATCTTGATTGTTCTATTTCAAATTCACTCTGGTGGTGTATAGAGGCAAAATGATAGAAATGTCCAAATACTTCTGCATCTAGCTGTATAATGGCACCCGTTATTCTGAGTTGTTAAGAGTTATGTGCTTTTCCTTCCATTAAACATAAACTGTAAATTATGTCATGCATGGCTGAGCCTGTACAGTACATTAAATTTTTAAAAAAAGTGTATATAATGTTACAGTGATAAATACCTAAAGGTTAATGTCCAGAAAATTCACAATTATTTATACACCCACAGTGCGGCAGGAACAGAAAATATTGTGATGGTATAAAACAATGGTTTTTTTACGACTCAGAACAAACTTGGACGTCTGTTTAAAGGATAGAGAGTTGATGTGCAAAAATATTTGGCTAACAAGTAACATAAAGACGTTCACTGGGAGGATTCTGTTCATGGATTAGAAACTATTATTATTACTTATTAGCAAAGGAAACACAGAGTGCTACCAGGACACTGAAGCTTGATCTTCAGCTAAAAAAAAAGCAGAAGAATGGGGTGTAAATGTTCTTCTCTTTGCCTCAGGACTGCTTGTATTGGAACTGCAAAGTGCAGGATCGTTAAACGACTGTCATTATTAGTATGTATATCGACAGGCAGAGGCTGCTTGTGTGCATAAGCAAGTTAGAAATGAATCATCTATTCAGGTAAGAGGCCCTTTACCTGTCAGCCCATTCGTTCTGTGAATTCATGTTTTAAAAGCATATAAGACACGGTTGGAAAAGTGACAGGGATGTGCTATAGATAAAACATTTTTATTTATATTCAGTATTTACTGCTTTTCTGTCCTTGACATGTGTTCAGCTGTCTCCATGTGATCACTGGCTCCCACACTATAAATTACTGCAGTAAAGGGATCAATGCTCTGTCAGTCATCAATTGCATTTTACGTTTCCGCAAGCTTTTCTTGTTGTGCAATGACTTTAGTCGTTCTGACCAAAAAGGTTGTCAAACATTGAGGCAACTGGGTAAACATACATACTACAATGAATTATATAATCCTCCTAACTGTGCCTGGATCAACATGTGGAAAAAATGCTATCAAGACAAGTAGGTAAGTTTAGTTCTCTAAGGTCGCTCTCAAACGTGTGTTTGTGTGTGTGTGTGCAAATTTGCTGAGGGAGGTGGTGAGTGATGTGACGTTTGCAGAGCTCTGGCTTAAGGTCACACCACAGGCACTGTACTCTGCATGTCACAATGAGCCATCTCAATACTTCGCATTCATGCAGATATTACAGATTTTGGACAACCACAACTTTAAGCTTATGTTGACCCCACTTGACACCTCTTCGGGGATAATTAGCATGAAATGTGCTCTTGACATTCATGACACCCATATAAAGATTTCTCCTGACCGGTATGGCCCTCTGACCTGTTGTCTGGCTAAACAACATCTTGTATTGCCATGTGTCTCAGCAGGTTTACATGAACATGGATATTCATGATCTCAGAATGAATTCAAATGTTTTGATGGCCTGACCTTTTTTCCAGTATTACCATCGGTCTGGAATTTGCTCTCGTGTGCCAAAGGAATGTCAAAACTTACGTACACATTGTCCAGAAATTGAGATAACATGTCTCTGCTCTTGAGGGGATAAATGTCAACACTGCACCTCAGCTTACCATGAAATTTGCTGTGCTGAACACATTTCCCTGTTGAATCAACTCGCAAGACTCCCGCAGCCAAATCTCTTGCGCAACTTAGAACACAAACCTTTCATATTTAGCTTCACTCCAAATGAGGCTGGAAGAACTGGAAAAAATGTGTTATCTGCCCCATACTTTGTTTGGTTATACTTTCATTTAAAGAGATCACCCTGCTCATATTTAGAAATATTCACAAATATTATGATTCTACAACTGTATGATCACATGACCATTTTCCTTAATCTATATATAAACTTGCACTTCACTTGTTAAACTTCACCCTTAGCTTCCTACCGTAAATGTAACATAAAAGTGATTTTTCTTAAGAGCTCTGTTTTGAAAAGTAGGAGTCTGCATGTTCAATTAATCATGCCTGGTTTCCTCAGACTGTGACATCTCTCTTCCTGCATCCTGTCACTCCGGGGTAGCGCAACTTCACATTCCGAGTCGTCTCTCCAGTTAGATCTCGGACGCCGCACTCGTTTCATCTAGCACTCTTGTAATAAATCTCCCCCATCCAAAGCGTATTGTTTTGGGTCCCAACTTTTCTAGTTGTGGTGCGTGGTGTTGACGAGCCAAACTCGACCTCCCACCTTTCCCCCAGCTGTTTGTTACTGTAATCTGTCAGGAACAATGGATGGAGGCATTGTTCCTCTGCGGAAAGTTTTCAGGGGCATGAGAGGAAACAAGAGAGCTGAAACACGCTCTCTCACTTCTCGTGAGTGTAAAATCACTTTACTGGTCGTTTGCCACGTGATTGTAAAAATAAACAGCGATGAGAAGATCAGCACCTCTCTAATGTCTGTGTAACTATTTTTGATTAGAGTGGATTACTCCTAAATTTAGATTATCTTAACAATGCACAAATACTGGAATGTGGGGGAAAACCATGTGGGGTAACCTCCATCCAGTAGGTTTCTTTGATCATATTTAGCACTCAGACATCGATCTATCTTTGATTTAATTCACAGAAATGCCAAACAATTGTGTGTGTGTGTGGGGTGTCATTCAGATGCAGGACATGCAAGGGGAGTTGACTGCCACAGATGGTGCTTGTTACATTAGCTAATTATGCTCTCTGTTTTAGGCCTTGTCCTCTCGAAAATGGATTATTTTTCTTCCAAATTTTTCTGGAAAAAACACTGATGGAAAAGACCATCGTTATACAATATAACTCAGTTCAGAACAGAATGCAAAAATGTTTGTAAACGCTGAAACTGGTCTGCAATTGAGATCTAATGTTTTTGCAAGAATAGCAAACATTTTAGTAATGTAAACCTCTGTTTTGTGTGGACGAAAGGAAAGGTATAATCAGATTAACGCTGCTGGTTTGATAGTCCAGCAGTCACAAGCCACTCAACTGGTATCGATTCCTTTTAAACAATATATAAATAATGTAACAGAAATCTAAACACCTTTAATGAAAGTGCAAATGTGAACATTTTATGTTGTTTGTATTCTGATTTATGTATAATGTATACATTTTATATTTATGTATATTTACGTTAGAATTACTTACATTTTTTTGTACATTAGTACAAACATGGGCGGCAACAGTGGTGCAGTGGTTAACGCTGTCGCCTCACAGCAAGACGGTCCTGGGTTCGATTCCAGGTCAAGGCGTTTCTGTGTGGAGTTTGCATGTTCTCCCTGTGTCTGCGTGGGTTCTCTCCGGGTACTCCGGCTTCCTCCCACACTGCAAAGACATGTAAACTGGGGGTTAGGTTAATTGGTCACTCTAAATTGCCCGTGACTGTGAATGGTTGTTTTTCTCTATATGTCAGCCATGCGATGAACTGGCGACTTGTCCAGGGTGACCCCACCTTCGCCCGAAGATGCTGAGATAGGCTCCAGCATCACCCCCACGCCCCCGCCCCATGCCATGGTCAGATTAAAAAAATGAAAAAATTCACATACCATTTAAAGAAATTCGGAGTATCCACATCAGTATTGTTAACATTATTGTTATCAGTTTTGCTTTTTCAAAATTGGAAACTAAATCCATAACACCACGGAGGATTTATAATAATAATAACATAGAACTCACCAAATGTGGAATATTTCAATTGCATTAGTTTTAAAAAATATCACAAAAATTGTATTTCTAAAAGTATTTGCAAAGGCACACAAAATCTGATGTGCTGCATCTTATGATGTTACTTCTTAGTGTTTCATAAGACATCATTGTTTCCCTCCTTAACTAAAGGAGCCAATTGGGCACAAGTTAATGAAACCATTATAAAAAATTGAAATAAAAGGTAACCAGCAATGTCTAATTCATTCAGGTCCTTGATTCAGACAATTTTTGTCCAGGCCAATCATATCATTTTGTAATACACAGGAACAAAGACACTCCCGTCAGGATTAATCCAGAGCCTGAACCACTAATTGGTTCTCTGGTAAAAGGCCCCTAGGGGAATGCGGGTTAGGTCCACCCAAAACAAATTGGTTTGTGACCGTCAAGGACTGAGAGACCTTCACTGTTTGCACTGGTATTCATCTGCAGGAGCAGAGGGTGTCCTTGTGGAAGGAGCCAAGTCAGTATTCATACGTGGATCAGATAAACAGAAACATTAGTGCGACGCTATTTTGTATAAATGTTCAGATCACATATAGACTGAGCAGGTCAAGCGCAAGAGGTAAAGGTTGTAAAAACACTTCACATACCAGTGTAATATTTTATACAGGATTCTCTGTGTGAGCATAGCACATCACACTGCTTTTGGGAATTTAGGAGTGTATGGCTTGAGGTTTGCTTCACTCACACTATTTTTCTCTTTTTTCATTTTTCAAGCAGGAATTTCCCTGTGTTTCACCACTGCACATCAACAAACATTTCCCACCGGGCTTTAATGGGAATGATAACAAAGTTACGGTGCTGCAGTCAATGAGAGGGGGCAGAATACCTTCCCAAAGCTCCTTTTTTTACTTGGCAGGAAAATTGACAATCTCATGGGAGTCACTTTGTCTGTCTTGTCTTATTGATCTTGAGACACTAACACTAACATATGCAGTTGGACATATATCATTAGATTTGTATGAAAACGTTAAAGGTCGAATTCTGTGTGTGTCCAAGTACTAATGAGCAATTTTCTGTTAAAAGACATGTATTCTGCCTCAACTCTGGGGCTTCAAGTAGCATTCCTAGCATCGATTAAGCAGTGAAGTTCCTTGGATGAATGGTTTAACCCATCGGGAAGAACGGATTACTGTCCTTGTGTGGATTTAATTAGAGCACAGCAAAACAGTCTCTGCAGACCTCGTATCAGCACAGAGAGGAATTATAAGCCATCTATGTTTTAAAACACAGTGATTCAAACGTAACGTTCTAGTTTAAGACATTTCATGTACTGAGATTTGAACTGAGATTATGGTTAATGGCCATAGGCAATGGTGAATGCCAAGTGATGGTGGTACAGTAAACAGAGACATAAATAAATGAACAGCTACCACTTTTTCGGAAAGTAATGGAGTGGAGGCATCTGAGGACCAATCATGCAGCTATCATGCATTTCAGCCACCTTTGATTGCAGCAAATATTATAGAAGTTATTCAGGGATCCAATCTTTTTTCTCTTCATGCCCAATTTCCCTTTCAGCCCCCTGACCACACTTTGACCGCACTCTATGCCTTCTTCTTGATCCTACACAAAAGAAAGTTTCTGAGCAAAAACACACACCAACAATTATTCATCAGATATTTGTGTGCTTTGAATTCTAAACTGTGGTCTACAAGAGCATGCAGTATATATTTGCATAACAGCATCAGGGAATAGAGCAAACTCATGGGAACACAGTCCTTTCTTCTCCCCAGTTCCATAATGAGTAATGTGAGAATAATCAGGGCTTGCACTGTTTTTCCTTTTCTTGACCAGTTAAGGAAGCAACTGCTCAAACAACCTGGGACCTAATCTGTATCACCTTCAGCACTCTTTAATGTTGATAAACTGCAGAGACAAAAAAAAAAAAAAGTCAACTTTTGACCTGCCGAGAGTGAAATAGATTTCAATCGAGTATCTCAGGTTTTGTTGTTCGCCATAACGTTGGCAGGCACTCAACTCATAAATAGCCCCTGTCCAGTCCGCAGAGGCCATAAGTCGGACTGAGGTGTTCACTGGAAAGATCATATCAGGATCTTTATGTTACATCAAAGAGGGCTTAACATTCCTTTGGCAAAATGGAAAACTGGAAAAATGTGCACAGTCGTTTATCACTTTGTTAGCATCTACAAGCCATCTACATGCATCACATGCATGTGCATACATGCAAAAGTGGTAGAAATTGACAAAGATTCCACCAGCGTCGACCTCTCCTAGTTTCAAAGTATCTCCTTCTAAAAAGGCTGTTTTGTTTTGGGTTTTTTTTCTGCTCTCTGTGTGTTTATATGTATGTCTTTTCTGCAACAGCAACAATTAACCAGCACTGATGTTTTGCAGGCATACATATCTATGGATATCAGTATTATTGTGTTTGATTGCTTTTCCCTTCCACAGTTCACCTTGCCCCTAACAATGTGATAGCAGGGCAAAATGGAGAGGACAGGACTGGATATATCTGAAACTTCACCCCAAAACCCAGTCTATCAAAACAGGCCGGGCCAGCTATTTATCTTTGCTCTGCAATACTGCCTATTTTTATATGATCCACAGCAGACCGTATAGCAGACCGTATAGTTCCAGTCAAGTAGAGACACATATTTGGTTTGATACAAAGACCAGATGGGTTGAAGAATATGCAGAGACCAGAGAATTTCATAATTTTAAATCATTGTATTCTAGGATGTCTAAGATGAGTGGGCTTAAAAGAAATTGATTTGAAAGGGTCTTCTCTGGCTAATGTGCACGGAAAACACTGATGACTTTTACATTAAACATGTTCACTTATAATGTATAATGTTGGGTCAGAAACAAAATTCAACTTGCACGGTTGGAGATTCTGTTTGCTATACCTGAACGCAAATGCATAATTGCATTTTTTCTGGAGCTGTTCTGAGGCTGACTTTGCAGTTTTGTCCAGTGAAGCCTGAAATTAGTAGAACTGCACTCAATCCACTCAAATTTGAGTAATTTGTCATAAGAAGCATGGTAGTCATGACAAATGGGAAACTAATAGAATCAACTGAGACATTTTTTGAAAAAAAGTAAAAGATGGTGAGATTATTTCTTATGATTAGTAGCATATGACTAAAGAAACTGTGTATGTCTACATCTTGAGTCCGTGATGCTGAAACATTACATACTGTAAAGGATCCAACTGAATCAAAGACACGTTTTACTGCCATTTAAAAATGCTACAGTGCATCACAGAGGAAAAACACAGGGTTAATTAAATAGAGTATTACTGCATTATCTGATTATCAATTACTGATAGATCCATCAGGGGCTACAAGTACTTTCATTGTGTGAGTTTATTCAATGAAACTAACTGCTTTCAGATGCTGTATAGTGACAGCTTTTAAAAACACAGCTGTCTTGGGTCAGCAAGTACTTCTCTACGTATACTACACATTCAAGTACATCCACCGAATTCGGTATGTTTTGCTAAACAGGTGTAAAGCACCTGCACTAAAACTTGGTTAATATTTGGATAAAATGTTATTTTCCCATTCAGGAGAAGAGGGTACATATTTAATGATATGCAATGGTGCAGTTGACATGAATATATTTTAATAGTATGTAATGCAAACAGCCTCTGAAGACAAAAAGCTACTGTTGGCGGCTTTGTGGACAGGTGAAACGCAATATGCACCCAGATGGAAACTGATCCACAGGTAAGCATGGGTCCTGGACACAGACATTCACTCAAATTTAAACAAGCAACCTCGTTTACCACTGAGGTAACCAAGTCTGATCAGTGTTCATTAGTGGCAAAATTTTGCTAATAGAGGACTGTTTCCACTCTGTCTTTACCATAATTAGCCACTGCTGCCAGTGAGTCGAAACTGTAAAATCTGAGAGCAAAATATCCTGGATAAGAGCCCTGCTATCCAGTGTTGGTGACATTGTTTCGTATCAACCCATTTTTAAAGCATCATACACATCAAACATACCAACTGACTAGAGCTTTAAAGGGGGTTAACGCTGGCAATAAAGAAGGGAATTAAGATTAAGTCACAGTTTGTCCCTAGGTTTTTGCATGGCTGGTTACGGCCATTCAGTGTGGTGATTGGTCAACAGTGCCAAATGTAATCTGTGAGTGAAGCCAGAATAAGGTCACTGCAGAATAGCCTTGGCATGTCTGTGTCTCTGTGTTTTTGTAAGGGAGAATTGTTCGATATCATTTCTGCAGTGCTGACTCCTCATCAACAGCAGTCGCATGCATTCATGTTCAGTGTGGCAGTGAGACAGGGTTAGAATTAACCTGCACGTGCGGACATCCTGACCACAACCGGGGTTTTACCATTTCGATCCTGGACAGCAACCGAAGAAGGCTGTCTCACTTTACTCATCCTGCCTGTGTTCAACATAATGGAGATCAATGAGACTTAGTCAAATTTCTGCAGTCTTGCCATGAAAAGGATGGGACCGGCCTGCAGGAGGAGGGTAATTATAGGTCATTACCAAACTAATGACTTCATGGCACAATTTCACAGCCGTGCAGTTGTGCAAAAATCACAGGTCACACTAGTCAGGGCTTGTGTGAACTTGTGTGTGTTTGGCAGTTGCCAGTTCTTGAAGGTATTTTAATATTTCCTCCCTGGGAAAGGTACTATGTTTTTCATTTCCTTGCTAGACTGAAAAAAATCCTCCTCAAAAGATATCATCAATTAATCTTTGACCCTTTTTGGCAAATCCGCCGACAGACACACATACTGACTCAAAGGCATGCACGTACAGAGATGAGAAAAAGGCAATGCATATTTTGTGTTCTATTTTAGATACATTATCAGTTGTGATGCTTCCTAGACTGATACAAAAGTTGTTTTTTTTATAGCTGATGGCCACAGATGGGGAGTTATTCTTTAGCCTTTATCTCAGATTAATGACGGAAGTGATAAAGTTACGTTTTTTTCTCTAAAGGAACTGAAACAAAGATAAAGAGGACAAAACTTTTAAACCTGTGCCTCATTGTATTACCCAATTAGAAAAGGAGATAAAAGTGATGCTTCCTATTGAACGCAATGCAAATGAAATGAGAGAAAAAGGCTATGCAACAACAATTTTACCATCTACCAATTTAATTAAATACACTGTAATCACCCTCAGATTCTGCCCAGCATGATGCCGTGTTGTTGTACGTTCTGTGATGGAGATGGTTTCTTAGTTTTCCCTCAACCATTGCGTGTGTTTTCTTAAGTTGAATTGGATTAGGCTCTCTCAGCCACTGCTTCTACGCCTTGAAAACACTGTTTAATAAAGAATCCTTTCCTGCGTTGATTGCCAATCTCAGGCTGCTAAACTGAGTGAATGGAAGGGGGTGGTTTAATTTTGCTTCACCCTCACTTCTATTTCCTATTTTCCGCTGCCAAAAGACACACTGTTCAGCACTTATCAGATACCACGCAGGGGAAAAATGAAAATTGAGATTGCATAACCACTTAGGAACCAAGAGTGAGGTCAGTAACTTGCTGCTCTCGCTTGGCTTGTATCAGTTGCTCACGTTTTGTTGAACATTTCAGGCTTTTATGAAACAATTTATAATAACGTACATGTCTATGAATCATAAATATTACAAATATATTGGGAATGCACCCCTTCTCAAGCACACTGGACATTTCGCATCACCATGATCAATAATGAGCATCAGACAGTGAATTACGGTAACTAAAATGTTTGAAGTCTGGCATTCAAAATCTCTAGAACATGCGCTCTTCATCCAATATAAACAGTTCAAAAGCAAGTTGCTTCTTGGTAAAGAACAAATGATGGCGTGCTGAAGAACGTTGACATCACCAAGAAATAGCTCTGTTGAATTTTCTAAAACCTTTAAAAGAATTCGAAAGAAATTATTAATTTCAGATTTATTTCTTATTTCTTATCTATGCAACGATTTATATATTGTTATATTTACGTATTTTGCCAGAGCAGCATAGCATCAACAATGAGTATGTGAAATAAAACTTAGCTGATTACAGTTTTTATCTTTTTCTATTTTTCAGATATCTCATCATGGATCTCAAACTGATTTAGTGTTGATTCTCTTCTTAGCATGTTTCTTTTCTTTTTCTTTACTGAATGTAGATACATTTCAGCAATCCTGTCTCTTGTCACTATGGGTCGTCCCTCACATTTAACCATTTTGTTGCATTCTATTAATCACATGAAGATACCCCCCTTTGCCACTTCTACGGTCAAAGCTCAGGCTCAAGAAAGAAATGTGTCTGCATAGCTGATGATTATTTAATGTGTTTCTCAAAGATACATCAGATGAATGGAATTTATTTGCACAAAGGCACAAGAGTGAACTGGCCCTTAGTAGTATAATATTGGCAGTGAGGTTGCCATTTCGAAATAGGTAGAGTGGATTGTCCTCTAATCGAAGGACTGGCGGTTCTATTCCCAACCCATGCAGTAAATGCATTGAAGTGTCCTTGAGCAAGACTCTGAATCCCAAATTCCTCCCAATGCTGCGACATTGGTGTTTGAATGTGTTCAAATGGTTTCCTTGTTCTCAGCTTACACACTACACTTCCACCCATGGTTGAATGTGACAAACATTGTAAAAAAAAGAATTAATGCTACGTCCATTTAGTTTTGCCTTTTTTTAATTTTTTTTTTACTATAATTTTTTTTTAT
>KV751330.1:5037698-5066690 GCA_001698575.1 Mola mola | reverse complement strand
GTTGAAATGTAAAATTTAATAAAATAATATTTTCAAAAATAGATTTTTTTAAAGTCCTGCTCCAGCCATTTATTAAACAATTATTATCAATTTTTTTTCTTATGATGTAAAAAACACAAACTCAATCTACGGTTGGATGTAATTGTACACGTTTTACACACTTTTCTACACTTTGGCCCCTTCTAAGGTTGCTGGGATCTTTAGCTTAGCCCCACCCTGTCTCCGTTCACCACTCTATCCCTCAAAGCTTACCTCCTCTGTCATCTGCCAACTTTTAAACTAGTCTACTATACGCTGCACAGTGTCAAGTTCTGTTATTGCAGTTATTCTGCCACACGCATTTGAACTGGACATGTAGAAGATGGAAGAAGTGAAAGAGCTTTAGGCTTTATACATAGACGATCTAAAAAGTGCCTTTTTTGCTGTCGGTGTTTGATTGCAGAACAAAGCCAGAAATCCTCACCAAGATGCTGACTCCTTATTTCAAACCTGATCTGTGTCGTAGTAGATAAAAAAACACCATATGAGTTTGTTAACAAGGTCGAAAAAGTCACTTATTGATGGTGTTGCGGAAGGCTGTGTTTTTGGGCATATTTGTTTTTTGACCTACAGTTTATTACTGCTGTCAGCATACTAACATGCTCACAGTGCGCACAGTTAGTCTACTCTTAAGCCTTAACAAAAACTTGGCTGAAGTTTGGCATCTTTTAACAGAATCAAATAACCACGTAAGACCAATCTTATGTGGGGAAAAAAAAAAAATAACATGCATCAGCATGTTAAGAACTATCTACAATTTAAGAAACAACCTTTAGGAAAAATTAACTTGACCTGTACTTTGAGCCATGTCATCCGTCTTTCTTTAGGGTCAATAAATCAAACTCAACAACATGTAATTGACTTGTTGGGTAAGGCGTGAATAACTTGCATTCTTGCAAAGATGGTTTGATTTATACTGTTACAACTTCAATCAGCACCTCACTGTCTTTTTGCATTCCTCTGTCCTAGCTTACACACCAACTGCAGCATTGATTGTTCTCGTTGTTAGTAGAGAGAAAGGGTACAGCCAGAACTACACGTTGCTGTAGCCAACCGCCTGGGTAATTGGGTTATTGCGCAGACTGATGAAACACAACTTTGAAGAGCTTCGGAATCTAAATATATTCACAAAATGGCATACATCTCCCAAGACACACACAGAACTGTATATACTTACGAAGCATAACAGTTAGCTGCTAATGTTAGGTCTGGTGAGGAAAAGTGCATTAACCAGGACCTGGAAAAGGTTTTAAAATGCTACCTTCCCTTCAGACAGTGGTTTCCTTTCCTGGTGTCAAACTCATTATAGTCCAGGGGCCACATGCAGCTCAGTTTGACCTCAGGAGGGCCGGACCAGAAAGTAGCCATAAAAACATCGACAAATTATTCATTTTCTTTTGAAATATTTTAAGTAAAAATACATACTGAAAATATTTACAATCACACAGCTGAAAAGCCTGTCTTATGAGAAACTGCAGCACTTTTAACATGTCCGGGTTTCTCCATTCAGACAGTGGATCTACAAAGGCAAAAAAACCCAAAACAAACCTACAAAACAAAATATTGCGTTTCAAATATTAAAACCGTACAGTCTGTATCCACTCTTCACCTTTTAGAATCCAAAATTTTAGACTGCGCCATTTTCCAATGTGGCTCCCTCGTGCAAAATTCAACTAGCTTGAAGTGTAAACAGTGCTTGTGTAAATGGGTTTCCAACACCCTTACAGGACAGTGCCCCCATTGGATGGACAGGAGAAGTGCAATTTTTATTTGTGAAATAGGATATTTGTCTCAATATTCCCACTTTTCATAATAATCTAAAGCCAGGGTGTCAAACTCAAATGGGCCACAGTGGGCCACAGTGGGCCAAAAACAAAAACTGGGACTAAATTACATGCCAGACTTGATATTTATTGAAAAATTGACTACAACTGTGCATATTTTCCTTTCTCTCCATATATATATAATGTATATATAATGAACTTTTCCATATGGAAACAATCCTATGTTTTGCTTAAACATTGAATCTGGAACAAGCAAAGCTTAATATTATCAACACGAGAAATACGATTTTGAATAAAATATATATCACAGATACATCAGTGAATAAGTGAATAAATTAATAGAATTCTTATGCCTCTCTATCTGTAACCTTTCAAGTTAATTTTTAATGGAAACCTTTTTCACAGGCCAACCACAAAACAACCAAAATAGAATAATAATTTCCTTCAATGAAAATCCAACCACTTAACTAATAACAGTCTGTGCCTTTGTGCAGCAGGAAAAAAGTGTACAAAGAAAACATTCATTCAAACATTCATTCAAGCTTTACAGCCATGTTAGCTCCACACACAAGGAACACAGGTCTGTTGTTTACATTTGTGATCAAATATTCTGCCTCCCACCTGTCTTGAAAGTTCCTGTTGTACATCTTTCGTGTGGCCATTTTGGCCAGAGGTGGCTTGAATGTCAATAGATGTGGGAGGGGACGCTTCCCTGCCTTCATTGATGCGCCAACGCACTAGCAGAGCATTCTGGGATTTGTAGTTTCAGGGGTTCATGCGCTATATTTGATATAATCTCGCGGGCCAAATATAATTACACCACGGGCCAGATGTGGCCGTGGTGATTTTGACACTTATGATCTAAAGGGCCAAACTGGACCCCCTGGCGGGCCACTACTGGCCCAAGGTCCGTATGTTTGACAACCTTGCTTTTCAGATATAGCAAGTTGTTGTATTTGTCAGCCTGCTTGCTGCAATATCAGTCAGCAAGTAAGCAAGTACAAGTTTTATATTGCATATTTCTTGAGAACACAGCACAAGGTGTTTCAGAGATCTATTTCAAAATAGGTCAAGTTGTTTGAAAAGATCTTTGGGTTTAGTTGTACATCGCACAGCAAGAATTTCAGAATAACATCTGGGTTACAACAGAATGGCCAAGTCTGCAAAAATCAAAAACCACCTCCAAAACCAGCTGCTGAGAGAGTGCAAGATCAGTTGGGACATGTGGTACATAGGGGTGGCTGTTAGATCGTCACAGCTGGCACTTTCTGGTGGAAAACCATGGCCACAGCTACCGTAGATCTGTAGTTTTGCTCTCTCCTTCTCAATGTGTCATGAGTTTGGGATCTACTACTGCTCTGTCCTGGGCACCTCCCCCCTGTGTTTCTTTCTCTCTCTCTTAGGAGCAGGTTCATTGAGTTGGCAGCTGCAGCAGGTGACTTACCTTAGGATCATCCCTCATCAGTCCCTGCATTTGAACCCGGTCTCTTCAGTCACTCATCATCAGATCGTTCCAGTCATCCACATGGTACTCATTGCTCTGGCCGCTTTCTGAGAATGACGCTCTGTGTCACTTTTGCAACTCAGTGTGTTTGTACCAGTTGCTTTTTACTCACCTCAATCTCCTCTGCTTCTAGGAACACCTACTCACCTGCATTGCAAGCTGCCACTCGCTCTGGACCTGCTCCCTCAGAGAAACCTAAACTCCCTGCCTTCTCACAATTGTTTTGTCTTTTTCTTTTTGAGCTTGAGCAAGAACGAAGCAAAAACAAGTGACAACTCACTTGCGAAGATTCCTTGATAGGTACTGGACCACTGATGAAGTCAATCCAACCAACCCTTACATAGAAACAAGGAAGAGAATCCTGGGCTGATTCAAGAACGGGGTTAGATCCACCCATATCTGACACAAGTCTACTGTAGCTACAGTCATAACTCAATAGCAATACTGTGTATCAGATTCTTTGCGATGGCAGAGGGCTGAGGTGAAGTCAGCAAGACACCTAAAGATACAGGATTATTCTCTGCTGCGGCCAGCTTTGCATCTAATTGAATATTTTGTGAAAATACCCTCTATCATTCTGCAACAAAAGAAAGGGCTTTCTGTCTGCTGATGATTCAGATGGCTGCAGTATCAGGAGGGCGGCAATGGCCAGCATGCTGGAATATGACATCTGCATGTTGTCATGCACTTCCATGTAACACTAAGTTGTCAGACAAGACATTGTGTCATCATCAAAAGCTTGCTTGATTAAAACTGGTAGGGTAAATGAGAATGGCATTCTCAACACCATCAAGAGCTTTCTCCATTTTTCGAGGCAAAACTAACTCACAACAAAGGTGATACCAACATTGCTGCTGTCTTACCAGGGAAAAGGGCCGGTGCTAAACTCACAAATTTGGTGTCGGCCACTGCAGGGCTAACAAATTTAAATAAAAGATTGTACCTAACATAACTATTCTGATATGTCTCTGTCTAAGAGCGGGCTGTCAGCTAACTGGAACTTCATTGGTTAAATCATTGACTTTGCATACTGAAGTGTCCTTGGGCATAATACTGAACCACAAATTTCACCTAAAAGCTGTTCAATCAATGAGAATGTGAATGACTGACAATTAATATATTATGGATTACTGGATAGGAAGTGCTATATTTCTTCTGAAGAGCAGGTTAAAGTATAAATACATGTGTCTATGAATGTGTGACTGTAGGAACTGTTTCTTCTTTCAAGATGGCGCCACGCTAGTGGCAGCCTGTTGCAGCAGCTCTGAGTCAACCTGTGTGTTTTTGTTAGTTTTTATTGTGTTTTCGTCTACTTTTTTTCTGTCAGGTGTGTGCATATGGATTTTTTAATAGATTGACATGTATATGGGACAGTTTATCACTTTTCTGCTGGTTTTTCTTGCCGTTACAACTCTTGTTGTGCATTGGAACTATGCCGGAGGAGGTGTTGCTACAGCTCACAATGCCTGCTCTACAACTTGGAACCAAGTACCAGATTCCTGATAAGTAAAGAGAAGACGTCATGGATGCAGAGCCGGTGTTAAGAGGAGGGCGCGGAGGAGGAAATATAAACCTGTCCTTCCATCTATCGTCATGGGGAATGTGAGGTCTTTGGCAAATAAAATGGATGAACTGGGAGCGTTGGCCAAGTTACAGCGGGAGTACCGAGAGTGCAGCATAATGTGCTTTCAGAGTCATGGTTGCATGAAGGCATTCCAGACTCCAACGCTACCATTGCTGGCTTTCAGACTGTTCAAGCTGACAGAGACTGCGGGAAGAGTGGTAAGAAGAAAGGAGGAGGGGTTGCTTTGTTTGTTCACAACAAATGGTGTGATGCCGGTCATATTACGGTGAAGGAACATTTCTAGTAATAGTAATAGTAATAGTACTTCTCACCTGTAAGTACTCCCCCATTGTTCAACAGCAGCCCGCTGCAACCAGGACTGTGAGAGACTGGTCATAAGACTCACACAAATCTCTGCAAGGGTGCTTTGAAGCCACTGACTGGGATGTTCTTTTTGACCCCCATGGACAGGACATTAACACCATGACTGACTGTATTATGGAGTACATCAGCTTCTGTGTGGATACCATCATTCCATCTAGGACAGTCAAATACTTCCCCAACAATAAGCCCTGGGTCACAACTGACCTGAAGGACCTTTTGAATAAAAAGAAAAGAGCCTTCAGGAATGGGGACAGAGAGCAGCAGAGGAGAGTGCAGGAGGAGCTGAAGGTGAAGCTGAAGGAGAGGAGGGAGGTGTATGAGAAGAATTTGGAGAGCAAGCTCCAGCAAAATAATGTGAAGGATGTGTGGTCAGGGATGAAGACCATTACTGGGTTCAAGGCAAAATGGATACAGACTGAAGGGAACCTGGAGAGGGCCAATGAGTTGAATGTTTTTTTTCAACAGGTTCAGCACAGGACCCTCAGCCACACCTCAAATACCTCACAAACAGCCTGAGTGTAAGCCCCCAGCCCCCGACTGACTCACATCACTCTACATATCCCTTAATCCCCTCTTCCCCCACTACAGACAGCAAAACAGACTCGCCTATGCCTCCCCCCACACCTGACCACACAACACCAGCCCCTCCACCACCCCACCACTGCCTGTCTCTAACAGCCAGGTTAAGAGACAGTTGGAGAGACTGAGCTGGACTAAAGTTGCAGGCCCTGATGGCATCAGCCCCAGGGTCCTGAAGGCCTGCACGGACCAACTCTGTGGGATTCTGCAGCACGTTTTCAACCTCAGCCTGAGGCTGGAGAGGGTCCCAGTGTTGTGGAAGACCTCCTGCCTTGTTACGGTACCCAAAAAGTCAACTCTGACAGTACTTAACGACTACAGACCTGTAGCCTTGACGTCACACTGCATGAAGGTGCTGGAAAGACTGGTTCTGGCCCACCTCAAATCCTCAAATCCGTTTCTTGACCCACTGCAGTTTGCCTACTGCAGGGAAGGTGGTGTTGAGGATGCCACCATCTACCTGCTGCAGCAAGCCCATTCTCACCTGGATAAGGATGGCAGCACTGTGAGAATCGTGTTCTTTGATTTTTCCAGCGCATTCAACACCATCCAGCCCACACTGCTGAGAGGAAAGCTTAAAGCAATGCAGGTGGACCCCTCCACTACCTCCTGGATGATCAACTACTTGACAGACAGACCTCAGTTTGTGCGGCTGAGGAGTTGTGTGTCTGAGGAGTTGGTTAGCAGCACGGCTGCACCGCAGGGGACTGTACTCTCACCTTTCCTCTTTACGCTTTACACCTCTGACTTTCAGTACAACTCTGAGACCTGCCACCTGCAGAAATTCTCAGATGACACTACTGTTGTGGGGTGTATCAGAGGTGGAGAGGAGACTGAGTACAGAGGACTTGTGGATCACTTTGTGGAATGGTGTGGGGCAAACCACCTTATGCTTAATGTGACCAAAACGAGGGAGATGGTGGTGGACTTCAGGAAGAACGGGGCACTCTTGAAGAATATCACCATTCAGGGTGCAGGTGGTGGATGCCTACAAGTATCTTGGAGTTCACCTGGACAATAAACTGGACTGGAACTGCAACACCGAGGCTGTATACAGAAAAGGACAAAGCAGACTCTACTTCTTGAGGAAGCTGAAGTCCTTTAAGGTATGCAACAAGCTGCTGCACATGTTCTACCAGTCTGTGGTGGCAAGTGCATTTTTCTTTGTGGCCGTTTGCTGGGGCAGCGGTATCAGAGCCAGGGACACTAAGAAGCTAAACAAGCTTATTGGGGACTGCTCTGGAACCACTGGAGGTGACAGTCGAGAGGAAGATGCTGCAAAAACTGCTCACCATATTGGACAATATAGCACATCCACTACACAACCTACTTCAAAAACAGCAGAGCTTTGTCAGCTGGAGGCTCATCCAACTCTGTTGTAACAAGGGCCGCTATAGGAAATCTTTTCTCCCCTTTGCAATATCTCTGTTCAATGATTCCCCCCTTGGCAAGGAGAGGAAACTTACTTTCTCCTGTTGAGGCAGGAACCCAAGTCTTGCACATAGGTCTTATTTTGCACTATGTCTAGTTGCACATCTGGAGAGTTTTATCTCTTTATACAGTTTTTATGCTATTTATTTTATTTTTATACATAGTAGCACAGTAGGATTCTTGCACATGTATATGTATATTTTCTTCACTTGTATATATTGTTTATAGGAATTTTTTTTTAACTGTATGTGTGTATGAGTATGAGTCATCTTGTGTGAAGTGTATCTGTTGTGATTAATGTCTAAATGTTTTAATTGCTGCTGTAACACTGCAATTTCCACACTTGGGGATGAATAAAGTACTCTATCTATCTATCTATCTAAAGAGTTTTGAGAAGTTCCTAAATTAGAAAAGCACTATATCAATGCAAGCCCATTTACAAGATCTTGGATGGATTAAAATGGCAAGAATAGCAGAACATAAATTGTCAAAACTAAATTTCAGAGATGGCAGATGTGCTGTGGATTAAACTGATCTAATCATTCCCTCACAAAAATCAAATAGTCCAGGGGCAGATTTAATGCTTACCTTATACTCATTTTTGCCCTTAGGGACAAAAAATGTCAGATCATCCTTGATCTGTGTTTACAATAAGCAGTTGATATACACAAAGAAAAATCCCTCTGCAGTTACTCTGCTCTATGGTCAATGCAAAATAAACTGAGCTCCTGATAAATTCAAACTGCTATGACCTTTTTGATCACTATGACCTTCACTGGCAAAGGTTGCAAATGTTGAGAGTACCAACATGGAAGATAGGTACTTGCAGGGAATAGTATAGCCCTTTGATTTTTCCTATTGAGAGATAGATTATTATCCTTTACACAACACTGATCAATACTGCTCTGTGAAGCCTTAATATAACTCCTGACCACACATCAGTTACAGTGGTCTTTGATCCTCCCCTCTCCTATTACAAAACAAATTTTTTCTTATTACGGAAAGTGGCTGCATTGGTTTGGACTCCAGAGATTGGTCAGAGCATTGATTTTAAGCATGGCATACAAAAATAACTTAGAAGAACAAATGAGTATTGCCTCATTTCACCTGGGTTGGAGCGAAAGAGTTTAGACGCCAGCCACCTATCATACCAGTTCTGCTCCTGTGTGAAAAGATATAACTCTCCACACCAGCAAGTAGCAGTAGTCTGATTCCACGGATTCCACAAAGGAACTCTAAAATCTAAGACTAAGCACTAACATTACCAATTTCACATCAATCTCCAATTTTACAAGAAAAAAAAAAAAAAAATCCAAGTCCAGATGGCTATGTGCTTGTGTCTTGAGCTAAAAAGCCAATCAGAATGACTCCACTCAGGATTCATGATGCTAAATCAACTGCCAAAACACAGACAAGAGACAATTTGAAATAGTGCAAGACGCACCACAAAAACCAGGGTCATCAGTGGCCCCAACTTGCCCACAGTGACATTTGGCCTGGTCTGCCAGGGCTAAAAAAGTTCAGCTGGTCTTACTCCAGATTAATAACAATTAAAAGCCATATGGTTTGCATCACTTCATTATTTGTATTATTTTGGATGTTAGCATAAATATATGACTATTGTAGTGATGATGCAAAATAAACTCTTGTTTTAATATGTTTAGATGCACAAATGCCACCGACAGCAACTTGTATTCATAATAAGTTGATTTAGACAGTAAAAAATTGTAGTTTTTGTTTATCTATATTGCCTATTTAAAACCCATCTACCTGTCATGTTATGTAAAACACAATCCATTTATTGGTACATTGTCTATATAAGTTATCCTGTTTGTCATTACTTTATTTAAGTCATTGAATTAGGCATATTTGATAATTATTGTATTTCAATCATTGTGCTCTGATATTTTCACCGCAAGCAGTATGTACAGGTACTAATACTGTGGAAATGTCGTTGACCTCATTGTTGACTGTTTTCATTTTCTCATTTCCTTTAGGCCACAGTCAGTTCCTTAGCCCACCCTCTTCTCTTGTTTTCTAGCCTTCGCCATTCCTCCCCCCCAGGTCACAGTTCTTGTCTGGCCAGGCAACTGAAAAAGGGAAACACAACATGAGCCCTCATTCTTTCCAAATGTGCCAAATCGCATCAGAATCTTCCAATTGACGTGTTTACACGAAGCATTTTTATTCTGATCAGCCCTTTATTCCGAATATTTGTGTCCATGCAAGCATACCTAAAGTTCTAGGTTTATTCAATCCAAACCAAGAACATTTTGTTCAGTTTGTGAAGTTAGATTGTTGGCAAAGGCAATACAGGCCCTGATGAACTAACCATCCATTTAAGAAGTATGAACATGATGTACTTATGGACTGAGGTCTACTGGATTCTAGGAAACCTGTGAATTTTGAGTTGTTGTGATTTCTCCTGGCCAGGTTATGCAAAGCTGATGTACTAAATAATTTTGGTAGTAAAAATCGTCTTGTGATGTATGTCTTACAAAAACTGTATAGTGGAGAGCAATGCTTAAAATTAGCAGGTGGTAATAACACTGCATCAGATATATTGAATTACATTGTTTTAGACACACTTTCACCCATAAATCCTGCTTATTATCTTGAACTCAACCTGATGAATATGAAATACAGACAGTAATGGGGATCAGGGAGAAGAGCCGATCAAATGACATTGTCTCCTCAGGTACTGTACAATTTGTTTTACATATCATTAACCTTTTCACTTGGTTTGCAGCAAATGTCACAGCATTGCGATTGACAACGGTGCAGGAAACACTTTGTCAATACCCGCAAAGACTAATAGCACCTGAACTTTGTCCAGTAGGATGAAATTATTCCATGTCAGGATGACAGAAATGTCTTAAATCCTTTAAGATATTCTATTCAATGTAGTCATCTTTTGGTTATAAATTTACAGATTGTTGTCTTTTCACCATTGAGATTATTGCTAATTTCAACGTTTCAAGCTTTATGGTTTTTATTTCTTAATTTTTTTATTTTTTTTTTTAAATGTCAATTTTCCTGATACCAACATTACATTCAAGGGCTGGGACACACCAACCCAATGTCAAGAACTAGACACGGCAAAGGACTCCCTGTTGTATCAACTTGTTTCGTGGACGTCAGGGCAAAAAAAGTTGAACATGACAGGAACACCCCACAAAGACATCAGCAGACCTCCAACTATATTTTTTGTGCCTACATTGTGAGGTTTAACTCTTCAGACCAGAAGGGGGTGGTAGTCTTTAGAAGTCAATCAATAAAGGAAATTGGACAATGTATCTGTATCTGTGGAGATAAAAACTGTAAACAAAACAGTGTTTGCTTATTACCCCTACTCACTCTCTTGATATTGATGATAAGGAGATGAAAATGGCAGTGTTGTTGTCAACCCCTCGGCTCTTCTATGTGGAAGAAATGTAGAGTAAAATTTTGGAGAAACTGCACTAAATGAGTCAAATAATTGACAGTACATTGAAAAATGGTTAAGGTTACGAAGGCGTGTAATCTCTTCCACTGTCGGACATCATACTTAGACATCCCAGGGTGGTGACAAAGTGGGGAATCCAGATGGTGGATGTTTACGGTTGACTGTTGTGCATCTGAACTTGTTTCTGCCTGGTTGTGCCACATATCACCCTGTTCCCTGAATGAATGGGGGCTTAGGATCTACACAGTGGTGATACCTGAGGGTTACAGCCTCAGCATCTTACGCCATATATTCAGGCCTAGGATGTGGTTTTCCCCTACTTCCTCTCAGTAGTGAATTTAATGGGCTGTGACAACTGGTCAGATCTGGTGTGGTGGGTTGGTCTTAGCAGGGCAGTCATTAATCAGTCTCCATCCACTGTTGCCACTGAGTCCAGTAGAGGGTGGAGTCTGTGCGAGATGTAACATTATTATTTACCCCTTTTCTATAAAGACAGCTAGAGCCCTTTTTCATGAGACCCTGCATCTCTGTCAAGACACTCAGCTGCATATGCACGCCCTTATGTATACTAATGCATCAACGGATGAAGTAGGCTCACTTTGGCTGGCTATTTTCTTGAAAATTTCAGTGGGTAAACACAGTGTGATCATGACTGGAGAGATCAGTACACCAGAGAGTCCAGTATCCACCTGCACTTTTAGAAGAGATAGATAGAGATGACTTTATTAATCCCCGTAGGGTAATTCATTTGTCACAACAGCAAGAATGTTGTGGTACATAACAAGGTACAGAGCAAAGTTTACAATCATATAACCTTTGGTAACCTAATCCAACCTCGCATAACCTTGCTACTTCTGAGAATTCAATCAAATAGTGTTGTTTTAATGTTGTAAACAAAACAGTTTTAAGTGATTAACTCTGTGAATGACACCTTTATGGTGAAGTGAGTCCAAATATGTGCCTGTGATAAAGGGTCAAGGTTTCACTAGGCCCCTGAAATTAAATCTCACCCCATCCAAGTACCCAAAGTCGGTAATCCTGTTTTCAATCTATGGCACACAGTTTGATCCATTCCTGCCCTATTCTGGGAAACATGGAAAATATGATAACACTGCAAACTATTTGGACCATGATTATCACAATTATTTTGAACCATTCATGTTGAATTGATATATTAAGACATCTAAATTAGCTACATCTAGCTGTAGTTACGAAACTATGATTTGACTCATGTAAGCCAGTGAATGCCAAACTTTGTCATGCCAACGTCCCCTGAACTGATATAAATCAGAACATGAAATCCATTTGATAAAATCTAGTCAAAGGGTCAATACGTCATTCAATCAGTCATTCATTCAAAAGTTGATTTTTGTAATCTAATTCCCCAAAAAGTTCATAAATTATATGTTTACTACATGCAACGTGGAGTATTTCAAGCTTTTTTTGTTTTAATTTTGTGGATTACTGATTATACAGTTACAGTTAAATATTCTAATATTTTGAGATTTTCTGGAGCTGGAGGCCATTACTATCAATATTAAATTAGTAAAATGCTTGAAACCTTTTAGTTTATGTGTAATTAGTCTATACATAATATATTAAATGCTCACTTTCTTTAATAACTCATAACTAATAATTTTTAGAGATGCACTAGTAATGGGTACAATTAAGCAACGTAAACCCTTATAAATGCTTCAAAATAAATAACTTCCAAAACATCTTCAACAACAACAAACCTATGATACAATAGCGGGGAGTGAGTAGTAGACTGATAGAATAGATACGTATATTTGATGGTGTCATTTTGCTTTGAGCCAGGTCCTCACCGTCACTCTCCTGCCCCCAATCTCTTTTTTCCATAATGGCCAAAAGGAAAAACGATTACAAGCGTCGCAGCCAGAGTGTCCCCGATGGAGATATAATTATCACAACAGCCCTGGCAGTGGAGTCACTCGTCTCTCTTTGAATACCTTTCCCAGGTCCCTCCGTGACGCCAGCTTCTCATGGCTTTGCGTCATCATATAAAAGAGAAAGAGAAAAGAAAACATACATGGCTTCATCTTACATACGATACATACATTAAGTGATTGGAGGTTATAATGGTTAAAGCAGGTTCAAAAAAGCACAAGATCTGTTGCTCACCAGTTTCTGATGAGTTTCTCTCCTACTTCTTTAATGTAGTAATGATGATTCATTGCTGCAACCCTAAATCACTCTGCCCTTTTTCTGCACGAAGGGATCAGCAGGGTGTTCTTTTGCCTGCTCAGTTACTTGTTTTACCAGTTTATGTTGTTATTTTACATATGCATTGTCATCTGAATGTTGCATTAAGGAGAATCTGCTCTACTTATGGCTGACTGTCTAACATGTAAAGGCTGTCTGTTGCAATATAGTCAGTCACTTCAGTGTCTATGTCTCACTGCATGCTGAGTAAAATTCAAAATTTAGGGCTGCAAAGAACTCTGCCATTCCGAGTGTGACAAAAATAGTCGAAACACCAGAAAGCATCTAGAACTTCACAGAGCGCACAAGGACCTAAGCAGGGAGTTAAAGAACAGTGATTGGACACAGGATGAGATTAAAGTAGCAAATTCAGAAATCCCCATAACCTAGATGAGGCAAAGGTTTAGAATTACATCTAAATCATTTTAAGGTCACAGCTGGATTTTTTCAGGAAAAACCTTTAAATATGTAATTTCAAAAAGCAGATTTTTTATACTTAAATTGTTAAATCAATTTTATATAATTTATTATATACTTAAATAATGATGTTTTATCAGTTTGCCAAACCTACGTTTGTTGGTCATGCAGCTATTTGGGCATGTTTGGTTAGGATCTAAAGAAGGGGATATTCTTATGTTCGGGAGCAGCTCCTCAGCTAAATCTTCTTTTCAGGGAAGTTACTAAGAGCTGCAGATAAGATCCGTACACATGCACCCACAGACAGAAACCATCCTTTATAGCTTTATGACGAGATACAACAGTGGCAGTGTTTTACTTAAACACAAGACTGTACACTAAGCATAAAGAAACCTTTCAGTCCTTTCTTAAGGAAAGGGCCGTCTGCCTGTTTCTGTTAGGCTTAGTGGAAGCTTTTATGAGAACCCTCACTGATACTGTGACAAGATGTTATGACAGTAAGGAGTAATTCACTCCCAGGTTAAACATTTCATTTACACAAGGTTCATTTCATTCTTTATTACAGTCTAGTACAGATGTATTCATATCATTAGTTGTTGTCGAGGTATGTAGCAGCCAGTAAGATAAACGTAGGTGATGCAGAGCTCTGTAAATTGTTTGATTGCTCTGTGATCTACTAGTAATGCCGCGGGACTCGGGTAGAGGGAACAGCACGCTTCTTCCTCATTCATTACAGATGAGTGAGCACAAGAGCTGTGTTGTGTGGCCTCTCCTCATTCTCTCACCAATATTCCCCATTTTTAAGGGCACAACAATACCACATGAAACATTTTGGATGGATAGTTTCAAGGAAGGAGAAAACGTGTATTCAACACGTTGGAGTCACACAGAGCACAGGCTTTAAATTCTGAGGCCGAGATAAAGACAAGTGCTGCATGTGAAGCCAGCAAAGCCGTGTGAGTCTCATTCATACTGATGGGCACACAGGTGCGCTAGTGTGTTTGTGCACAGCTGATGAAATGCTGGCACTAATACCTGGGTCCTGAGTGTTGCTATGTCTCTGCATGCCTGTGTTTGAGTGGCATATGACACGTTATCTCCCTTTTCCTGGGCACATGATGCCAGCTCGTCACTAGCAGACACTATATGTATGTATGAAACCTTGTACCCTGAGTGTGTCTGATAGTTGGCAGTTCAGGCCTGCAGAGCATGGGCCAAAATGACTTCCAGACAGACTATTTATATTGCAGGCAACTTCCCTACTTATCGCATGATAGCGCTATGTGGATATATACTGTAGTACCTATTTTACAACATTTAAATATTTGCTATTTAAGGGTGAATGAAATTTGTTTGTTACTATATAAAAACATTTCTAAATGTCATTAGTTCACATTATTCAGCAAATGACAGTCAAAACAACGACAAAAAAAAAAAGCCTACACAAACAAGTTCTATATATTCTATACTATAACTCGTTGTCATGGTACATTTTGTCATGGTGTTGTAATAATGATTTCAAATTACACAGACTGGACATTGAACTGTTTCTCTCACACCAAGGATGATTTGCACTAACATGACTTGTCTCCATCAGAGTTGGTCTCACTGCAATGGTCCTACGACAGAAATATACCTGTCAGTCACCACCTCTATCTGACGGCACCACTCGAAGTTTTTATGACCTAGAACGCTATGTGAAAATCCTGCAGGCAGGAATAGAAAGGTGTGAACAGGTCAGGCTAGTCGGCTGAGTTCCCACTCTCTGAAAACAAACTGTGAACAGCCACGACAATGCTTTCAGGCAACTGAACACCCCTGAAACATCCAACTGTGTGCACGCGTGACAACTGCAGGCCAAGCGTAGGGGTTGTGCTTATACTGTAGTATGGTTTGTAAAGACTGAGATGCTTAAAAACCATTCTCGAGTTCATCTCTACTTTCTTTGGCACAACTCTGCGCTTAAAGGAACACTGAATTAGAGAGTAAGATTTAACAAAGCCACTTCTGAACACACGCATGAATGCAGTTCTCAGAATTGGAGAGTGCTCTGGTAATTGCATTCAAGGGATGCTCCTTAATCACATGCTATCTGACTTCCTGCAGGTGTTTAGCAAAGGCAGCCTCAAATTGCTCACATTCCTACTCTGCATACTTTTTTTTCTCTTTCCATATCAAGCAGCGCCAAGACTTTCACGGAATGCGAATTAGAGAAACACTGTCAACCTCAAAACTTAGTGCGAGAAGGTTATCTTAATAGACGTTTTCATCTTCACAGTCATGAGTCATGAACAGAAAGTTCGGTTAATGTGGGTGGTTTTTTTTGTTTATTTTTTTTTTCCCCTAACACACCAGTGTCCCTGATGTCTAAAATGGATGTTTAATGACAGGATATGGCTCTGCATTCAGTGTTATTGACACAGTAAAATGGTAGAATAATAAGACAGCTTCTTTCTGGATTACTAAGATTAAAACAACTGTATGAGGTGAGAATTTTGATTTTAAAATACAGCTATCAATCATTAAAATTGGCAAAAACCATAATAATGCATACAGTCATACGTTATCATATATGAAGTACCCTAAGTGCCCTAAGTGTGTATGTTTAACCCGTGTACGATGCAGTCTAATGTGACTTCCGAGGAGAGAAACAAACTCTATTTAAATTGATTTCCACGTTGGGATTTGGATGGGGATGACTCACGCTTGTTCTTTTCGCTTACTTTTATTGCTGTTCTGCCTGGTTGCTATGCCCACGTAGATGAACATCAAGAGTGCGGGGGGTGGGGAGGACTTAAATGACATAAGAGAAACAATTAAAGACTCCCTGGACAGAACAGACATTCAGCAGTAGCTGGTCTTTTTCTTCAAAGGAAGAAACAAAAGCCAAAGAAGCACAGCATATTTCAACATCCTGCTCACTGATCCCCACCAAAACATCTGTAGATCTGTAAATCTGTAAAATCAATGAATGTCCGGTACTTCAAACAAATCCTTCTTTAAGCCCCAAATCTAGCAGACGCATGACTACAAACACAAGACAGAAACCAAGCACGCTTTTAATTTTTAAGTTGCTGTACTATGATGGCCGTCCGCATATTTTGCTTAAGACAATCAAAACAATGAAGAGCAGAATTTTAAAATCCTGAACAACTTATCAAAACTCGCCAATGAACTTTTCTCCACAATCCTTTTGACATGTGTAGCCTACTGAAGCAAATCAGCAAAGTGGGTAATTCACTGAGTTCTCTTATACCAAGGTGGTTGTTGTCTGAGATTTGTTTGTTTGTTTGTTTGCAACTTTACACATACGCACAAAAAATAATGACCGGATCTTCCAGACCAAGATCTGAAGGACGGAATATTTTAAAGGTGCTTGTGAGTTGGCTCGTGAATGACACCAGTGAGTAAATCATACATAAAATTGCATTTTTGGTGAACATGAAATCATGAGATATGATATATTCATTTTCTTATCTCATTATGATTAATTACTATTATATTGATTAATAAGTTAATTATGTTAATTTAGTTTTTAGAGAATAACTTTGGAATGACTGCATATGTTGATCCAATTTCACATCCTAAATGTATGCTTTTAGGGTCAAGGAAATTAAACATCACACTAACTTTTGGCTGGAAGCATTTTTTGCAGGGGACTGTTCAGCCTTGGTGGAGTTTTGTGATCTCGGATTGCTCTTGTTCTGTTAATAAAAAGATATGTATGTGTACGATTAGTCCATTCCTCCATTTCAAACTAGCAAAATAACATCAATTGCACATTGTCTGCAAAGGTGCAAAAGTAAATAAGAGCACAAGGCAGAATTTGGTTAATTTTTTCCACTGATATATTGTATTAATGGCTAATTATCTTGTAATTCCCTGTTGCCTGAACTAGCATAACATTTTAGGATCATGGAATTATTTTTTTAATTTCATATTGAAATATCACATGTTATGCGTCATATGTGATGTTTTGTATAAGAACTATTCAGTTTTTCTAATAAATCTGAATTTTAATTTTAATCCACCTTTCAGTTCGTTGATCTGCATTCTGACCCCCTGGTTAATGACTGGGTTTGGGAGTCACCCGTGTCAGGTTGTGACATCAGTGTTGCATTATACAATACCAAGAAGTTCGGCGTCCAGTCTGTCATCATCACCATTAACCTAAAAGTATATGTTACCAATCTGTTCATCTGTTGGATGAAAACCATTTATAAACAACCGCAACTGCTACAGTCAGGGTTTGACTTCCAAAAATAAAATTCGAAAAATGTGGCCGCCCAGTACCGCACTGTTGATTCAGCGGTTATTTTAACCTTCTGTTTCGAGACACAGTGAATAATGAGTGCAGGTGTTCCCTATTCAGGAGTAGACATGCATGAGACAGAAGGAGTCCAGAGACAATGGAGCGATAAGAGACACAGATACGTGGCACTGTTTCATTATACTGCCTGTCAGCATAGAATCTATACTAAGATGGTGACTTTAGAGCTTTCCACATGTCAAGCTAAAGCCCCTGAATGGTGACAGAAAAAAATAAAGAGTTTGAGTTATTTGGAATATGATATACAAATAAATAGAAAGTGATTTCTTTGTACCCATTTTGCTAATACTTGTAGAGAGGGGCACCATGTGACCATGCATGTATTCTTCAAGAGCTAAAAAGACATTTTTCATGTCAGTATTTGGTGTAGCTTCCATGAAGTCATTTCACTTTATTTCATTTGTATGTAGACTTTAATCACTGTCTAAGCCTTTAAATTAATATTTTTCCAGTGAATCGTTCAAGGATGAAATGTCTTGATGGCAGGAAGAGCACAAAAATGTCTATTTAAACGTCCCTCCAAAGAGTAATGAAAGTCTTGCTGTCCACCTGTGAGCTCAATATATTATATATTATAACAATCAGAATCGTATCACAAGAAGACACTTAAGTCTTGTTGCCCTCTTCAAACCTCAGATGGATTTTGGAGGAATGAATTTAGATTTTTTTTTTTTTTTTTTAAATAGTCTTTTTTTTAAATGTTTGACTGCAGTAGCGGAAGCTCTTCATAATAAGCAATGAACGATCTATTTTCCCCCTCTGAGCCAAGATGGTACATAATGAATAATGCAGCTTTTAAATTCAGAATTTGACCAAAAAATGCATTTGCGGGATCTCTGCTATAAGCGTTATGTTCCGGAAGAGAGCTAATATAATTATGGAATCTGATTGCTCTCCGCCTTTGCCATCATCTCTGACGTGTTGTTTATGAAATACAAATAAAAGGGATAATTGACTACCACCCACCTGCATATCAATGGGAATATTTAGACAAAAAACTCAATCCCAAAGAACCTGTGAATGGGAGAGACGAAAAAGAGGTAGACCATTCCAGGTCTTTTTTTTTATTTTTCCCTCCACTCATTTCATTTCTACAGCAGGTCTAATGAACAGCATTCAACCCAATAATCAGAGTCGAGCATATATTCTTAGAACAGTTGTTTTTTTTAGCTGAGATGCAAAACTGTATTGGTTTGGATCGCTGAAAATAGTCACGTAAATTACTGCTGATTTGTCTGATGCTTTTATTATTTTTGAAACACAAAGTACACAGGAAGCCTCTCCCTGAAGGCAGTTGCTATAGCAGCAAGATCAGCAGACAAACAAGTAGGTCAGACTTTGTCACTGAAAAAAATCTGAATTTTACCAATATATTCATAGATTTTCAGTATTTTTCTGTCATCATTGTTGATGATTGCACTTAATTTAAGACTTGGTCTCTGAAGTTACATACAATTAAGACATATGGACTTACATTAGACGATGCGAATATCTTTATTGAATTAATCTTATCTCATTACTATTCATACTATATCTTTTCATATATATGATCGGGGGTGCAGATTTTTCAAAAGAATCTACATAACATCGAATCCTATAACATCAAAACTAAAGTTGCTCCAGAGGGCTCCAAATGTGCATCAATACTAGTGTATCTCAAAAAATTTGAATATCATGGAAAACTTAATTTAATTACTTAACGTAATTTAATTCAAAAAGTGAAACTTCCATATATATCATATATTCTTCCATATATTCTATGTTCATTACACCTAAAGAGAAACATTTCCATTTTTGTTCTAATTCTGTTTATCATGGCTTATTAACTTACAGCGAAATATTGTAATAGTTTTAGATATCTTTATTTTTATTTTTGAGCTGAAGGCCATAATTACCAAAACGAAAATGCTAAAAACGTGTGTACATGTAATGAGTCTAGAATGTATTAATAGTTCACTTTCATAAAAAACCAATGAATAATTAGGATCTATTTTCTTTTTAAGATGCACCAGTATAGCTTTTTTTTTTCAGTTGAAGACTCTTCAAACCAAACTTGTTTAGGGAAAAATCCTGATTTCACCCTAGTCACATATTAAAAACTTCTCCCCTGTGTATTTTTGAGGTCGCAAATCTGACACGACTTAACAAACACATGACTGAGCAGTTGCAACAAAGATCCGAGCGCAACATTAATGATGTTGTAGCAACCAACGGGGTGATATTAAATAGAGCAGAGACATGTCGACTCCAGACGTGCGCATCGCCAGATGGCGTATTTGTGATAAGCAGCTTCTTCCCTTTAGAATAACACCTCCTCTGTAAAAAGATACACACAGACAAGCTTTTAACTCAGTGGTGCGCAGGTTCTCTGGGAATTTGCAAACAAGGGTCTTGGATGAAAACCAGACATGTAGATATTTCACCTCCTGTCTAAAACAGAGCATGAACAGAAGGCGCCACGGTCTTATCATCATTACCACTCCAGAGAGGGCCTAAATAGTGAGGTCAAAATGATACAACAATGAAACAAAGTTAGGCCTTTCTCACCCCCAGATAGTCAGTAACATATTTTTTTGTCACAGTCCCTAGTGGAACGACCAGACGCAGAAGGTTCGCCCTTGGCGTCAAGCAGAGACACGAAAGGTATTCAGTGTATAAGCAATGTAAAGCCATCCACGTCAGTTTCCAAAGTGAGAAAGAGCTGAGAGGGAGTTTGGAGGCTGGAGGTTAGCCAGCCAGGCATGGAAGTGGAAGGTGCTAAATCACTGACTGTTTCTTGGCTTCATGGATCAGAAGCTGATAATGTGTGTCTGAATTCCTTGAATTTGACAACACAAATTTACTGTTATATCAAGATTTTGAAAGGAAACCGATATGCTACTCTTCTTACTATTAGCAGTGCTAGAGCAAGCGTCTGCTCCTTTTGGGACAGATGCATTTTCCTTATTGTATGATGAACTGTTCCAACAGAATAATATCTTACTAGAAATTTTGTTAAGACTCCACCTAGTTTGCTCCTTCCCCCACAATAGATAGAAATAAGCACAACCCAGCGGTGAGTGCAGACCAAACTGTCGCCTGTCGGATAGGGTACCACTTCAATAAGGGTACATTATTTAACATTAATTAACGCACTAATGCGCATTTACTATCAGTTTATTAATGTGCCAACTAATCATTTACTAACCTCATGTTAAATACGCTACTAATTCACACATTATTCAATAGTTTAAAACCATACTATTAATTGTCATTTGAGGGATACATGTTTTCAACTTTAAAATAAGGATCAACAAGAGCAATTATTGATGTTTAATTCACAAACAGGATTAACAAATGTTTGATTCAGTTAATAAATAATTTATTAAGGTTCGTTTTTGGGTGGTCATCTGGGTCAAAATGATTAGGATTTCATCGAGAGTTTTTTTGTCAATTATATTCTTTGACTCTAAGTTAATGGGCACTACTGTGTTAAATAGTATTAATAGTATAGTTAAGTATTAAATAAGTATATTAGTTACTGTAACATGAGGACTGTTAGTAAGTGATTAGATGACACATTAATTAAGTGTAGATAAATGCTTTTTGTTGCATTAACTAATGTTAACTAATATACCCTTATTGTAAAGTGTTACCTGTGAAAGCCCCATTATGCATAGATCCAAGAGAGTAAAGGGAAGGGTGAAGACGTCAGAAATGGGTAAGTGTTAGGGACACTGAAGGGGACCTTGTGAATAAGCCGTGAAAGGCCCGTTGGTGTGCGATGAGCTGGAATCAGACATAGTTACCTTCAGAGTCTGCAGAGCAAATGCAACATCAGCGCTCTGGGATAAAGGTAGTGAGTCAGACAGGAGAAAACTCTGTGATCATGTGTCTGGTCAGCTCATATGGAACACTCACACAAAATTGGAAGTCATGGGTCTAACCCATAAATCATGGACATTTAATAATATCCCATGACAAATATTGACACTGTATTCCGTTTGTAGGAAAGCTAATGTTTTCTGTTGTAAGTGACTGATAAGGGTGTTAAAGAATAATGGCACCGATTAGAAATGTCCATCAAACGGCAGAGCCTGTCTCAAATATAATGCCCTCAGTAGCATCCAACTGTAACCGAATAAACTTGCCTTTGAACATGGTGGGGTGCGTGGGAGTTATAAAAGACGTGAAAAAGACAGAGTTATAAAGAAACATATAAAGGATGTGAAAATAAACTGAAACAGCAAGGGGAGAAAATAATTTTGCTTTGTTGTATTGATTTAACTGTCTACTTGTGGGAAATCACATTTTTGAAAGAAATGCTATTCTTTCCTGAAGTATTTAGTTTTTTAGTCAACATGCGGCTCCCAAATTTATTTGAAGAAGAAAACCATGTTGATTGTGTAATATGAAACACAATGAATTTCTTTCTCTGTCAACCCTGAGCTGTTTCCAAGATGACCGCAGCTCTGTGTCTGGACACATACTAGTACTGTGCACTGTATGAATGTTTAAAAATAACTATTAAAAGCATTTAATCGCGCTTAAGTTTGCACATGCGACATTGCATTGCAAAAATGGATTTTCTCTGCTAAAATAATTCTGCTCATTGCTGATGAACATTTTGCAGATACTCTCAGTAATATTTCAAAACGTGACAGATGTGTTAAAATCCCCTTCTACACATACATGTATGCTTATTCTTTCTTGGATGTGATGCACAATAATGTATGGCAGCGTTTTGGCTCAAGAGGTCATCTGCCGAGAAGACAAATTTACCTTTACTCACCTTAAATCTCATTTAATGTGCGTGTACGAGCAGGATTTATGACATCAAAGCTGGTTTTGGAGCCAACTGTGCTCTATTATGCAACTCAAACATGTGTGCCATGTAAACACAGAGAAAATCATCGTCCTGTCCGGTACTTTTTGGGATGAAAACTATGCACATTCTGGATTTTTGAATAAAGGGGGAGTTGATGTGCCCTTGAAGAATTATTAACAAAGTCATTGAACTTTCTTATGAAAAATAGCACATGAAAACAAACAAATATTTTACAGTTCATGAATTCCATCTCAAGATCTTAAATGAATAACAATTTCTCAGACATTTGTTTGAAAAATGATCAGGGTGGTATTGAACTTATTTGGAATGCACACATACTCTGTCGATTTATTAAACTGCACTTTAAATGCCACTTATCTTGTTCTTATTTTTATGTGTGAATATGCGTGTAGACCTGAATTTCACCTCTAAGCCCACCTCATCACAAGCTTGACTTAAAGGTAAACATGGCTCATCGTCTTTCTGAACTATTAATGTTCAGTGGAGTTTAAAGTCACAGATAAGAAGACAATGAATTGTTTCCCGCAGGCCTTGGCGTTTTTATTTGAGCTGTGAGTCCCGTGCGGTTTGCTTGTTCGAGTTGCTGATCAGGAGAGAAAGAAAAAACAAAGGCTGGCCATGATGCTGCCTTGGAAGGGGCAGCAATTTGACATTCCACTGGCACAGCAACACAGGGCGACTTCTCCACATATCAGCTTGTGCTGCTCTGATAGCAGAATGTGACCGGACCAAAATAGTCCATTACATTGATTGCCTTGGTCTGCACTACCACCATATTGCTCTTTGATCCAAAATTAGACCTCAATACCTCTGAGATATAAGAACTGCCTTTAATTGAATGCAGACTAAATCTTGTAGCCTCTGCTCTCTGTCATATTTATACAGTTCATATAGAGAGAGATGCTTCATAGCCGGACTGAAAGCTATGGCTGACCGCCAAGGATAAGCTGTAGTATTTCACAGTGGACGGTCCCAGTTTGTGTTTGTTTGTGCGATCATCATTTCTTACACTTTTGAAGTATGATTTTTGCCTTTAAAAGTGATGGATAAGCCAAAGTTTTCTTTATTTGTTTGACAGCACTTTGCACGGACGCATACATTTTAACCAATTAAACAAGCGCATCCAAATAAAATAGTGTATACAAATTTATTATGACTCACCAGCCTATAATTAATCAGAAATCACAAATTCTGCCGTGGACAATATGAGAATCTGACTATTGTGAAGAAAATTAAAACATGAGCCAACTGTGACTCTTGAATCGAAGCACTCACTGAAATATAAACACCCAGGGAATGTGGTATAAGGTCTACCACATATGGTCTACCACATATGGTCGAAGCTTAAACCACATGTGGTAGAATGTTGACAATTTTGACAAGGAGGCTGGTACTGTAAGATTTATCCTCTACCCGATCCTTTTCTATTATTATATATGAATTGTGCCGTTTCAGACTCTGAGTTGAGAGAATACGCAGTAGTGAAATCTTTTTTGTAAGGATCATTCATCTATTCTTAGTTAAAGGGTTTCCATGTGCTAGTATGTCTGTGTGTGTGTGTGTGTGTGTATGTGTGTGTATCCTATTACCAAACAGAAAAAAGAAAGTGGGACAATCAGGCAACAGATAAGATTTACCTCAAAGGGAAGATCAGCTTTGTAGGAGGTTGAAAAAAAAAAAAAATGTAAGTGAAATTGCTTTTGTGTAACTGACAGGATATTCATGTTCTCTTTGTCTCTTCTTTCACTATCATGATTGTACGCGTTTGAAGTATTTTACGTCACTATGGCTGGGCTGCGATGCACCAGGAGCAGATTATCCCAGAGTTCTCTTAGCTTCTGCTGGCCCCCTGGTAGAACGCTGCGATCCCTGAGAAGAATCCAGGCTTTTGCACTGTGTCACTTAAAAGTACACCAGGACAGGAAGAAACACATTATTTACAAAAAAAGAAAAAAAGATTGGCTGACAGAAGCAGAGGCGACACTTCATGTGGAGCTTGGCGCTGTGCCCAGCACTTTGAGATAACAGCCAGGTCAGAGGCCGAATCACTCAAGGCAGATCCAGCAGGTCCACTTGGCAAACTGAAGTTACGGGCAGATGCCGAAAATAACAGTTAGAGGGAAGTGATCAGTGAGGTGTTTGGACCTCCATTAATTTCAGAGTGCTATTCATGCACACACACAAACACAGTGCCAGTAATCACTGACCTCGTGACAGAAACACTGACAGAATGAAGCAGCTCCTCTGACGGCAGAGAGTAAAGAAATGTCTAAATTCCCAATCCCACGGCTTCTGTAAAGGAGAACTCTGGCAATTTTCAACCACAAAGTACAGATTTTTTTGAAAATTGTGCCAGTATGAAGCGTGGCCGCTATGACTGTTTAGTCCAACATGGCTGTATACTAACTACACTCAAAATGTTATTGCAAGTGTCTGGTAACATGGAGTAGATACCTACAGTGAAACACCCGTGTGTTTTTTACTCAAGACTGAAAAATGACATAAAAAAGGTACTGCAAAAAACAAAGTTTGAGAACCTACGAGTTTATATATGGATGGATATATGTTTAAAACTATCCTCCTCAGGAATACTTTTGTAAAAAAAAAAAAAAAAAAAACAAAAATAAACAAATGGTCATGTATGATCCACTGAAACGAATCCCTCACACTTTAATATCACCAGTACTGGCTAAAAAAATTTTTTTGAACAATTTGTTTTCGGTGTAATTTTGAGAATAGGATTCCAATTATTGTTAACACGACAAAATGACGTTCCCAAAATTATAAAACTCCTGTCAATGTCGTTATTTTAATTATCCAACTTTGTAAAAGGGAGGAAAGTGAGAACTTTGTCTGTGTCCCGTCCCTCCTCCTCCTCCTCAATTCAAAAATACCATAAATGATTTATTGTTTTTTATAAAGATATCAGTCATGGGATAGTGAATACCTCTCCCTCGTGTCTGTGTAACGTACTGTCCCAGTACGCTTCCCCGTAACAATCTTTTGCTTCTCAATGCACAATAGGAAAATCAATGCCCTAAAACAGTCTCTGGCTTTACTCAGTTGATTGTTCCCTTCCTCCGCTCTGGCCTATTCAGAAAATCATTAGTTTTTCTTACAACGGGCCTTTTTGTGAAGCGAAACCATTCGAACAACATTGATCTTTTTCAAGCTTGATCCCACTTCTTGAGCATTATTTCCTCCTGTAACAAGTTGCGATGACCCTTTATTTGGTGTTAGAGGAGACGCTTTTTGTAGGCCATCTGGGAAACGGGATATAATGGCTGAGAAAATAACAACTGTCACCTCCCCCCTTCCCTCTGTCTCCAGCAGGTTACCCCTGACTGACCGTGTTCTTCTGAGAGCCGACGATAAACGGAGCTTACGTTTTCCTGAGAGAAGCTGATAGAGCCTGCGGCACCACGGGGCCCTGGTTTCATTAATAAGTCTTCATCTGCAGCGAAAGGTCTCACGCTGAAACTTATCGAGCCCAGTGAACTCTCTTATTTACTCTGAAAGAAGTTGTGCTTTTCAATTAGAGGCAATTAAAATCCAGAAACAATTCAATTAAGAAAAAATAATTGAGGAATTGGCCTCTGGGTTTCACAGCAGTTAACAATGCAGGAAATTCCCCACTGGACAGTTTGACTTCACTGTTATTACCACACTACCCATCAGCTAAGTATTTGATGTTCCCATTCACACAAAGCTTTGTGAATCTGCATATAAAATCCATCATTCTTTTCCCTATAAATCTTTTTGAAGACACTGAAAACGAATCACATACACACACACACACACACACACACACACACACTAGCTAGGGCTCAAAAAAGCTTTGCATAACAAATGAAAGGCCCCAGAGGTCTGTGCATAGTGATAAACAAATCTCTCGCAGGACCCAGTGCTTTCCTTAGCATGGTTCCTTCACACAAATCCAGCCCATCCATCCTTTTGTCTTTCACACGCACATTTAGCTCATTACTGTCGTCTCGTTTCGTTTCCCTCTACTTTCCCTCCCTCACACAGATGAGATCACCGCGCTGATTTCATTCCAGCTGTTGGTTTGGGGGCATCTGGGAGACATTCCAGGATACAGACAACGGATCACAGACCCATTCAGAGCCTCCTCTCGCCCAGCCATGTAATTCTCAACAGCTGCGGAACATCAGGCTACGACACTCCAGCAAAGACACCACATACAATCAATTAAATCGGAATCTGTAAGAAGTATGAAACAAGGGTACGCAGGCGCTAAATTAAGTGTAATGTAATTATTTGTTTTGTGCGTATGGATAACTGATCATGCCAAGAGAATTTAGCACGTGGACTCTCTGAGATATCAGAAAGTTAGCTTCAATTGGTTGGTCAACTTTTTACTTAAAATGGAAACCACTGATGTCCTTCCTACAGGCCAATACGGACGCCTGTAACCCTCTAGAGACATCTAGTGGTCATACAGGAACACCACATAGAATGTATTCTGACCTGTTGCTTTATGTTTGAGGAAGTAAATGAACTTTTTCACTTCTTATTGGTATTTTGATTTTTTTCTTTTTCTTTTCTTATCACTTTGTTGCAAAAGCCGATGTGTCGAAAGGCATTGATTTTGGTTTCTCCCCAGTTCTGCTCCTCCCGATTAAATTATCTCCACGTTGGCAAACTTGGTCCTTGTGCACTCAAAGCTTATTTTTGATCGGATTTTATTTGTTTTAGGTCATTTTTCATGACTAGTGGTCAACCCACTTGAACTTTATCAAATGCACAGCTAGGACAATGCATCTTTGAAGGTCTTTATTGTTGGGCTTTCGTAGAAAAAGAATTACTAAAGGGATCCTTAACTCAAACTGCTGTTGTTGGCAATATGTCATTATTATTAGTGAAATTGAATTACTTTTACATGGATATTTTTGTGTCACTGTAGAAACAGCAACAATAAGTGCTTAATATTATATTTTTTTGTTTGATTATATATGTATGTAAATACATATTTTAGTTAAAAGATGTGAAGCAAAGCCAACCAAACTCATTTCAAAACAAATATTTTACACTTATCATAAGATAATAAACTGTTCCACTCTTTTTAAAGTTGTCTAACTTACAGTCGGAAGAGGACAGCATTGATGAGATGTAGAAAAGTTTACACGTTTACAAAAAGTGTCAGTACGGTTTAATTAATGTTATGTCATTTTGGACAATATGAAGACTCAGTGCACGACGCGCACAGGACTTTATGTGTTGTGCAGGGTCTGTTCCTCATTTTAATCATCTAACCACAGAAACCAGACCAGTGCTGACGCCATCCCTAACCCGTTAAATGTCTAAGTTAAACGGCTCCTAAACTTTAAGAAGTTTCCATGTTCTCGAGGAAGTTGATCTTTGGCGATCACAGAAAAAAAATAAATATTCTGTAGCTTTCCAGCTTCATCAAACAGATCGAAAGAGTTCTGCAAAAAAAAACTTGTGCAACATTTCATCGGTTCAAAATCATTTTTATAAGCAGTTATCAAAATTATGAAATTATCAAAAGAGAACAATAAATCTCAGTTTTTATGTTAAATTAAAAAATGTTCTGTGAACTAATGCTGCTGGAAATTTTACTGTTTTACTTCTGTCATACTGATGTAGTATACAGATGACAGAAAACTATTTTAACTGTCATACTGATGTAGTATACAGATGACAGAAATATATTTTAATATGAGAGGGTTTTTTTTTTTGTTTGTTTGTTTTGTTTTTATAACTCGCACACAAACATACCTTTAGTTTTAGTTAGCTTTTAATTTGTATTATAACTGATTTTAATGACCAGACACTTACTGAGAACAAGCACACAAAGCTATTTAATTCTTTAATGCAGCTTTAATCTGGAGTTAACATCATTTTGTGCAAAAATATTACGTAAAATCAATTGTCCAAAAACAAAAACAAGTGTTGTCATGGTCAATGTACCTTTTACCTATTCATACCCCTGCTTTACTGGGCTACAGTGTTTTTGATAGTGCCTTTTTTTTTTCACTTTTGACTTGTTCATTACAACAGACCATTACAGAGATAATTCTCTCTACAAATCTACAGAGAATCAACAGCCTAAATGAAGTTGTAAAGACAGTTAAATATCTGACAGATGTTTTATATCCCAAAAAAAACATTAGTGAAAGTTACAAGGACTCCAAGAAACTTTAGACCTCTTGCCTCTGCAGCGCTGTAACCATTTCTCTCTTCAGATACTTCTCTCTGTGGACGCAGGATGGCTGTCAGTAACTGTCCTCACTGTCCTGAGGACAGTTACTGTAGACTCCAACCATGTCTTTACAGTATTGTAACTCTCCTCACCATAAGGTTAGGTGCGAACCTAGATTTCAGACAAGCGTTCAAATACTTGATTTTGTACCCCATGTCAAAGGTAGGCTGCATTTCTTACACTTGCCATTTCTCTTTTGGCAGGATCGTATTTGGCTTGA
>KV751330.1:4998143-5017579 GCA_001698575.1 Mola mola | reverse complement strand
AAATAGGTCAGGTGAGAGGAGAGCCTTTGGGGGAGTTGACTCGTTTTAAAAGGGGGGTAGTGAAGGGGAATCAGGAGAAGAGGGTAGATAAGTTCGTTCATTTAGCACCATTATATTCTTGGCAGTTGTAATAATCAGGGATTCATAAACAAACAAACAACTGTGAGGGTGAAACTGACTCAATTACCATGAGCTCCCCTCCTTCAAATTCATAAAGAAATACCATCAGCAGCCCCTCTCCACCCTTGAAGTTATTTTGTTCGTTAAATAAGGGCTCGTTAGCCCTCTGCTATTTTCGCAGAGATGATTAGATTTTACAGCCCTAATTAGCTGGGCTAGCTCTAACTCTTCTGGAAGAGTAATGGGTCTGATTGCCTAATTAGCTCTCTCTCGTTAAGATGGGAGAAACAGGCCACTGTAGCAAAACCGCAGGAATGAGGAAAAATAAAGTCAGCTAATGAGAAACTTATTTGATTGTTAGGAGAACAAATCTGGTACAGTGTGGATCAGCAGCGCTCTGGGTACTGTACGCACTCACTCTCACTCCCTTCTCTTTATCTTTCTTCCTTTTGAAAAGAGAGTTTGTTTGGGCTTTAAAGTGTCTACAAGGAGCAGTATGCTACAGTTTTTTAATTATAAAGCATATTTGTTTGGGCTATGATAGTAAAAAAAAAAAAAAAAAAAAAAAAAAAAAAGCACTTCCACATTTCTAAGATTGCCACTGAAGTTGAGCAAAACCTTCCCCACAATCTGTTCTCTTTTCATGCCGTCATGCCGTTCAGCTTTACAAGCGACATCGTTAACATCTCTGACTGACTTAGATAGGTTTCAAAGTCCACCTGGTCAACATCAGTCAGTGCCGCAGACAAAGATAACCTGCAGCATATTTTGTGTTGTTTTGCCTCTGAGGTGACGTGAAATTCATTAGACCTTGATGCGTTGTGATTGTGCTTGACACTGAGCAGGGGAAGCGGCCCAAAAAGTGAGAAATTCCTGCACTTCTTCCCAAGGGAGATGTGTGTGGTCCACGTTAGCCTCGTACAGAGGCAGGATAATATGAGGATAGCCCTTAACCCCCACCTCACTTCCACTTCCATCCTTCTTCATCACTCCTGTTTAGCATGGGGTTAATCGTATGCAGCCACAGCCAGTCAGTCTATCATGAGCCTTGATGGGCCTCAAATCAAAAACACATTTCCCCTCCCTCCTTTGTGCACCTTTGCTTTCTCTTTACATTCTTCCCTTCACAGAGCTATTTTGGTTCATTCAATGCTACATCCATATAACTGTGGACTAATCTCCCAGCCCTACTCACTTTGGGGGTATGACTGTCCCTCTGGCCCCAAGTGTCCTCTCCTGCTTCCTACCACCTGTGTCCCGGGGCCTTTCCTGCCTGCCCAGCTCCCCCAGGCCTGCCACAGGGTGTCCCCCAGGCAGGGATAGCCTCTTCATGAGAGGGGATTGAAACTCTCTGTGACCAAAGATAAGGATCCACTGGATAACCCTGCGCATCCCATGATTCCTCTTTTCCAGTCAGGGAGGGATGTGGAGAGGTGTCAAGTTTACATGTGCAGACAATGTTATTTCAGCTTTATAGCTGTTTCGGAGCGTGTGTGTGTTTGTTTTTTGCGCACTCACACACTCCTGCAGCCTCCCGTTGATGTGGCCCATTTCCTCGCATGTGCGTCTGTGCCTGTGTACCCACATCTATGTTGCTTATTTTCCCAGGAGTGTGTATGTGTGTTGATAGAGGCCATTTCCTGGCGAATGCATGTTGGTGTGTGCATTGAGTGAAGAATGTCGGACAGGAAGTGCTCCTCCCGGGGAGGATGATGTCATGGCTGACGGTTTCCTGTTCTGTGAGCCTCTGGAATGAATTGACTCTCAGCTTTATGGCGAGTAGTTATCAATGGTGGACCTGGTTTCGGCTCACCTCTGGCCTGCTTAACTCTGCAACTGGTTTGGTTTTTACACCGGTCAAACTCCGGGGCCAGCAGTGTTTTGAGGACTGAATCCCCAACCTAATGCATTTTGCAGCTTGTTTGCCGCTCTCCCCTTCCTCGACTCCCTCTGTAGTCGGGGAACCCCCTCATTGTTTTGGTTGTTATGTTTGGATGCACTTCCTGGGGTGAGAGGTCATGTGTTGTCTTGGCTGGGCTAACGTCTGCTAGTGAATAATGTATGTCATTGACTTTATGTCAGTCCTGCCAGCCCCCCAAGCCGAGCCCACCCATGTTTAATTCATCCATCTCATTTGTGTGTGTGTGTTGTGTTCTAGCAAATGTGTGTGTGTGTGTCTGTGTGTGATTTAGAGGCCCAGCCTGCACCTGTCCAGCCATTAGCCCCCTTCTCATTTGCATTAGATGCTACTCTGGTTCACTGGCAGTGCTGCAGCTTAGTTTCAATTTCATATCCATGAGTGTATTTGCGAGAAGGTGGATACACACTTATAGTATAGCTATCCCACATACCTTTGCCTCTATCAGACATCTGAATGTCTATACAATGTATTTTTTCCTATCCCTTGTTCTGGGTCGGTTTTGTTTTGTGCAGGATATTCTTTCATTTCCTCCCTCCCATCGACTTTTTTCTCACAGTTGGTTTCCTCTTATGTCTCTGGCCACCTATCACTAGCTTTGCGTTTCCTTCCAAGACAAAGAGAAGCTAGAGACAGATTCATTAGACTCAGATGCTGCTGACATTGCCTTTTTTTTGTTTCTCTTTAGAAGAAATAAGATAATCAAAAATTTTGCCTTAATTTTGAGTATTAAACTTCCGTTTTTAATTGTTTTTGATGTGCACTTTTTGTGCATTTGTGAGGGCTTTGAACAGGACTGGCCCTGAGCCGCTGTGGTGTTTGAGCAGGCCTCAGAGGCAAAGAGGCCAAGATGCTGGCTCATCGATATGCAGGCAGAACTCCCCTCCCTCAGGTGCTGGCTGGTTCACAAATCTGCCCCCCACACATAAACACACGTAGATGCAGCTCTCACCCTCAGCTAAACTCACACACAATACACAAGTGCATATGCAGACGCACACATGCACAGTTTTTAGAATCCACAGGCTTGCAAAAGCATAACACACGCACACACACACACACGACACACAATACACAAGTGCATATGCAGACGCACACATGCACACACATTGACCTGCAGCTCTCTGCATCTGTTTAGTTGTGTTCTTTTTTTTCCCTGCAGTGGTTTCCCTCGCAGGGTTGCAGGAAAGCGTAGCCCCAGGGGACATACGGGTGGGCTGATTGACAGCAGGGAGTTTGGAGGTCGAGGAGCCTCTAAAACAGCGCTGCCTCTTTCTCTCTCATCCAGACCGGCAGCACGCTCAGCCCCAACAACTGGCTTGCTTTCATTTGCAAATGATCTCAATAAAAATTAGCACGTCCCTCTCAGGGTGCACTCGGGTTTGTTTCTAAAATATGGAATGTTAAATTGAAAAAAGCTGCTTTTGGTTTTATGGTGAGGAAAAATGAGGAACACATTGGAAATAAGCATTTCTAATGTTTGTGTTTGTGTGTTGTGTTTTAATTCTTTTACCCCAATAATCTGAACAGAGCTACTCTCGTGCTTTACAGGTTGTTAGACTAATGCTTCCCAGCTGAATACAGGTAACAAACAGTTTATTAGGTTGTATAAACTGTAACTGACAAATGACATAACAGTGAAAACATCTGGGTTTCATGATACTAGGAGTTTTTTTTTTGGCAAAGGGTGACTGTATATAGCTCTGCTTTCCCTGCAATCTGCTTTGTCATTGCTGCTTGACATTCCCTGCTTGACCTATCCTTCTCGGATGTTCCCTCTGCCTTTGTGTCAGTGTTTGTTCTGTCCCAGAATGAAGGGGTTTGGCCTGCCAGACTTGACCCAAATGAGTAGCGTCCTACTTCTCTGGCAGCTATGTAAGACATTTTTGGTGTTGGAAATTGCAGGCTGGAGAAATAGAGATAGTTGGGGATTTAAATAGAATGGAGATATATTTACCATATGAAAGGTTTCATGTATGTATGTGTGTGGATGTGTGTGCGGCGCCGCGAGTGAGGAAAGAGTAACGTTTTCCAGGATTCAGTCCGTGGCTCGCCCCTAGAAGATGTGCTCAATTTGCTTTTCAAATGAGGCGTGAAGAGCACGGGTGTGTGTGCCTCTTGGCATGATGCTATACATTTGGACGTGCGTGGTTATGCGTGCGCGTTGGGAGCACCACTTTGTTTTCTCAATTCTCTGATGTGTGTGGACAGTCTTGCACATGGCCTGCTAAGTGCTCTCTCGCAGCCAATGTGTTACACGACTGCTTGTGATGCTGCTCGTAATTGAATAGACACACCAGCTCCTCTCCGTGAAGGATGCTCAGGCCTCCTTTCCCAGCAGGCTCAGCCACCGTGTCCAAGCGTTGAGTCCTCCGGCCGCCCGATAAACGCCCACTACGATGATTCATTGTTTGCAGATTATGTCTGCTAAGTAAGAACACAGACTGTTCACTTCATGCCAACTCCATATACACCCCGATCCCGGTTTCTCACTTCCCATCAGTCAGTTTCCATTCCGTTCCCCCTTCTAGTGTGTTACCTCAGCGCCCGTTGCCCAGGATGTGGGTCCAGGTGTCCAGGATGAGCGCTGCTGACCCACTGTGCCTGAGCAAGATGTATAGTCTGTTGATTGTTTTCCATCAATCTGTCCAGGAAGAATGGATCGCTGGCCAGGCGCTGTTAGAGGCGCTCGCAGTTTCGCACGCCACAATTGAGGGAAACCTGCACGGCATGGGGGAGACAGGGAGGGAGTGATATGAAGTGTGATAATGGTGGTGGGTCTCGGCAACACAGCTGATACATTCTTATCTTTCTATTTTAGAGTTTTGCTCTGCAGGATGATTTTTAATTTTCTCTAAAAATACAAACAAACATCAATATGTAAAATTTAGTAACCATATCATTATTTCCAAGTTCAGCATTTTCATATCTACTTTTAAAGTAAGAGTTCTGTGACATTGAGTGTGACTAATTTGAGCTGTAATGTTAAAAGACAAAAGGAAATCTTCAAGGGAGTGTCTCTGCCATAATTAAACGTAAAGCGGCAACGTCAACATGCAGACAATTATGGTCAACAGCACTGTTCGATCAAAGGGGATGATATATTCTTATATTCCTAATATATTCTTCTTTACTTTGCAGTAGTCATCAACAAATGAGACCCAAGCACATGTCACTGTTCCACTTCAAAAAGCGGAGCTGAATTTAAAGGCCTTTGTTTGTGTTTATGTAACTGATGAGGGGAGACAAAGTAAGGCGTAGGCAATCGACTGAGACCCTTTGTTGTTTTACACGGCCTCACCCCCTGTATGTGTGTGTGTGCAAGCGCTGCTAACGCTGTTTGTTTACCGAGTGGCTTGACCTCGCTGGGAGGAATGTTCACTTGTTTCCTTCTCTTCTGCGTCTCCTTCTGTGTTTGAATCTCTGATTTTCTCCATCCATGTGTCTCGTTTCTTCATCTCTGTGTCTCTATCTGCCCCTCTGTCTATGTGTCTTTATCTTTGGTCCTCCCACTCAAAACACCGGATTTGGCTCTGATGGGGTTTTTTTTTTTTTTTTTTTTTGCATTTTGGTTAATCACACTCGGAATCTTCCCTGCGTTTGAACATTCCTTCCTCGGCAGCGTGTTGTTCCTCGATCTCTGAGTGTCATGCAGGAGAGAGTCACGCTAATTATCCCATTTATTGGCTGCTCCAACGCAGAGGCTACGATTTACACGAGGTGACATTCAGTTCAAATATGCAGACCCTCGCAGCCTTTTTTTCTAGAAAACAATTAACAGTGCTGCTTTCTCTCCTGTACCCTTCTCTTTCTTTGCGCTACACCACTCCCTCTCTCGCTTCCTCTGGCTATTGTCCTCACACAAACAGGGAAAATTTACTGCCAAAAGAGTGAGGGGGTGTGCACCGACGTGAAATTGTTGGTGTTTTTTTCCCTGTGGCGAGTGATTATTTGCTTTTTTATTGAGAGTTATTCTTTTTGATACAGACTCAGGGCTGCTTAAAGTGAAGCTGACATGGCAAAGTGCAGATAGCTGATGCTAGTCCTTAAATTGTGCCACATTTGTACATTAAAAGAACACACTTCATAAAGATACTCTCTCTTTCTGCCACTGACCCTCGAAAAAATCCAATAAACACACCATTACACGCTCGTACGGACCAATATATAGCCCACACACACGCACGTTTAAACACAAAGACAAACTTACAAGCTAATGAAGCGCATCTCTCTTCTGTCATGACGCCTGTGTTAGCATGACAAGATGTTTACACGCACAATCACGGCCGCGCCTCTGATGTGGGCCGAGATGAAAAGGAGATGAGAGGAGAGGAAAACAGGGAGGCAGAGACTTGACGGTGAGCGTCGGGCGCGTACTGCTTTTCTCTTTCTTGACAGGAGGACAGTTGTAACAGTACCCCACTGAGAGCTGAGGAGAGAGAGAGAGATACGTACCTGGAGGAGAAGTCTTCTGAAAAGGAAAAAGCGTGTTTTTGCTCTCTCTCAATCTCTCTGAACTCAGCCACATTCTCCAATCTTGAGGAAAACAATTAGATCCAGCCGCTTCCCCTTGTCCCGCAGTGTAAATTACAAATGAGCAAACCTGGCATTTATCGCATCACTACAAACATTTATTAAAGCCGGTTCCCCTATAAAGCTGCGGAGATAACAGTGGGTAATTGCAGAGACTGGCTCTATTAGTTAAGTATGCCTAATGTCACTGCCTCAGAGCATTAATGGACGCCGTAGTATTATGTTCCTGCGCTCATTACCACCACACTCCCCTTCAAACAGATACGCACACATATTCACACACATACACCCTCTCCCCCTCCATTGACCCTGCAGCAGGAGTCTCTGCCACTCTAATGAGAAATGGAAAACACTGCTTCGCCAGTTCCAAGACACACATAAACACACACACACTCGACAGAAGCCATTACAAGGGGACAGAGGGGTACAACAGTATAATCACACACGCCCAGGGAAACATTTGTGCCGTTATCAGAGTGATCACATTATAAAAGTTTAATAAACACCAAACGGCCTAATGGTGAATTAGCCTGCATCTGCCCCGTGTTATGCCAGGCAATAATTAATGATTTAACAGAGACAAACAAAAGGTTTTTAGCCAGAGCTAACAGATTTTCCAGTCGAGCATGAATTATCCGGCTTGTCCAGAATTAAAAGAGAGAGCGTGGCCGCGGTGATTTACAAGGTTCTTCTTCCGGGAGCTTGACTCCAAAAGTCACTCACACACACAGGCAGTCACTCAAACACAGAGCCACTGAGAGCCGAGTTTGGCGCTAGCCCCAGTCTGGTTTCTAAGTGGTACTTGAGACGTGTATGGAGAGAGGCGGGTGGGTGCTTGAGATTGTTGAGGAGGAGGAGAGGCAAGGAGGGGGGATGGAAAGAAGGACGAGAGAAAGAGATGGCAATGAATGACGTGGAATAAGTTAGTCAAGAGGAGGAGGGGAGAACGGACTCTCCTCTGTCTCTGCAGGGCAAAACGACCAGTAGTGCGTGTGCTCAGGTGGGCCACGGGCTTTTGTTGGTATCGATAGGAATTTATAATTTTCCAATCACAAGAGTTGATCAGTTGTGTTTTTGTTTTGGGGTTTTTTTGTAGGGCCCCCCCATCCTTGCTCATCAATATTACAGCAGTGACCCAAACACTCAAATGTGAGGGAGCAGGAGGGTGAGAATTAAACGGCTGAGGAGAGAGAATATGGCTTTGCTACAGTGTGTGGAGGGGGTAGTGTGGGCGGAGGGAGAGGAGGAGGAGGGCATCTGCTGAGGTTGTAGAAAACATGGCTTCCAGCGTATACAAATGTGCAAACGCATCCCCTACCTCAGATGTGTGTTTGTGTGTGTGTGTGTGTGTGTGTGTGTGTGTGTGTGTGTGCATCTGTCCGACTGCTTGTGTGTGTGTGTGCGTGCGTGCTTACCAGCTGAGTGACAGTTAGGTATTGATCTGCGGGAGGCCCTGGGTGTCATTAGACCCAGTATGGACCAGCAGGCACACGTGGAGGTCAGGGCACGGAGTTGTGTGTGTGTCTGTATAAGAAGGAATGGGGGACCAAGTGTTCAGTAGTTGCAGGCTCAAGCCTCTGAAAGAAAATCAATCGTGTCATAAGAGGAAGGTTTCCTCCAGCTCCCCCCTCCTTCTCTCCTCTCCTTTTATCCTTTCCCCTCTTTTTTCTCCCTCTCTGTTGTTCACTCCTCTCAGTTGGGGGATCGTCTACAGAACCCGCAATTCGTACGTTTACCACTCTCATCCCATCCGTCTTTCTTATGTGAGCGCCTCTGTTTGTCCTGTCAAACTCTGGAACACTCGAGCAGAAGCTAGCACGAAGCTAGACGGCTAGAATGATCAGGATGGGGGGGTTGCATGCGTGATGCGGGATCAATCCGCGGAGTTATCCCTGCAAAAAGGAGCCACAAGTGACAAAACTGAACTTAAAGGGCACAAGGTCTGTTTGTCCAGATAAAAGGAGTAACCCCAAACCAGGGCCAGTTAACTCAGAGGGCAAAGTCCGGTGGAATTGATGGCATGCACGGTTTTCAAATGGAAGTTTGATTCCGAATATTAGACTTTGTATCAATGTGAATTTCAGCTATCCCTCAGTTGTTTATTATTAAGCTTGAATACACACACAGGGCAAGCCGCCACCTGTTCTCCTCTCTCCTCTCTCGCCTGAGGGGACTAGTATGGTAGATAACAGTTTGAGTGGGCCTGCTGCAAAACACTAATCAGACCTAACACTGCCTAATTAGCACAGAGTCCGCTGATTGGCTTACAGCAATAATTAACACAGGTGAGAATAATTAGCTCCCCAAAGACCTGTTTGTGCAAGTGTGTGTGTGTGTTGAGGATGTTATTATGCAGCCTTAGTCCCCAGCGAGACTGAGGAGGCAGAGGGAAGAATCAAACTCATTACTGAAACCAGGCCAACCTGTGTTAGGTACTCTGCTTTTCCACACCCAGAGAATTAGCCACAGAGATGATCCAACTCCCATTTCTACCTTTGCCTCTTCGTGTTTCAGTGTGTGCAATGTGTGCTTCCTTTTCAAATCTCTCTCCATTCTGTTCACTTCAGCCCCCTCTCATGAGTGAAGGTACGTTTGAGGAATCTCACCACTAGGTGAACCTGCTAAGATAAGATGAAACACAGACACAGGGCATCTTCCTCTCATATTCTGTCTCTCTGGTGGTCCGTCGTCTCTTTTATCCCCCGCCCAGCCCTCTTGCGATCTTGAGACTAGTGGGAACCAAATGGAGAAAAAGAAAAAAAGTTGGCGAGCGCTGTCTTGCTGAGTATATAGCCCCTCCCTAACGTTGTATACCATACACACCATGAACTACTACATACTGCCTGGCTGTATATACAGGACACATTGAATCATGTACAGCCAACGCCTCATGTCTCTCCAAGAGAGAGAGAGAGAGAAGGAGATAATGAGAAAGACAAAGAAAAGACAAGGCGGGACAGTGTTTTTGCAGCACTACTGGCCGTCGTTCATCAGTCTGTAAGCAGCATGGTGTCCTCCATCTCACTCTCCCTGGTTATTTTTGCCAAGGTGCTGCTTCTTTGATCAATCCAACATCACAGGGAAGAAGACGGGCATGCAGACATTGATAGGGGGTTAATATTGGAACACAACTGACGGCTTGTCACTTTTAGCTTCGAGGCACCAACATCGGAGTAGTTAGTTAGGTGCTAGAGAGGGAGACAGAGGGGGTAACACACACACATAAAACACATACACACACATCTCCAAGAGCTTTTTGACTGATAAATAAATAACAAGCAACGATGTAAATTGTTTTTTTTCCTGGAGTGTTGTGGCCGCTCCCGGGATGTATTTTGCATGTCGAGATATTTTAGAGTCGTTAAGGAGTGAAGGGTGAATTTAACCCCCGCCCTTACCCCAATCCAAACACATAGTTTTGTTCTGCTACACACACAAGGGAAAGGGGGAGTGGAACATTCACCTGAGCACAGGTGCACCGCAGCATTAGTGCGAGGCACATTCAGCCTGACATCTCCCACGCTGCGCCATTGTTCTCCACTCACGGGGGCCCGGGGAGGTGCCAGGGGTGACATCAGCCTATACCTGCACATTCGTTGACTGCTGGGACAGGAAAAGCTCGTTGCTGGTTGACTGATCTCCAGTCTGGCACTGACAAGCCTCTCGTGTTCGCAAGGTTTGTTTTTGTTTTCTGTTGATGTTGTGTTCACTCCTAGTAGATACTTGTCTCTCAAAACAAGCAGCTACTACCTTTGTCACGCTGAGGCTTTCAACATAGCGCTCCTTTGCACTGTACGCAGTGTCATGCTGAGCTGCGCTACGCACACATGGATATGTATGTACAAGCTAAATGGATGTACTCAAAGGGGGCATAACTGCATATGAGAGCTGTTAAAGTGGTGTTTACGGGAGACATTTGCATAAAACTTTCTGCCTCCTGTCTTGTTCTTATACACACACACACACACACACACACACACACACAGTCACTACAGGCCTTCCTGACTGAAGGAACAAAATGAAAGTACGTTGATTGAGGCAAAACAAGGAAGGTTGCCTTTTTTTTTCATATTTCCTGTTTCAATAATTAATATGCATGAGTTTTATGGCCGCTTAAGATGCGATCAATTATTCATTAACAGCATGTTAATTGCATCCACAGTCGTGAATTTTTAACCAAACACCAAATCAATGGGGTCGAACGAGCAGCAATATGGACATTTTATAAGCTATGCCAAAATTAGGTTACACTTTAATGAAAGCAGGAGAGAACCGGCTGAAAAGGGACAAATACAAATGTGAGGAAAGAACCAACTTGGCATCAGGATGAAAGCTCCTGTTGGGTAAAGCAGACAATATGAATAAATGCACGGTTGTTGACTCCTAATACTATCAGAGACTCCTTGCCTTTTATTCTGCTTTGTCTCTTTATTCTCTTTTTTTAAATGGACAGGATGTAATCTCTTCATCTCAGCCCACTGTAGCCAGCCTTTTTAGCTCTCAAAGACTCCAGACTCCTTTGTCCTGGATCTTTATGTACTTGTGTGTCTGTGCAGCTCCTGTTTGTGTGTATGTGTGCGTGTGTGTGTGTGTGCGTGTCACTGCGGTGTCTGGACGTTGACATTTCTCTGCTTCGATAACCATCGCGCCCTCTGTCCCTCTGTCCCTCCAGCCATGACGCAGGGTAATGTCACCTGTCAGTCTCAAACTCCTACTTACAACCACTGTCCTGCATCCCCACTGCCCCCCACCCCTCTCACATGGAACAGCACCACCCATCTGACACGCGCTCATCCTGACCCCAACTGCTCCTCCCCTGGACTTCACCTGGGAGACAAAGCCCTCACCATCTCCCCACTTGCTTTTGTCATCCTCTCCACTACCTCATATGACTCCATATCCTCGTGCTCTTTTTGCTGCCTTATATCCAAATGGCAAACCGCCCCTTCCTCCCCGCTTTACATTTGCCCCCAGGACCTTATAATACCTCATAACATGGCAGCACATGCAGTGAATAGGAAAGGCAGGGGTGGGAAGTTGAGTTCTTGTCTGGGCCCCAGTACTTTTTGAGCCTGTTTTCAATTACTTTCTCAGCACAGGCGGGGTGGAGGTTTATGCGTTATATGGGAATGTAATTGACTATAACTGCCCTCTTAACATTCACCAGGTGTACTGGCTGAGTGTGTGAGACTAGGCCCCGGGTCTTGGGCACTGTGGTGTGTGAGGACTGACTGTGCGTGTGTGTGAGTGTGTGTGTGTGTGTGTGTGTGTGTGTGTGTGTGTGTGTGTGTGTGTGTTGTTGTTGATGTATTTATACCATGCCCCTGTGATGTTGCTGCCCATTAGCACAGCATTTAAGCTGCCTTTTTGCCTGTGCCCTGTTTATGCGGGGGATACTCTGACTACTGGTCCCTATGTGTATGTTTCATCATGCATCTGCCTCTGTGTGCTTATAAGAAAGAAAGGGAAAGTTAAAATAAACTGAAAAAAAGGCAGGATACAGATCCAGCCGACTCCAAGGGGGGCATGACTTTACAAGGACAAAGTCAAAATGGGCCCATTCAAGAGGCTGACAAACTGTGATTTGTATGTATAGTGCTGTGCAGCCTGCGGCGCACTAGCCCAGGGGCTATCACTGACACCCAGACCAGTGCAGGGGGGAGGCAGTTGAGGCCAACTGGGATTGTGTGTTTATGTGTGTGTGTAGGAGGACAGAACTGTGAGTGGAAAGAGAAACATCAACAGGCTGTCAATCAAGCCCTGGCCACAGCCTGTCAGTCCTCGAAAGAGCTCATCCGGGGTAGAATGGGAGTCCCTGGGACCCTGAGAAGAGAAAGGAAGAGTAGGAGGAGGAGGTGCAAGAGGGAGGAAATCACTCTCTGTCCGTCTCAGCGACTCGGGCTTGATTTGATATTTGATACCAAGCATGTGGCATTTGAATGCAAATCTATTTTGATTGTCCCACCGCCTGATAGGTTTAAGAGGACTCTATGGGGATATGCATGTATGCATGTATCAGAGAGCTGGTTTTGGAGACAAATACAAAAAGATTATGATGTATTATATTACTCACCAATTCGCTCACATTAGCCTTTTTGCCCTCTAAGAGCAATAGAAATATATTTAACCACAATAGATGTATAAGATTATTGGTCAAAGATTACAAAAATGAATAGTATTTGTTTTGGATAAAGTAACTTTATGTAAGTAAGGGAAAAAAAAAAAACTTGGCAATGTATGAACGTACACATCCTTTGCATTACTGTGTGTATACGTATGCAGGATAATTATTTTCCCTGTATGCATGTGGAGGATTTTGTTTTAAAAAACATGCCAAATCGATACACAGACAGACAGACAGACAGACAGACAAATAGATTGTTGGATAAAGCCAGCATTACAGCAGTATGGAAATGCGAGGCTCGATTCCCTCCCAATTAGAGCAGTGACTTCTGAAATGCCATAATACCCATTAATTAGCAGGCTGCTATTTTCTCAGTGATATGGCTAATTAGTCTGTGAGGCTCTACACTATCTGGACCATTATTATTGGGTTGAAGCCATGCAAACACACACGCACATACACACATTCGTGTTTGCAATGACGTGCAAACACCAGTACGCTCGTGTTCATATGCATACCGTGCAAGGGGACAAAATACACATGCAGCACACATTGCAACAATTTCCCACAGTTGAGTGACCCTATTTTAAGAGACACCATTATACGCTTCAGTGGAAGTGTTGCACAGCATGAGATAGTTAATCGTGAAGAAGGGGATGTTGATGATGGTCAGCCACCCTCTTCGTAAACTATATGCTCCTGATAACATGTTATTATATACTGATAGAGCCGAGCGAACAGCAGCGCCACCCGTCCTCCTGTGAGAAACCCCAGCCCCATTTTCAGCCCCGTGTAATGACTTGGCATGTGTGTGCTGTGCTCTCTCCGCCTCGATAGTCCATCAGTGTCTCCCACCGGACAGATGGGCCACTGACACAGCACCATGAGGTCTGGAAAACCTTTTCAATCACTCATTCACTTTTCCCTCTCTGTCAGGTGGCAGAAAGGTGTGATTGATCTTCTGTTTTCCCCCAGCATTTAAAGTAGCAGGAACAAGTTGTGTTGTGCTGAAAAAGAGGGGGAAAAAGGAAAGAATGTTGGCTTGCATGACAACCGTTTTCATAAGTTTATTAATCATCTTCATCAATAATACAGCCTTGGCCCTGCTGTTGGTTGTCACGCAGCATGTGTGTGTTTGCATGCATGAGTGTATGAGTGGGTGTTCACACTCCTCGCAGCCCGATGAACTTCATAAGTGTCCCATCACCACTTTAATCAAATTACTTATGAACCAAAATTGACAGTTTTCATTAATTATAAAGGATTATTCTAATTGTGATTCAAATTTATTCATTTAGAACAGACGGCATTCAGTAATGTTTCAGTAAATTTGCATATTAAATGGAGAGGGTAGGCCATTAGCTATGCTAATGTATGCATGATTCCTTATTTTGTGATTGGTAGGCCATATGTAGCAGGCTAGGGGTGTGCAGGTGAAGAATCTAGAAGGAGCAGTAATATGTTTGATAAACACGGAGGGATGCTGAGGCCGAAACACACATTTGCACATGTCCACGTCTACGCAGACACACACTGTAGGACGCCATACATTTCCGCTCAGTATCAATCTCCCTCTTTCGTTACCCCCTCACACACACTCTCTGTGCCTCATAATTTCTCAGTCTCGCTCCCACTCACTGCTTCCATATTCCTCCCTCAAGACCCATTGGAGGGAACAACTTTTCACCCGAGAACAAACGCAGCACACTAATTAAGGTTCTGATTTTTGATCCTGCTGCATTTAGAAACATAACCTTGAACCTGCGTACAGCCACAGTCATAGCTGTGATTTAATACGGTGCTTAAATGGAACAAAAAGAAAGAAATTTTGCAAGCAGCACATTCATCCCCACAATGTATGGTGCTCGTCCCGGGCTGACACAATGCTCTTTATCAAGCTATATATAGTTGATGCATTATGCATTAAGTTTAACATGTGCTTAAATCCACACTATTCAATATGAACACATCAGTCTTCAACTAAGGTAGAAAGGAGAACTGTTAAGGTAAATGACTGCGTGGGGAGCATAAGCACGCCGTTGCTCGCACATTCGATCACACACACCCTTCGGCTTTGCAGCGATGTCTGCACAGGCTGATGACAGGGCCATTATTCAATGGTCAGTCCCACGAGGGAAGGCTTTGAGTCGGACAGGGTAGCAGAGCGTTCCAGCATGGCAGGACAGCGCTGAGGTGAGAGGGACCAGGACCCTTCATTACTCCTGTGGTCTGGAGGCCTGGAGCTGTTCCCTCGCTCTCATTCTTTGTCTCTGTCTCCATCAGATTAATGGGCCAGGCCCCGACAGAGGAAGTGTTTCAGTCAGCATCGCCTGCCAAGCTTGTCCATCACGCAGACAGCATCTTATTCATCATGGCTTTGATACGCACACATACACACACATACACACACACAGAAATCACAGATGTTTATTTGGTTGCATTTCCCTCCTGGTGTTCTGGTGTAAAGCCATGCCACATGTATTCACAGCCATTGGGCTACAAGTTGTTAAACCCTGCGCTGCTTCCTCCTACGCCGCTACCATGGAGGAGAAATTTCATCGCTGGTCTTTCAGTGCTCCCTGTGCACAATTTCTCAGTTGAATTTTGAATGATCCTTTTCGGATGAAATGGATGAAACACAATTGGTTAAGTGTCCCTGGGACTTCTGTCCCCAAGCTGGGACTGCAGCTCCGGCTCCAGGGGGAAGCAAGGAGTGATCTCTCCCAAGTGGGGAACTCTCCCCAAGCGGCAATGCCACAGCAGAGATCGTACCCTACCCCCCGTCTCTCCTTCCTCCAGGGTCCATTTGTTCTGAGAAATATTTAACAACAGGGCAAATTCAGCTGACAGTACATGCACACACATCGAGAAGCTACAGACGAGGAGGAGGAAGATGGGATGAAACGCCAAGCGAGCTGGAGATTAATTTTTCAGTGCAGTGAGATGTTCTATTTGAATAAATCATGACACTTAAGATAGACATGAGGGCAATATAGAGATGCTTGCTGCTACTTTGAGGAGTAGCACTCCAAAGGAATGAAGCAAAGTGTTTGCGCATGAGGTTCTATCATTGTGTGTCTACCCCCATGCTTCTGTGTGCTCAATATCTGATTTTCTTTTCATGTTTCGTTCTTGCCCGGTAGATGTATCTATCTAATAGTTGTATAACATGAACTTGATATTTCTCTCCCAGTAAACTGGGCCACTGCAGCCTGTTAAAGCCTGGTGTCCATGGCCCAGGGCCAGTCCCAGAGACAGACCTGGTTCTATATTATTAATGTCCCCCCTGTAGACCAGGCCCCCCTCCCCCACACATTGCCCCCCTACACCCCTGAGGTCAGCCTGCATGGCTCCTGGTGCAAGGCTCCCCTCATAAATCTCCCTAAATTAGTGTGTGTGTGTGTGTGTGTGTGTGTGTATGTATGTGTGCATGTGAGTGTGTGCCTTAAACATATACTGCAGGCAGGGAGACAGGTCGCCATGAAAAACCAAGCCAGTCAGGCTCTTGGCTGAAGTGTCAGTGATGCATGGCGGAAAGCGTGAAAGAAAGAGTTGGAGGGGCAAGAAAGAATACTAAAAATGAAACACAAGGATAGGAAATGAAATACACAATCCTGAGTTGATGAAGATCATTTGTAACTCATTTTCCCGCTCACTTTTACTGCTTAGGAATATTTACATTTAATTTGAACTTGCTCCTGACTTCATTAGAATCGATTTCCTGAACAAATCTTAATGCTTAATTGCTGACGTGCAGGATTGCCCATTCTTCTACCTGCCTAGATTAGTTCAACGTGTCCCACGGTGGTAACAGGCATGGGGAAGTGCTGTTGTGTCACTTAGTTAACCCCCGAGACAAATGGCTCCCCTCCGGAGCACAGTGAATTACACACCTCATGAAGCATATTAGGAGCCAGACACAGTGCTTTTCTTCTGGAGATCATCTGCATGGCAGAAATGGAGGGAGAGGAGAGGGCTGAGTTATGGCATCACCCATAGCCATTTTTACAGCACATCGGCGTCATAACAAAGCAGAGGCAGTAGACAAAGGAGGGCAAAGAATAAAGAAATGAGGCATAAAGATCTACAGAGCAGCCTGTAACAAAAGGTTGAAAAGATGACTAAAGGAACAGAGGAAGAAGAAATCACACAGTTCTTCTGTTATCCATGTTCAATTTGACAAAGAGGACAGCTCTTTATCTCATTTGTTGCTAATGTAGGAAAATTATTAGAAAATATAACAGAACTGTCCCTCGGAGGCTTCCTCGCTGTTAGCTAATCGCTTATACAATCTTCATCACTACAGTAATAATATTTAGATGCTACAGGGATTACTTAAAAGTTGTGTTGTAATTGCTTTCCATGTTTTGTTTTTTATGCGCAGGGGGTGATTTTGTGCTTAATTGTCCAATGTGACAAATATTGCCCGTTATGATATGATGAAAGTGTGAGATCATTAAATTACTAAAGCGACCAGCTGCATGTGTTTATTTGTTCGGGTTTTTATTTCCACGGTTGCAAATTTACGCCACGAGGCTTCAAGAGGCCGAGCAGTTATTTACACAAATTCATTCCTACAGTCATTCCTGGATATAAGGGTAATTACGTGAGAGCAAAATGGTTTTATTTCATTTAATCCCGGCCGCCGCACCAATTTGCACTGGTAATATTTGTATCTGTGGAGTCTGCACAGTAAAACAGCTTGAAAGCAGCAAGAGTCTCAGATAAAAAGTAGAGTCGGCAATGATCGAAACCACATGCTATGCAAGCAACATTGTCTGCAGACTTCGTGAAAATGTATGTTTTCTGATGATGCAACATTATCTGTAAGAATTGGAAGGGAGCAGGCCGGGAACCAGGATTTTAAACGCACCTAGAAGTCCAATTGACTCTTTTGGAAATTGTACCTCTACATTCAATCAATATTCTGAACATTGTAGCTAACCTTATCCTAATACACCACAACATACACTATGTAATATTTGTGTGATTGTTACATATTTACAATTGCTTCTAAACTTGTTGAAATCCCCATTTTTTCAGACAGTATACTGTGTGTCGTCAGTGGGAGCTATAGTAATAATCATATGATTATAGAGTGTATTGATAAAATATTGGTCTGATGTCTTTCTAAATGGAATTGAATATGTGTGACACATTTGCGAGGGGGACGCATGTAAAAACCATGGGCCGTTTAGAAATAAGAAATTAAACAAATAAAAAGTAAAGAAGAAATTAAAAAATATATATATCATTCTGATATGCAGAAATATAGTGACAGATTACCCACGAAGCAAATCAGCCTTTTCCTCCTGTGAACCTGACTTTATTATGGTAAATTGCATTTGTATAGCATCTTTCGAGTCTGCTTGATTCCTCAAAGTGCTTTTCATTTGTCACATTCCACCCGATCACATGGGTCTAGTATCATCTAGGTTGGGAGTTACAAAACCATTCACACACAATAAAACATCGATGTTGCAGCACCAGGAGCAATATTGGGTTCAGCATCTTAACCAAGGAGGGAGACCCGCCCACCCACTCAGCCATGACTGCTCAATCACATGATTTCACTGAATGGAAAATAGGTAACAAGTGAGTAGTTAGAAAGTAGAAATAATTAGCTACAAGAAATGCATTGTGAGCCCAACCCATTTTTGTTCATTTATTTAAAGGAGTCTTATTCTTGGGTCCTCAAATCCTGACTGTCTACTTGATCATCAACTGAAGTGAGCAGATGTTACTGAGCACTTCAATTCATCAAATTAGAGTCTGACCCTGACAAGTTCGGTGACAAACACAGGAACAGTTGCAGACCAATGAATTACATTTTCAAAAGAGATGAAAACATGATAATAGGGAGCTTAACAGATGCTATTATAGGCTATCACCAGCTATCTGTCCATATTCACTGGTCAGCTGTCAGATTATCCATAAATCCTTGTCATAATCTCTTTGCCGTTGCACGTTAACACGCACTGCTCTTTATCCCCCTCCTAACCAGCAGCCTCCCCCCCCGATTCAGCTCCTGGGGAGATGAGATGAGACCACTGAGGAATCAACATGCTACAGTTTTGTAATGTTTCTGTGTGGCTGATTCCAGACACCTTAAGTCATGTAAATAATGAATAAGATGTTCCACGTATGCAGGAGATCGAAGAGACATGCTGACATATGGCCGAGCGATTGAAGCATGCTGACTCTCCGACTCCCTGCTTTCGTCTCTTTTTCACACTCTATACCTCCGGACGACCTTGCTTTTTATCCCCCCTCCCTTTTCTCTCCCCAACTCCTCCTCCCTCCAACCCAAACTATGATATTTAACCTCCTGATTTTGTCCTGTCTCCGGCAAGCCTAACTGTCCCATATCCACTCATCATCCATCCATCAATGTTTACCTCAGAGGAGGAGGAAGAGAAGGACACGTTGGGGAAACAGTGGAGTCGATGAATTAAACAGGAGGTGCTGAGAGTGCGTTGGAAAAGTGGATGTAGTTCACAGCTGTGCGCAAGGCTGCTCTCTGACCTGGAGAAGATAAAAAAGTTGGGAGACCTTCAGCCTTTGGGGCCCAACAGCAACAGTAAAAAAAAAAAAAAAAAAAATCATCTCTACTTCATGAATTATTGAGATATTGGCCTACAGCCCCTAAAATATACAAGAGGTGGTCTGTGTCTCCTTTTGGTTTTTCCACATACTCTACCACGTCTCTCTCTCTATCATTTTCTCCTCTCACTTCCTTCT
>KV751330.1:4947949-4997066 GCA_001698575.1 Mola mola | reverse complement strand
CAAGCTACAGTACAACCTCCGTCACGCTCTGCAGCTGAGAGATTGGGGTGGGGTGGGGGGGTCTTCCCCGGTAAGTTTATGGCAATCTGTGACAACAGCTCAGAGATGGATATACAAGGTAGCATCTTTCTCAATATCCTGGAGCTGTTATTAGACAGAAAACTGCCTTTGTCATGAAGAACTGATGGATGAGGGTGGGACAGTGCGTAAGCTTCGTCTTCTGCAACTGTTTTATTTGTTGAGGGATTTATTATTTTTGCGAAGTAGCTCATGTTGTACTTTTTTGACTCATTTGTTTCTCTTTTCTCTCTCGCTCTCTCTCTTTGCATGCGTAGGTTCTTCCTCAAGTTCTTCCTCAAGTGTAACCAGAACTGCCTGAAGAACGCAGGGAACCCTCGAGACATGAGGCGTTTTCAGGTGAGATACTTCACAGTGCGTGGACAAGGACTGGCATGCTTCCTGGAATTTTCTGTGTTGTTTTGTGCAAAGCGCCGGACCTGCGATAGCATCCTGCAATTGAAGACAAACAAAGCATTTACAGGGTGTCTCTCCTGCAAATGCTCTCTGGGTTTTTCCAGGGAAGAGAGCAAAGTGCACACCAACATTACTAAAAAAACAAGGCGAATTTCAATGAATTAATAAGCATTCTGACAAATTTTACAACAAATATCCAACACAGATGCTCCATTTTTCAACATAAATTGCCGTAGGTAATGCATCATCCTGGTCCACATGGACATGGGCAAAAAAAAAAGTGTAGCACCAAGAGAAGAGAGGCAATATTAGCATTTAACAGTTCAAGAATCAGATATATTAATCCTGCAGTCCGTGAGCACTCAAAAAGGAGAATAAAATTTCATATTGGATTTAAATTCCCCTGCCCTGTCGTGACATAGACATGGCTATGGTTTGTTGGTGTCTCCATCAATGAGAGCCCCAATTACAGTTCTGTTCCCTGTTTCTCAGGTTGTGGTTTCGACCACAGTGAGCGTTGAAGGTCATGTCCTCGCCGTCTCTGACAACATGTTTGTGCACAACAACTCCAAACATGGACGCCGAGCTCGAAGACTAGACCCGTCGGAAGGAACACCGTCCTACCTGGAGCACGGTATTAAACGCCTCAACAAAACGCATGCTCTATCTCTCTTACCCGTCGTTCTTTGTCTCCGCCACTTTCTTTCAGTCTACTCACCCCCCGTGTCTGGCTCCACTCTATCCCTCTAAAACCTGCTCTCTTGCCGTCCTTCTTACCCCCCCCCCATTTCCTCCTAGATTCTCTCTTTCCTCTCTTGTAGGGTTTTGTAAGTCGAGCTAAAAGAGGAGAGTGTGGTAGCTAGTGAGTCTCTTGTCTCTCCCTGGTGGCTTGCTCCCCTCAGGTCTCTGCCTCTGGGCCTTCTACTCTGCCTCGCATAAGCACTATGTGTCTTATGAGGTCTGTTCTGCTTAAAGCCAACACTGGCTTTATTTCCTCGGAGACCTGCTTTTATCGTGCAGCCCTCCATCACTCCTCATCCCTCAGGTTTTCAAACACACCCATACACACACAAAAAAAAAGCTTTTGCACACACATACACATCCCCACATGCACAGTCAGACCCAAACCTTTAATACTTCATAATGACATGTGCACATGATTTAGGAGCCCGCACTGATTCCCAAGTCCCTAATCCAGTTATTTTCTCATTTCGATTTCCCAGACATTGAATGAGAGAAACATATAGAGAAACATATTTTTTTTTCCTCTTTGAGGAAAGTCATCCTCAGGGATGGTAATGACAAAAAAACTGAGAAGGGATTTACATGATGGCCTACAGTAGATTGCATTAAGATTGAATGTTGTGGTTAAGTCTTTCTAATGACTGTTCTCCAGAGGTAAGGTGGACCACTTGTCCCTGCTCTGCCCTGGTCTCACAGACAATTACAAAAGTTCACAAAGACAAGACATACTGGAAGCATTGCGGAGACTTGGATCTTACACTGAAAGAAGAATGCGCGCAGTGCCCTGACAGATGTTCTCCATGTCAGACAGATTTGTTTGGGAATTTCCTCTCCTCTGATTATCTATTCAAATGTTAAATATGGTAGGAAGAATAAACGGCAAGAGTGGAAGAACAAGAGAGATAGAATGAGTGGGGTGGAGAAATGTGGGCGCAGCAAGCACAAGGGTTGTAAAAGTGAGAAAGAGGTGATAATATAGAAGACAGAGGTTTTTCTTTTACTGTTGTTTCTGGTGTGCAAGTTTGTATGCGGGATACACACAACTTTGGGGGGCCATTTCAAGCGGTAATAGATGAGCGGTGCATAGAGTTGAACAGATGGCACCGAGGAACACCCCAAAGTATAATCCTATCACATGGATTCACGTTCCACCATCTGGTTAATCCACACACACACATTCACACATGAACATGGAGCACACATAATATCAGGGGCTGTGAAAAGGAGGCATCTTAGGCCATGATTACGGCCACAGATTGCTGCTTGGTGAACGCTGATCTCTGCAGGCGTATCGGGGGGCTAAATATCATTCCAGCTTGTTGGGGAGGATCAACAGAACAGCGAGTCAGGCAAAGAGCAAAGGCGAGGCTTCAGGGAAAGAAAGTCAGCCTACTCTAAAGTGGATTATGCCGCTTTACAGAATTACAGCATGTCTGACAAGCTGCATATCTGTTAAGGAGAGGAGATTCAGCTTGTATAAACATGTATTTTCCCAATGCTGTTCTTTTCTTCAATCACATTCAGTAATCTCCAAGTCCATAATACCACCAGATAAGGTCAAAAAGCCCACTGAATAACAGTTATTGAAAATGTAGTTTATTGTTATTGCGTGTACTTTCTAGGATAAGACATGAAGAATATGTTTCAAGAGAAAACATTGAAAGCTTGCAAAATACATTACAAATATATAAGCCCAAAGCTGAAATGACCCTGCATGATCATGCGCTCTGTGAACAAGCGGGCACCAAGGCGGCCAGCACCGATAAACAGACAGCTGAGCAGCGGCTAAGTGTTGGGCTAATGAAGGCAGCGTATTCAGGAGGCAGAGCTGCTGTTGGCTCGGCTTGGCTCCCTGGTCGCGTGGCCTTTGATCGGACACTCAGCACACCTGACATTTACACGCTCGCACGCTTTGCCACGTGTCATAAAACAAGCGCACACGCCGCTTCCCTTGCACACAGGGCAGGGGTAATGTTTAATAACAGGGTGCGTATAATCACTCTGATTAGTATTCTTCGCTTGCCCCCGACCCCTGGGAGAGAGGAGAGAGGTGATGTGTGAGAGAAAGACATGGGAGGAAGAAGAGAGGACTGCGCCCAGTGCCAGCAGCAATGACCTCTATCGGCTGTCATTAGGTTAGTCTAATATGCTCTTTTCTATCAATCTTGCAGCAACCCCCAGCATCAAAGCCATCAGCCCCAGCGAAGGCTGGACCACAGGGGGCGCTACCGTCATCATCATAGGGGACAACTTCTTTGATGGCCTTCAGGTCATCTTTGGAACCATGCTGGTCTGGAGCGAGGTCAGTGGCCATGTGCTCTAATGGAGGAGCAGCCGCCATTGAATTAGTTCACCAAAATCAATCAGTTCATTAAGATTCAAAATCAGTTCACAACTTCATGTCAGTACAAGTAAATTTCTACATTCATGTCAAATTTTTACTTTATGCAAACTAAAGGCAACACCAGCTTGCCCTTATCTTTATTTTCTTGACTAACAAGTCTAGATAAAAACTAATGAGTAATTAATTCATTATACTAATAATGATTGTCATAATTAATTAATGATAGCAGTCACTAAGTACAAGCCCACTATAAACCCATATATTTCACTCTCTGAACAGCCTGCTTTTTCTTCTCTCTCTGCAGCAGGTCTTATTTTCTCATATCTCTTTTCAACTCCTTTCCTGTCTAATATTATGTTACTATCTGCCTTCTTGGAATATGTGCACACCGTACAGTATGAATCTCTTTGTAGGAAGCATCTGCCACATGATTAAAATGTAAATGTAGTGTGCTTGTGTGTGAAATTGAAGGTCACCTAGCATCTCAGCTAAACAGCTTTCTCTTTAGTAAAGGAATAATTCTATAAAAAGCTCTTATATTATCTCGCTACGAGGTGAGTGGGGCCAGACAGTGGTAGAATAAAAGCGCAGCAAAGTGAGCAATGAAAGGGACAGTTAAAACACACACACTTGTGCACATACACTCGGTGCTGGCAGCAGCATTGATAGCTTTTGAGCGCTGCTAAGTTTGAGTGCTATTTCGCTATAGCGTGCAGCACACAAGCACTCAGTGAGGTTTCATCTGTGTTTTGTCTTGTTAACATTTTCCTTCAAAGACCCTTCAGCTTTCACACACAGAGGCCTACGTGGCGAATAGGCTCATCAGCCACACTAAGTGAGCCTATTTAAGACACAGAGATGCTTTAATGTGGCTACCGGCGGCTAGACATGCTCAGCTGACAGACATGAAGACGGGGGCAGCAGAGGCAAGCACATTATGCGTTTACTTATGCCGTGTAATAGACGTATACAGAGGAAGTTGTGTTTTATTCATAAACAGATAACTGCTTTTGAACGCATCTAACAGAGCCCATGTCAGCACTGATAACCATTCTGAGCCTAGCAGTGACATTGCCCTCAGGCTATAAGGCCACCGGAGGGCTTCGGTGTGGGCACATCCTTTTAATGCTGATTATACAAATAAAAAAGGTCAAAAGCAGCAAACTAAAAGGTCTAAGGTGAGCCAACATGTACTCGAGTGTCCGTCGAGTACATGTTCGGGATATGACGTTTCACTGTGTTAATCTTGGTCTGTCTGGTTTTCCGTAGCTCATCACGCCCCATGCCATCCGGGTGCAAACACCACCCAGACACATCCCCGGGGTGGTGGAGGTCACGCTGTCCTACAAATCCAAACAGTTCTGCAAAGGCACACCTGGACGCTTCATCTACACAGGTACTACCAATGGAACTGGCAAATATTTTACAAACTTTAGAGTTATATGTTAAAAAGGATATAATCACATAAAAATGGTTTTATAAGGTATGTTATTTCCTTTGTTTCTGTATAAAAATGTGCATGCTGAACAATTTAAAAATTCAATGACATGACTCAATAATTCGTTAAAAAAAAAACCCCAACTGATCAGAGGAGGAAAAGTGTTTGCCCTCTTTTATGAAGAAGGTCAGGGGGGAGGTTTAACCTTTTGATTAGTGGGATTATTGAGATTTGACCCTGTCGAAGGCGTGATTCACAAAGGAAGAGATCCGCAAGGACAATGTGATTTTTGAGGCTCAGCGCAGGGGCATGAATAGCACAGAGTGCTACATGAGTACACATCACTGAAGACTTACAGCCGTGCACCACATGGAGCAGCGGAGAAAGTAAATGTGAAGCGGTGATTAACCAATACACGGGTCCCCAGGGAGACTGTGAGTCACATAAATCTGTCTGTAATCTCAACCACTGATAGACTTAGGCTTTAAGCCATGGCTAGAATTGCCAGCATTTGACAAAATCACAATCAAGAGAGAGACTAAGGGCGAGCATGTACACCAGGTCACCGCTGTGCTTTCTCTGTATCTCACGTTTGTCCTAATTACTGCATATGGACAGAATCCATCTCCGCGAGTCATATCGCTTTGTGTTTGTGTGCTTATGGAAAGGGCCCCAGCCTGTGTTTTGTACATATGTGTGAATGTACTCCAAGCACGCACACACACATTGACAAGTAACTACATTACTAAGACAGAGGGCAGATGGGTGGGTAGCCTTTGCCATGCCAGAGCTGTGTAACAGCCCGCTCACTGCCAAGCCCATAGCGCTGTGTGTGTGTATAATTGTGTGTAGGTGTGTGCAGCCTCTCAGTGTGCCAGACATGTGTGAACCGTTTGCATAAACACAGTATCTCCTCCTAGTCCTGCACTCTTCCCCCTTGTCACATTCAGTTATTCAAAACTTGCTTCTTTTGATGAATTCATCCCCTCTCTCCCCTTCTCGCTCCCTCTCTCTCACTGCCTCTTGGCTTCCATGGGGGCACATAGAAGAATCTCAACAGGTGAGAGATAGCAAGCGGTCATCCACTAGAAGCTTAACACACACAATGCGCTGCTGCTTGCCAAGCCCTGGCACCTTCAAGCTGATACAGTCAACCGTTTCGAGGCATATATCCCAGTTCTGCTGTTCACTTCAGCCACTGCTCTGCACCCTCTGTGGGTATTTGTGACTCTCCCACAGCTCCTTTATCAGGCACTTTAAAAAAAAAAAACATTTTTCATTCCCCTAGCAAGAAGAACCTGCTCAACCACAGCATTTGGAGCAAAGAAAAACTAAAAATGTAAGTGGAGAGCGGTGGATGAGGAAGGGAAGAGAAGGGGGAGGATTTGAGAACGGGATGGAGGATTACCATGGGCCATGTTGCCCTCCTGGGTCTGTTTGGCACCAGTATGAGCCCAGTTGCCAGTGGGTACTAATCATGGAGGATTGGCATCACTGTGTGGCAGCTGGCAGCTAGCACACATAAACACAGCACCACACTCGCAGACGTGTACTCCCCTATATTGCTTTCGCATGCACGGTCATGCACACACACACACACACATGCCGCACACTGAATTACATTGGGGACAGCTGGCATTGCTAATCAACTTCAGCTGAGGAGAGGAAAGTGAGCAGCTCGCAGACCTAATTAAGTCACCACAGACCCGTTACTGCTGCTACTGCTATTTTGCAAACATACCCAATGCATAACACATCTATAGGTTTACTCCCCCACCCACTGCTGCGGTGATCATTGATAATGCACATTCCAGTCGCTGAATGGAAAAATTTTAGCTGTAGGCGAGGACAAGGGGAGACCAGCAAGGGACTTCTGGTGTGGAGGAGATTCGGAGGGAAGCTATTACTGTAATGTGTCCTCTGTTGTCTCTGAGGACTCCTCTTCCATTAGACTTGAGAAAGCTCCGATTAGACTCATCAAAGGCAATTAAGCTCTCCACTGATAAGACTAAAAGAATGTGGGTTTTTTTTCCTCTCATTCTCTGCTCGTCCTCACTCTTTTTATCCCCTTATCCCCCTTATGTTCCTCTCTCTGCCCTCTGCCTTACCCACCTCTGGGGCTGAGAGCACTCCCTAATCTCTCTCTCTGTCTCATTATCAAGTCATGACCACTGCCTCCGCCCCCCTTCCTTCCCTCTCCATTTGTACAAATGCATCTCCATGTTTGGTTGTGTATCACCTTTTACCGGATTGCTGTCTTTCTAGCATTCATCAGAGAAGCCCCCCCCCCCCTTTTCTTTTCTCTATGCAATATACTGTGGAGTGATAATGCTTTCTGCCACCAGGGCCCACAAGTGTATGTTTTTTATGTTTACGTGTGTGTGTGTGTGTGTGTGACACAGAGATGCTGATCATAGATTGGCGGAGTTGATGAATCACCCTTGTCGTTCAAAAGGCAATCCCTCCCTCCTCAGTATGCAGCCCTGTCTGCTTAGTGCTTCCACTGCAGCTTCTGCTGATATTAAAAGGCTCTGCTGGCTCACATTAAGGCTGGCACCATGCACACCAGCACACACACACACACACGCACACAGACATTAGGGGTAGTTTTTCAGCGCTGAGAGCAGATTAGGTGTGTTGGAAACATCACTCAGTTGCAACGAACAGCAAGGGAAAAGACAAAAGTCAAGAATAGAATTTAAACCAGCCGGGAAGCTGCTGACATTTCTCTCTGTGTGTCCTTGCCTTCCTCTGCGCTCCAAATTAGTTTTAGGAGGGGAGGAATGACCGTCAGTTGTCTGTCACTTTATGTACAACAGGAGCTGCAATGAACCGCAGCTGATGCCACAGAAAAGTGCTACAAGCATGAATATGCTCCATAAAGTTGTCATTTATTAAGCACTAAATAATCTGTTGACACGCCGAGAATGATTGCTCTGCTCGGATGATTAGTAATTTAACTCATCCTGATTTGTTGTCATCACAAGAATCAGAAAGTGAATCTCTTGTCTGTTTCTACAGATGTATTCTGCACATGTGATACACATACGTTAGCGTATCAGCACATTAACAGACAGCAGGCACACAAATACAGCATGTAGGCATCTGGCAATAAAATTGGGGTGTGACCACGAGCCGGTCAATTATTTGTCTCACTCCTATACGCTGTCTTTTATTGAGCTTGGGTGGAGGCCTGCTGTTGATTAAAACGGCTGGTCTCCAGCTGGAGCCAGGGCCAGCTGAGATAGCTGCACACGATCACATTTACTACGCACCGCCTTAACAGTGAGGAAATTCACACCTCTACTCAGAGATTAAGATTAATTTTCTGCACCATGTGGCTTGTCTTCCATCTTTCGCATGCTCCACTCTCATTCCAGGAGCATCTGGTCCATGATGATGATGTAAATTAATTTTGAGCCTAGATTATTTTATACCCTGCTGAAATGAATGGCGCTCGCTGGGGGGAATGATTTCTTATGTTTTCTTACATCTTAATTCAAACGCACACTTTTCCCTTCACATTTTCAGAATTTGCATTTTAACCAGTGAGGAGCCGTGCTGTCAGGTATTGTTAACTGTCAATGTGCACTTTTTGCAACACATAATTAGAGCTTAGCTTGTAGTACAATCCACACCTCCACTGATTTGCAGGAGCGCTCCTCTTCCCCCCCCCCTTAAGGAGCAAAGAGCTCTGCTCTTGTGTTTTCTGTGTCTGAATTTCCAGCCAGCCATGCATTAGTCTCTCTGACATGTTCAAGTGATGCTTTATTTAGCTTGTCGGATCCTGCAAATAAACGCAATCTCTGGGTTTATGGAAAAATGGATAAAAATTAGATTGTAAGGTATTGATCTGAATTGTGAGTAGTCAGTGGGGGTGGTGTGTGTGGTGATGGGGAAGAAGGGGGGGGGCTGCTCTCATCTGTGTGAGGAGGGGAGAAATGAAGCCGTAATTCAGGGCTATTGAACCCCCTGCCACTGGCGGCATCGATCGCCAGGCAGCGCTTATGAGATCACACCTGAGCACTGGAGACTGCAGAGGGGAGGAACGGGCGGGAGAGAGGGATGTGTTGAGAGAGGGTAGATGAACGTGTAGAAGAGCAAGAAGGAGAGGGAGAAACAGGGCTGTGATATGATCAGCTGAGGCTGAGGGCCTGTTAAGGCGCTAACATCAAGCCTCAGAGCCAATTACCTATCCCTGCAAGTACCCCCCCAACCACCACCACCACCACCACCACACACTGGACACAACACTGCTGGACATTTACTGTAGTTTCCCCTCCTCCTCCATCACCCCTCCTTGTTTCCTGTGCTTGCAGGATGACTCCTCGGTGCTGACCTCTCAATTATCCCTAACCCACCCCACCTACACTTTGGGCCTCCGACCCCCCCGCCTCCCCCCCCGAAAGCTCATGCCTCCAGCACCCCTCTTCGCCCTAGCCTCTTCTCCACCTTCCCCTCGCCCCCTTCACCCCTTCATACGCACTCCCCCTGCGGCTCTGTGGGTTATTATAGTGAAATATGAAGCGGTGTGGATTCTAGGCTTCATGAAATTTCCATGAGCATTGATCTGATCTGATGTGGGTGATTGCTAGGTGATTCCCTCCAGTCCGGGGCTGTTGCTCATCTATTCATTTATTTATGGCAGTTATGTTTTACTGGTGTTGATTTGCTCTTCTGGAGAGCGACAGCTGAGGATTATAAATATACCTGTATGGGAGAGTGTGCTTTGAATCCTGGGGTGTAACGGTGCAGCCACTCCTCTTCCAAGCTGAACAGGTTATTCTTCTCCTTCTTGCACTACTATTTCCTCGTGTGAATTGTGAGTTATTGAGCATAGAGATAAGAGCATAAAACACAGAGTTAATCCCCAAAGAGTCACAGGCAGGTAGTTAGTGGTGTGCTTCGTCCCCCCACATATACACCTCTTTTTGGTTTATGGTCCTTGAAAATGAGCCAAGACAATATCGCTTCCTCTCCCAATTACCAAAATTGTCTCTTTATTTGTAATAGGGGGTGTCTTTGTATGTCTTTGCGTTTTTTTATGCTATTGTTCACTGGAGGCTCATTTGGCACATTGTGGAGAACTGATAAAAAATTCATCATAAAAACAAAAGCCTTTGAGACGAAAGGGAGGATGTTGTCGGAACAATCCCCTCCTCAGACTGCAGGCCTAATCCAGGGCAAATCCTCCTTAAGGCTTTAGAGAGATCAGAGAATGGGGAAGTAATGTCAAATATTTGTCCTCAGAAATAATTCATACTTTATTTGTTGCATGTGATCATCTCATTGTTTTGGCTTAATTTATCAGTGGACCAGCTGGCCCGAATGTGTGTCATTCTTTAGAAGTTGAGCCTGCCTCTGGCAACTCTACCCGTACTCTTCTCTCTCTCTCTCTGTCTGTAGTGTCAGTGCTTCTAGCTATTCACCTTTCCTTTCTTTCACTCTTATGGAATACTGGACTGGTCTGCTGGGAGCACTGTCCAAATACGTTTATGTTGCCAAAACAGAGCACCGTGCGCCGTTTCCTCTCTTTCGCTCACTTTAACTTTGTGTGTCTCTCAATGCTGGCTCAGGAGGAGCCATAGTGAAGTCACTAGAGGTCCAGCAGGACAGCTTGTACTCATAGCCTCTAGGGGCCTTTAATTTCTTCTTTTTTTTTTTTTTTTTTATCTGGGGGCCGCCTAGTCAGCCTGGCTGCTCAGATGTGAGGCAAACAGGGCATCAGCCTTCAGGAAACGTCCAAGCTGCAACCCACAGGGGAAACAGACGGATGGCTCAGTAACTTACAGCGCAAATGCAAACACACACATGTAGAGGGCCACAAAATCTGTGTGGAAGCGGCACCGTATAGGCCGTAAAAGTAGTCAAGGCCGTTATCCGTGTATGTGCACTGACTCCCCAGGCAGCCCACAAAGAGACACAAGGGGAAGGAGGGGTAAAAGACAGGGAAGAGAGAGAGAGAGAGAGAGAGAGTACATTAGGAATGAATTACGTGGAGAGAGCACTTATCCAACAATCCTCCTCTGAAGTGTTTGTACTATGAGCCTCAGATCTTCATTGTATTTATTCTAATGTTTAAATATTCATGGTAAATCTTCTCATATTCAATTACTGTAGCAAGACCACAGCATGCCGAGAGAGTGCTTTCTCCCTGCTGGCTGCATGATCCGACTGAGGGTGTGTGTTTGTGTGCACGTATGAGTGTGTGCGACCGTTTCAGTGTGCGTGTGTGTTTAGCTTGTTCCCCGGAGCGATCAAGCCTTTGTTATATTGGAACCAGGCTCTGTAATTGCTTATATTAGTCGCTGATCAACGAAAGACCACAGGACACACTCATACACACACACATGCGTGCACGCTGCATGATTCCTGACAGTCTTTTTATTAACCACCAAAGCTGGCGACAGAGAGAGATTCATTACCTCACAGGCAAACAAAGACACACACCAGACTTAATAGAGAACACCCACATTTTCAGCAGCGTGTTTAGTTTAATGTTGAAATATTCATGTAAAACCGTGCTTAATTCAGTCATTTCTACTGTAGGAGAGAATCACTTGTTTCCCCTGCTCTTTCTCTCAGTTGCTGTTGAACAGTAGGTGTTTTCATTATTGGGAATCAATCATTAAACATTTGGGTTTTTTTCTTTTTTTTCCCCTCTGTCTCTCTTTTTTCGTTAGCGCTGAACGAGCCAACCATAGACTACGGCTTTCAGAGGTTACAGAAGGTCATCCCCAGACATCCTGGAGACCAAGAGAGATTACCCAAGGTACAGTGCCATCACTTCTCCCACATTTCCGTGCTCATGCTGGTTGCCACATGCAATTATTAAATGGGAATATGTCTCGGTAACGCCGGTATAGAGAGCTATTGACAAGGTCTAGTGTTTCATAGCATATATGGATATTGTGCATGGCACAAGGGCAGCGTGACCTCAGAAGAATGACGGTAGACAGTCGGCTATACATGACACCATGCAGTGCGCACGTAAACATTTCATCATATGTTCACGGTCATTTTCTGCCCAAACAAACACGTCATTTGCATAGCAAGTGAACAAGCTACCCCATTCATTCTTCCACTGAGTGTAAGGTCATTTAGACTGGCAAAGTGGGAGAGGGAAGGGATGGATGGGAGGCACGGAAAAGGGGGGTTGAGGGGAGAGAGGAAGAAAGAGGCAGAAGCAGGTTAGGTGATCCATCATAGCTGTCCAGCCTTACCTCCTGCTGGGTCAGTGGATCGAAGTCAACCCCGGGTGGACTTTATTACTTCAAGCACACACACATACACATACCAGCACACACACACTCACACACACACAAACGTAAATGTGCATTCACACTTCTCTGTTCCCACACACACTCAGTTGAGAGACGTCACCATGAGGCAGAGATGGAGGGCTCAGGTAGATACAGAGGGAAGATAGAGAAATCACTTGTCCTCTGTGTCATGTCTGCTGGATGTGAGACTCGTTCCGGCGAGTCCTGGTCTTTACCCTATCAACCCCCCATATCTTTCTAAATATCTTTGTATCCATCTATCCTCTCGCCTCCTCTTCCCCGCTCCGCAGTGTCTCCTCCTCCCCTAAATGAACAGTGGTAGCTGGCAGGCCCGGTTGTTCATTTCAGCTCTATTGATTTGTGCCTTTATTGAGGTAATAACAATTTGTTGACCACACGTATCTCAACTGCTGGCCTCAATCACAAGGGGAGAGGGGGCATAAACTGGCAACTTCGTGTGCTACAAAATGTTCATTCATGGTTGCTTTGGCCAAAGCGTCCCTGCGGTTGTTCATTTAGTTTTTAATCGGGATTAAATTGATTGATACCGAATGCCTTTTGAGTGGCAACTTCTTCAAGGGGATCTAAGGGAGCAGGCAGCAGTCAGCCCTGTTCTATGCCTGTGCTGTGGTAATGTTCCAAAGCCATGCAGTGCACAGCAAAGTGCTGGTTAGCTCGACCGCAGGGTGTTTAGCTAAGGCCGTGGCGTAGCTGGGGGTCTGGGGCCGGCTAATGAGTGACCACCCTGCCAGACGGGGCCAGGCTCTGCTCTGGATCAGGTTCCCCTTCCTGTTGATGTCTCTGCTGGCCTGCTTTTACGGGAAGAATCCCTGCGCCCAGGAAATGGTCTCCCCTTACAGCAGCAGTGATGGGGAGGCAGCGCGGCGCTAACCACATTTATCTGTTTATCAGAACGACTCTGGAGCGCTGCCTAATCACGTTTAGCTACAGGACAGATCCTTCTGCTAACGAGAGACTGATAGGTACGGACAGGGCACAGGAATATGGAGAGTGATTAATAGAGACAATGGGAGAGGAAAAGGAATGGAAGACAAGAGAAAGTACTTTGGAGACACAGGTGGACAAGTGTGTCTGAAAGAGCTGAATGGCTATGACAGTCATAGATGGAGCTGATGGAGGTCCAAACAAATGGTTTAGATGAAGTGACTGAGGTTTCACATATCCTTCCTGAATACGTCACACTCTAGCAGCTGATCAGTTTGTGTCCTAATGCCTCACACTTCCCTCATTTCCCCTCCAACCCCCACTCCCCTTGTTGATCCATCTACCTATCTAGCAATCCCTGGGAGGCATGGGGAGTCGAAGAACAGCAGAGAGAAGGAAGCGAGGAGCGGTACATACATACTAAAGAACCACTTACCTTCCTAGGGCCTCTACATCTTTCAATCACCTCGAGCAGGCCTCCTCTCTTGCTCTCCCCTCTTTCTGTCTCCTTGCTGCCTCTCTCCCCGCCTCCCCCAGATAGTGCTAGTAATGGGAGGTTAACACAGAGGCAGCGCTCCCATTATTGAGTGAATTTAGCACCTTGGACAGCGCTCTACAATCTTTATTGCTTTGCTGACCCTCTCGTCATGTCCTGGGCGTAATCGACAGCCTCCACATGTGCATGGCTGCGTGTGCAGGTTTTTTTTTTGGTTTTTATGCCTGTGCAAGTGTGTGTGTGTGCGATATGAGGGATGATTGAAAGGCGGTGTGTCACGGAACAGAGAGCACACGTGCTCCGGGGCTTGTTCACAGCAAGGGATACACTGAGGAGGGTATAGCACACACAGCGTGTGTGTGCGTGTGAGTGGAAGAGATGGAGGGAGAGAACTAAACAAAGGGGAACGTTGGAGGAGAGGAGGATGGGGGGGGGCTGCAATTTTCTGGTTGTCGCGCCTCCAGCATATATCCTGGCCCCGGCACATTAACTTTTAAAAAGGGTTTCGTAGGGCTGTAGGTGTCTACATCAGAACACACTCACACACATATAAAGACTGCCTGGAGTCACACACTCACACTCGGGGAGGGAAAAAGGAGGGTAAGCGGGTGGAAATGAGCGAGGAGAAATGGCAATACGACGAAAGGATAAATGTTTGATGTGGGAAATTCCACTCGGCAGTTTTCACCTTAAACAAAGGGGAACGTTGGAGGAGAGGAGGATGGGGGGGGGGCTGCAATTTTCTGGTTGTCGCGCCTCCAGCATATATCCTGGCCCCGGCACATTAACTTTTAAAAAGGGTTTCGTAGGGCTGTAGGTGTCTACATCAGAACACACTCACACACATATAAAGACTGCCTGGAGTCACACACTCACACTCGGGGAGGGAAAAAGGAGGGTAAGCGGGTGGAAATGAGCGAGGAGAAATGGCAATACGACGAAAGGATAAATGTTTGATGTGGGAAATTCCACTCGGCAGTTTTCACCTGAGCAATGATGTTCTACATTTATCACACAAAGTGGGTGCAGGGCTATTCACGGGAATCATTACTGGGGTTAATGTGGGCCAGGAGACGGGTGTGTCCCGGCTGACGGGGGCAGTTGTGTAACCGTCAACCTGATGATATGTTGTGTTAAATGAGATTGATGTGTGATCGTGTTGGGTGGATTCATGATCTGGCTGGTGACAGTTAGGGAGCGGGAGATGTACAAGATGGTTGACTGATAAAAGAGATATAGGTTCATGTTTTATTCACAGATAACAGTATCTTACTTCTGCTCTCCCGAACCTGCCTGGCTAGTAACAAAGTGCCAGGACAGACCCATTTCTCTTCTTCTGTCACTCTCCTTCCCTTCTTGCACTCACTGTTCTGCATTCACTGCATAATGCAAGGCTTTAAATGTAATGAAAGTGACTGAATTCCTTCGAGCTCTCACACTCATGATCAATCCCCTTCCTCTTTTTCTGCACCCAATTGTAGGAGGTGATCTTAAAACGAGCGGCGGACCTGGTAGAGGCTTTGTACGGGATGCCTCACAATAACCAGGTAAATATTTAAAAGGGATGCACACATTCTAATTTCTCTCCTAAAATGAAATTATCTTAGAGTTCGGACCACAGGCAGAATCAAAGGTGGCGGCGTCTCCACCGGCCCGCCGCCTCCCTGCTGTGTTAGGCAAGATGTGGGACCCACAAACGCACATGTTGGAATGAGTTAGCGCTTTGATCAGCACATAGGTTGAGGAGAAAAGGAGGAGAGGCACAATAAAAAGTGAGTGTGAGGGGAGGAGAGGAGAATACGAAGAGTGAGCAGGGAGGAAGAGAGGGATTTGATGAGTCTGTTAGTGAGGCTTTCCTTCATTTACTGGAAGCAATCGCACCATTCCCAATGACCTACGATACAAACCACTCACCCTCCTGCGTTTACGTTGCAATATCTCAAGCAGAGATATGGGATACTTGTGCAACCATAAAGCCTACATATAGGGCATATTTTCTCTTCTTCTCCTCTCTGCTGTTGCTGACCACAGCTCTTTTTTTTTAATACCTTCCTCATTTTCAGGAGATGATCCTGAAGCGCGCGGCGGATATCGCAGAGGCCCTCTACACAACAGTGCCACGAGGACACAACCAGCTAGCCAGTCTTGGCAGTGGCTCTGTTCATGCTGGCATGATGGCCGTAAACTCATTCACTGGGTCAGAGGTGGCACAGACAGCCAATCAGGGTGAGCAAAACCCAACAGGAGACAATCGCACTCTGTAATCATGGGCAGCATGGCAGGAATTTACTTCTTTTTTTCACTCTGTCTCTCTCTTTGGGAAAAGAGATGGATAGCAAGAATGAATAGTGCAACAGGGCCATTTTTGTTTTTCATGTGGGAAATTCAAAGAGGGTGATTTAAGAGCATCAAGAGAACCAGGGGGGATCTGAAAAGGGGGGAACAGGAGGAGGAGAAACAGGGAAAACTTGAGGTAAGAGAGTGAAGAATGGAGTGAAAGAGAGTCAGGGATTGAGTACGATGGAGAAATACGAGCAGGTCCTAGGGGTGTGTATATTAGACTGGGGTCGTCCCCCCTCTGACAGAGAGAGATGTGGGTGCAGTCAGTGGTGATCCATCACCTGTATCAGGGGAAGGAGCGCAGAGTGGATGGACCAGCCTCTAGATATGTCTCAATACTTCCAATGAGCTTCCTCACTCCTTCATCTTCATCGGGGATGCACAGTCAGATGTGGGGAGCACAAGATATAAGCTGCGCGACTCCTGGCCTCCAGATTCCATTTCATAACAGATGAGGATGGGGGATTGGTGGCACCTAATTATCAAGACAGAGGCTACTGCAGCGCCCCTGTTGCCTGGTCTTCCTTTAGAGAGCAGAAACTCAAAATGTTTGCTTCCAGCTGTTGTCTTCTTTTTCCTCTCTGGTGTCAGTACGTATGCTGCATAAAGGAGAAGATGATCCCATCAGAAACACCGGCTTTGTTCTTTATAAATTACAGGAGAACTGCAGAGGCATTTTAGTGCTAAATGCCTTATCAATACATCTAATTTTGGAGAGGAGCCAGCAAGGTTAAAGGCCTCTTGTTTTACTGGTAGGATTGCAGCGAGTTCTTGCTTTCTTATATCATTTTCCCTCCCTCTTTCTCACTCTGCCATTTGCGGTTTAAAATTTTTGAAAAAAATTCCTTTGGCTTTTATTGCTTAGTCCATTAGCAGAGTAAGGAAAACAGCACTGGGCAGCATTGCATGTAGGCTTTTCTCGTTTTGGTTTTGTCTGCATCAGCTATACCCCCTAACACCTTTTCTTTCTCCTACATCCTCCCTGTCTTTCCCTTTCCGTAGGTTTCAGTAGGAGCACAAGCAGTGTGTCCCCTCATGGTTATGTCCCCAGCTCCACTCCCCAGCAGAGTAGCTACAGCTCTGTCTCCAATAGCATGAATGGCTACGCTAACTCTGGCATGGCAACCTTGGGCACATCGCCCAACTTCCTCAATGGATCTGCAGGAAACTCACCCTATGCTAGTGAGTAAATACACCACATCCTAGGTTTCAAACCAAGCATGCAAGCAGAAACGCCTGACAGAACTGGGAGCCTGAGGTGGAAATAAGAAGTGGCACGCTCAGAGAAAGTCTTGCAGTTCAGCTGGCTCATCTGTTTCTTTAAGAACAGAGTCAAACACAAATCCCCACTTTATTGGTCGGAGGAGCAGATCACCTTAACGCCCCACCACACACACACACATCCACCCTCTACATTAAAGACCCTTGATTAAATCAATAAACTAATTGCTAGAGAAGCAATTTCATTTCGGCGCTTTGATTCCTGGGTGTTAACAAGTATTTTAACAGGCCCATCGGCACCACACAGACACTTTCAATCAATGGCCCCTCGGCCCGCCTTTGTAGGTCCAATTTTCATTAATTGATTAGTAAGGCCCCTTCATAAATGGATTATGACTTTATTGCGAGGATTTGTCAGGAAGAGCCATAAAAGCTAAGTGTTGGATAATAACAACAATAAAGGCAGAAGCAGATATCAGAGGGCAGGTGAAATACGACTTGGTTGATTGTAAAATCACTGAGGGGGGAAATGCTCTTAGTGTATTAACAGATGAACCCTGGAGAGGTGGATGGGTGGGATGATGTCAGAGGGGACCAGGATTTGGGTTTTGAACATAACCGTTAGGTCATTTTGGCTTCACAGTTTGCAGGTGGAAGCTTTAGCCAATTGTGCTTTTATATAAAAGCCAAAATGCCAATAATCCAGATATTTGTAGCTTCATTTTCTTCCAAAATACTGCTGTGTGCTAGATTTATAGAGTTGACGGTCCATGTAGTAATCTAGTAAAAACTGAGAGAACACGCTTGTTAGTTAGTTCAGTCATCGCAGAGCTCTTTTGTCCTACTCAGTGGATAATTTGCCTTGTACTAGAGCTAGTATTTTAACCAGCTGGTGTGTTAGCAAGTAGCTGGCTTGCCACGTTTTTTTGCCAGCTAGCCCTCTAGTGACAAAATAGTGAGGAATTCTACTGTGGCTGGGAGAGAGAAAATGACTCGTTGTAACTCAATATAATGTTTGTATAATAGGAAAACACAAATAAGCATGAATGTGGGCCGATTTTATCAGCTAGCCCGTTGTGTTTTACTGGATTCACATGAGCTCGCTGCTCCTTTAAATGTTAAATTGCATGATTATTTGTGAAAAGAAATCATGCAGATGCAGATATTTAAGTTGCCTCCTGCCAATAAAAATCAGGGATACAGCCCCCCAGCTTGTTTATCAAGCCGTTGCACCCTTTGAGCAACAGGATTACTCATCAAAAAACTTATCTAACTGATCAGAGGAAGAAAAATGCTTTGGGGTGTTTTCAGGCTTTCAGCTAAACTAATTTTTGTCTCAGCTATGGAACATCTAATCACCAGGTGAATGCTTAACCACAAAAATGTCACAAAAAAATAAAAAGTCTGAGTCCAAAATATTATCCCTCCTGTCATCGTCCATTGACCAGTCCCTTTCTGTTCGTCCCGTCTGCCCATCTTCTGCCCTCGGCCTTCTCTCTAACCTCGTCTCTCCCCTGCCGTCTTCATCTTTCCTCCCTGTCACTCTCCCCTGACATGCTCCCTGTGACTCCCCCCCAACACCTCCCTCCTATTTCCCACCCGCCTCTCTTCTTTCAGTCGTCCCGTCAAGCCCCACCATGGCCTCCTCGACCAGCCTGCCCTCCAACTGCAGCAGCTCCTCCGGCATCTTTTCCTTCTCTCCAGCTAACATGGTGTCCGCCGCTGTCAAGCAGAAGAGCGCCTTTGCCCCCGTCGTGCGACCCCAGAACTCCCCGCCGCCCACGTGCACCAGTGCCAACGCTAACAGCCTGCAAGGTAAGCAGGAGCTACTGTTTTTTTGTACTGATAAAGAACAATTTACACCTTCAATATAACATCTTTACCTCTTCATCCAGCTTTAACCCTGCTCTTTTTCGCCCCAGAGTAACAATTTCTCACTTTTACTCCCACCTTTTTCTCTTCACTCCCCGTGTTTCTTTTCTTTACCCCCTTTGAACCCCTCCACTCTACTTACTCGATGTAGATCAGTCTTTTGTGGACTCTAGCAAGTACTCATCAGCCAACGCGCTGCAGGGCCTGGCCTTCTCCTGAAGTATGTTTTACGCCTCTTTTTCCGTTTTCTTTCTCTCCATTTTTGTCCCGTGCCGTATCCCACACTGCTCATGTTCACCACCAGCGCATCCTGCCTGAACCTTCCTTCTTTTTTTTTTCTGTTTTTATTTGTTGCTCCTGACTCGACAGAGAGACGGCATGCCACGCCATATGTGTTCCATTTCCTGTTTTCACTTCCTTCTTCCTGCCTGGGCTTTGTAGGGGAGGCAGTAGATTGGGTGGGACTAGGGGTTGTTAGGTCACCAGAGGTCATTCTGTTCTGCCGTTTCCATCCAACGTAGCGCGAGGTCTGTTTGTCTCAGCAGGATGTTATATGGTGTTGAGATCCTGAGAGAGAGAAATGATGGATGAGAATCTTTATCAGAGCCCCAAGCTAAGCACTTCCTCACTTCCTCCGTCGGCGTTGATGAGTGCTGACCACTGTGACCCAAAGGCCGTTGGCCACTGTGCGATGATCGCACTGACACGCGTGCATGCACACAAACTGCAGGAGGCACTTAAATAACCAGGGAATTAGTGAATTGAAGAGAGAGGGGAATCAATGGGGAACCAATATGTTACATGAAAAATTCCTCCATGTGATGGCTACTGTGAAAAATAAAAGGGAGGGGGGTGGTTTGGGAGTGAAGCAGTGAAGATGTAAATGCCAAATGAAAGATTATGATATAAGCGGGTAAAAATGTGGGTAAAATTCTCTGTGAAAAGCTCACGTTCACGTGTTAAGCCTGATTTCATCACCACTGTCACTCCACGTCACTGCTAATCTCTCTCATGCTCGAAACATGGTCCATGATGCTGCTTACACAACGTAACTACCAATTAACAGTGGTGGCTCTTTTAGCTTTTGCTTTTTGGCTCCAAAGTTTTTTTTGGCATTTAAAAAAAAAAAAAAAAAAAAAGAAGTTGGATGACGTTAGCAGCACAGTGGAGCAAAATGTTTAGATCTTTGGGGCCTCGGAAGGAGGAAATAATGAGAGAGAGTCGTTTTTGTTCGCCAGATGCTGGAGCCCATTTCTGTTATGTGACTATTGTGATGACAGATGAAACCCAGCAATCACATGACTGACCTCTCTCACTCTCTCTCTCTCTCTCTCTCTCTCTGTCTCTTTATTTCTCTCTACCCACTCCCATCTTCCTCCCCCTCTTTTCCCACAAAGCAGCAATTCCCGGGATGATCGTTCCACCCATGTAGAGGGTCTGGGATAGATGGAGATTTTTGGAATGTTGAGAGGAAAAGACATGGTAGCAGAGCCTGGCAAGTTTCTACAATGGTCCCAGGACTCTGTTAAACTCAGGCCTTTCCAGTGGGATTTCATCTGAAGGGATGGGGAGGAAGAACAAAAAGGGGAAAATACGTACCTTTCTGATGTTATTTCCCTCTTGGTTGAATTAGTGTAGCTTCTCTGACGCCGTGTTGGACGGAGTGTTTAGAGACTGATAGTTTACCCAGAGTGTGACACTGACCTCATGAAAAGAGCATTTATTTAACTTTATGTTTATGCCTGTAAGGCTTGGGTTTGATTACTGGAGGCCCCACGCCATAACTTGCACAAACAACAGTGAAGTGTTGGTTAGGCCACAAAGTTTACGTAACCTCTGTCACAATAGAAAGATGCTTTCCCTCGCTCTTGCCTGCTTGCTCAAACCACATAACAGCACATTCGCCAAGTGGAAGTAAGGTGAACAATTCAAAAAAACAAAAGAAATTTTAAAAAAAATAAACAGAACACAGAACAGAACAAAATCAACCCTCAGTTTTGCTGCTAATTATCCGATTTTGAATATGGTAAATAACTAAATCACCCACTGTTAACATAACATCAGAAAAACATGCCTTTCTTTCTTTTTTTTTCTGTTTTTGGTTTGGTTTGTTTGAATTTTGATAAAACTGTGAGGATTGAGCTGTTTGCAATACGCTTTCTAAGCTTGTCATGTGAAGAAATGGTGGTGGTTCAGCCGAAATCGACATTTTTTTTTGTCAGAAATCGAAGTGAAGACTTGAAAAGCCAGAAGACGTGCGTGTCCAGCCAGCACTGTAACGAAGGAGTCTAGCAAATATCAAATTAGAGTAAATGCGTGATGTATGTGATATATTTTTGTATATAAAAACAATGTTGAGTTTTTCATTTGGCGTCTCCTTTCTTTTTGCAATAGCTATAGTTTGACATGTAAAACATTAAATGTCTTAAGGCAGCTTCTCAATACAGAAGATAGATTTACTGTGTGTTGTCAATATCTGTTCTTATAAACACGAGAAACATGGATTTGGATACAAAAAGGGGATTCCTGTAAAATATCCTATAAATAATGTATTTATCCCTTGTATTTGTACATTGCCTCTCACCTTTGTTTAGTTGTGTTGGTTAAGTTTACTACAGTAAGTGGTTATATTTCACAGTGTTTGTTTTGTTATTTACTGTTGTCCCTCACTATTTAAATGTGACTTTTTTATCTTTTTGTTTTGTATGTTGATTGTTTGCATTGGTATACCATGCTTTAATTTGTTGATTCAAAACATGCCATTGTCTATTTTTCTATTATTTGTAAGTTAATAAAAAAAAAATCATTTTTGTTTTTCCTTATGAAAATGTTTATTGTATGGCAAAAAGGGTAGCAACTTATTCAGAGTATTTGGTTGAAGTAGATTTTTTAAGAATATATACACACATTAATATATACTGTAAATCTATATCTTTTTTCTGTTTGAGGCTTTCAGATTGAAACTGTTCTTGAACTGATAATATGCATGGGTTCTTCTCTTGACACTTTTCTTTTTTCTGTGCGTGGAAACCAAGAGAACTAAGAAATTGCTCTGTTTTTTCTTTCTTTGAGTTCCTCTTTTTTCCCCCTCTGTTCTTTTTTTTCCTACGTTTTTTTTTCTTTAAATGCCTGCTTACATACTGTATCTATATACTCGTTCTTTTTTTTTTTCCTGTCACTGTAATCTTTACCAGCGGTCTAGATGCCTTAACAATGCAAACCCATTCTCTATTCAATCACATGTACAGTTTTCTACCCTCACCACAATTGTCTATTGCCACAGAGGAATTCATGGGAACTTGGGGACAAAGCACAAACCCACTTTGTTTGGTGGTGAAGCCAGACTAGAATACAAAGAGCCATAACTCAACAATCACACACAACCCAACGTACTATAATACTAGGGCAATGGCACGCTTTGAAGGACGGTCCATGCTGAGAGGCCTGTCTCAGCCGTGCTCATTGCACTTTAGTGTTCACGGGAACACCTTTTGTAGCGATTATGTAGCTTTTTTCCTTTCTCAGTAAATGAAATCATTTCAACCGCATGATATTTCTCAACCAGGATCACAACCGAGCTGTGTTAGTCATAGTACAAGGGCCGCACGGTGAAGATGAGCACAGCTACAGCACAATTCTGATCTCACCCGTGGAGTCGTAGGCCTGACTCCTGTATCCGACAGCCGATCCCCCACTTTCTCTCTCCCTATGTTAGGCATCGGACAATACAGCTTCATTACAAGCTAAACAGGACAGGAACGAGCGAGGGAGCATGAAAGGGAGCTGCTCGGCCCCTCAGCCGTGTCTGTAAGTCTTTTCATTGTGTTTTTTCGTGTGTCTTCAAGCTGTTGCTGGACAGAGAATAGGGCTTTTTCTCTCTGCTTTTCTTTCCTGGAGACCCGTTTTTGTTAAGTGAGTACAAGGGACGTTTCAGCCGAGGCGCACGCTGACAGATGAGTGTTTTTCAGGCGCTTGTGTGCCTGCGTGGGTCGGGCCAGGGGTGGGAGGGGCTGCACCATATCTGTTTCAAATGAACTACAGAGGTCTGTTGTCATACAATGGCTTCTTTGTAAGCAAAGTCCCATCCTGATTATGAATATTGGTAATGGGTGACAAAGTTTTGTATTTAGGTAACAAACAACAAAAAAAGAAAGATGCAAACCAAATAGCTGGTGTCTATTTTTTTCCTCTGTTTTGTCTTTGACTGCAAATACACTGAACAGCTCTATGATATAGGGGAAGAAAAAAAAAATTCTACTGTATAGATTGTTATTGATGAAAACTGAGCTGTAAGATAATTTTTGGACTCTCACAATGTTGAATTAAAGTTACCTCTTGTCTGTGACTTACGACTTCAGCTGTCGTTTTTAAAAATAACTCAGAAGTCATGAAGGATCAAACACTTTTTTTGTTTGTTTTAAGGGAAATATCTACAACAGCTGACTGGCAGTCGACTGAAAATAGAGGAGACCTATTCCACAGGTCAAAAACAGGCCTGCATCCCCTCCCCTGCTCGGTCCCCTAATGAATTTAATTTATTAATGCATTACCGATGGTATGGTGAACATGGTTAGCCTGACAAGTTTCCTCCTAAACATATTAGTTAATGATGATTCCAAGGTTATTAATTGTGAACGCACCAGCCCACCATAATTGAGTCATCATTTGCATAGCCGGTCATCAGCAGAAAATCAATTTCTTTTTTATTTTTTGCATATCTAATTTAGGGCCCCGCGATTGGATTAGCTCGTGAAAATAGCGGATCCCGAGATTCTGCTGACCTCAGCGTGTTCCAGGGTCTTGACGGTAACTGGAGGCTTCTGTAACGCCAGGGGGACCAGCAGACGACCTGGAAGTACTGACGAATTAAGGACTCATAAACACCGTATGCATCTGCCGCCCTAATTGCTGGCGGCTTTGTAACTACGCTGGGCCTTCCTCTCCCATACTTCTAATAACTGAGTTGATAGTTTCTCGACAAAGACCGAAAGTGGGTTGAAGTGTGCACAATTTAGCAGTAAGAGGTTTAATATTGAATTATGGGGTTTGCACACTCAGTGCTGAGGAAAATGAGAATGAGTTTTGATCAGCGAGCCTAGCGCCGCTACCTTGTTGCACCCTGTGGCTCCAGGGACTCCGCTCCCCCAACTGCAGAGCTCACACACACACATTGAAACACAAACTCATAAATCATAGATAATCGCACGCACACACAAAACGTGAACCCCCTTTTCCAAATAGACTGGTCAGTGTGGGAAGAGGACTGGGAGGACTGTAGCAGTGGGAGGCTGAGGGCAGCCAGCAGCCAGACCTCAGGCCTCTGGAGACGTAGCACTAAAAGACACTATTCCTGGACAACTGTTCCTCTCAATACTGACGGCAGAGCCTCCGCACATCAAGAGAGGTGCTGTTCAGGAGCATCCGTGCTACTAGTACCCTAATGAAATATATTAATGCACATATTCCTCAACATCTCGCTCTCCTCCTCCTCCCTTTCTCATTCTCCTCCCTGCATGGACACATGAAGGGAGAAAGTGGAGAGGCGTATTTGAAAGAAAAACAGGAGTCCCCATGGGAATCCCGCATAAAGAAAGAAAAGAAATGGAAAGGAGAGAGAGAGGATGGAAATTTGTGTGTGTGGAGTGGGGGGGGGGGGTTCAGAATGGAGACAGACAGTAAGCCAAAGACAAGGAGAGGAGGAATGAATATTAATAACGCTCTATGTCGGAAAATAGTCACAATGGACATCATAGAGCAATGAAGGGAGGCAATGGGAAGGAAATTCCATTTCTGGCCTGGCATGTGCATGTGTGCAGGTGCGCATATTCTACGTGCACGACTGTGGGCCACTAAGAAAGGAAATATTTGAGCACAGACAGACCCAGAATGAGCTTGCACTCACATGTGAGGGTGTGTGGTCGTTTCCCCCAATAATTATCCCGGTGACTGTGGTTGTCTGTGTATGATCTGTGTGGTACCTGTCACAGGGAGCCCGGCACAGCCTATGCTTTATATTCCCTGTAATTGCTGCTGCTAATTTACTGTGCATTGGACTAATGAGTAGGGAAGGTGAGGGGCTGGGATATGTAATGGATGTTAGAGAGATAGCGATAGAAAGATGGATTTCACCACTGCTGGCAGAAAAAGAGAGAGAAGGGGAGGAGGAGACTGGCAAACCGTGCATGTTAAGCAAGCATGTAGAACACTTACGTATATTGTTCAACTAAAATGAGAAAAAAAAGAAAAGCTATTTGTCCACACACACACGTTCCCTCTCTCTCAGTCCTCCCCTCAGCTTGACAGCGCAGCTGCGACTGCACCAAGCACATCAGACACGCTTTTCGTTATGTTGATTAAAAATAAAAGCAAATCCATAAATAATATACATTATTTACTCCATTTATCCCAGGCTAATTAGAGATGGAAGCAGATACCTTAGAGAGATGCCCACTTCATCTGTTCCAGTGCAGCCAGATAGACCAACTGACATTCATACAGAGGTAAGAGACAGTCACACATTAATGTCATTCACACTTTGAAGCGCCAATGGTGTCTTGTGATGGGGACACGTCCACCCTTCATTTCTCTCTAATGAGGTCACGATAGAGGCCAGCGGTTTTTCGGCACACACACTCAACACACACACACAACCTCCTCCTCTTTTTTTTTTCTGTGCGTGGTCTTGACGAGCACTGGATTGACAGGGTCCCCTTTGATGGATGCACCGTGGTTCCTCCACATGTTCTACAGCTCAGTCATTTAATTATGTTTCCTAAGCATCATTAAGTACCATTAAATTCTATCATATTCTAATGAGAGAGGTGGTCAGTCGCAGGACAAGCTAATTGGTGGTTAATGTTGTGTGTCAGCTGGAGACAATGCAAGATTGGCCGTTTAATGACACAGCGCTGTATTTAAATGCTGAATATGTAAAAATTACAAACAGAGAGGGAAAGGGGTTGATAATTACCCCCACATACACCGTCTGCATCATTCTGAATTGTTCACCTCTTAGCCGCATTACGCACACTTACTCAGATGATGCTGCAAGCTGTGTCCACAGGCATAACTCACCTGCTTGTCCAGATTAACCACTAACTCACTATTGATGTACTGCTTCACAGGTAACACATTAGAGCATAGACACACACACAGACACAACAATCCTCATCTGGTATTGACATGCCGCGCAGCTGTAGGTGTTTCCATTTAAAGTCAGTCGATTGCCTTAAGTATGTAATGTTAGGAGGGGGGTCCGTAAACATGTCAAATTAGCAGTAATGAATGACCAGGCGCTGGCTGGGGGAACTGTCAGGGTGCATGTCCAGGACAATACATTACCCTGAGTTATCCTAAGTGACCCTCTTCGTAACATACACACACACACACACACTTGCACAAACTGGTGGGACCCAGGCAACAGTCACACATAGCTTTAATGGGCTGAGCGGTAGATTGGTGCGGACACAAAGTTACAATCTGGACAGTACATGGGGGAAATATACTTAAATCTAAGGATTGACGGACAAGAGCAGGACGATGGAGGGAAAATGGTTTGAGGGGAAAATGTAGATAGAGAGATAGAGCAGTAAGGTAGAGGAGAGAAAACAAACTGTGGTATTTATTTTTTCTTTTCAATGTTGAAACAGGAAAGGACCTCTGGTTTAATAAACCATGAATCCTTTCACAGAGGGTTTGTATGTTATTTTTCTGAGAAACAGATATGTGAGGAAGGGAAGGGGAGGGAGAAAAAGAGGTGCAGCTATATGAATTTGTTCTCCCTCGCACCAGCGTGCACACACACGCACACACACACACACACACACACACACACACACACACACACACACCTTCAGCCCACTATATGTTAGTTTTGAGTTAGCAGTGTGTGTGATATGGTGGTTGGGTGGGTTGAAGGGAGGAAGTGTACACATCGTCCTCAGTCCAGCCTGAGAGCATAAATGAGAAGTAGAAGACATAGATATACACCCCATCTGTAAATGATTAAATCGCTCTCCTCTTCCTCTCTGCACTTGTGTGCAGAGAGGAAGTATGTGTATGGGATGCATTTTATAGCAAGTGTGTGTGAAAATGACATGTATACATGTGTAACTTGTTTTCCTCACAGAGAAAATGTAGAGGAACAATGTACAGCAGGTTGTGGTGCATGCACAAGCACAATGAAACCGCCGATTTGAGTTCTTAGGCGTTCTTTTTTAACTGCATGTACACAAATATGAATCTACTGTCCTTGTATGTTGTCTCCTTGCCTCTCACTGCCCCCCCTCCCCCCAGCTCCCCTCTTCTTCCTGTAACAAAGGTTACATTGATCATGTTTCTAAAAGAGACTCTGTATTTCCACATGGCCTTGCCTCTGATGTGTTTTTCTTGGCAGGTCGGACTTCTGCTTTTGTCATTCACTCAGCATATTTTAACAAATTAGAAACATTAGAAACTAGGATCCCTGCAATGTTTTGGTTTGGTTTCGAAACCCTGACGGTCCCCACAATTATATTTCAAAACACGGCTGAATTGTTTGACAGCCGGGCGGAATAAAACCCTAAAACAACTTTTCCATGAAAAACACATGCTCTCGCAATTAGAACCTAGCATTATGTTAATGTGTGTTTGCCCTGGTTCATTTGTTGCTGTGTGAACGGTGACGCCGTGCAAGCGTATGCAGGTTCAAGCCTGCACGTGCACAAGAGCGCGCCTTCAGTCGTGCATGGGTGTGTTAGTGACCGTGCGGTTGCATGTGTGTGTCTGTGCGGGTAAGAGACAAAGGGACACAGTGCTCCACATAACAGCATTACAGATGGCTGTTGTGAGTGGTTGTGACAGTGAAAGCGAGTGAGTTCCCACTCCATACAGATGTACTCTAAGTGACCTTACAAACACAGTGGAACTGAAACAGGCCCCCTACCTCTCGCTCTCACTCTGGCACACACTGTCAATTCTCACTCAGCCCTTGCAGGGCATTAAAAGTTGTTTCCTGAGCCAGGAATACATCAAGGGCCAAAAATATATAAGCAGGGAGCAGGAGAGATGCATAGCTAGGGTCCAGGAAAGCATAACTTGGACTAAGTAAATATTGGACTGAAGGATTAGTGGCTCTTGCCACCTATAAAAGCAAGACAGGCATGCCAGCCTGAGTTAACAACCACATGCTCTGACTTTACCCTGGATTGTTGCACCAACAAGTTCACTTTATGGAGGAAAAGTGGGAAAATTAGAAATGACTTTACTTAGCCGAACAATCTCCCCATTCCTTTCACTGACTTAGGGACTGTGCATAAGTTATTTGACTAAAATTTATGTAGAGAAACTACCCGTAAGGCCTCAAAAAGTTTGTATAGTCCATTTTTCCAATTATTGCTCACATAATTCAAGATGGTGTTACCCAAATTAGACTGTTAACTTTTAGGGGGAACAACAATTTAACAAATTAAAGTCTGTTTCCACATCTAAGTATGTGAAAAAGGTTGTATAAAACATTTTATAACTGCACACCAACTCATTAAGTAATGTCATATGTTAGTTGTTTTACACCCCAATTCCTATTTCCTGGTCTTTTACGCTCTAAAATTTCACAAAAACCATCTTTATGTTTCAAAAAATTTACTCTAGTATATGGAGTTCGGGTCCTGGAACATTTAGCAATTACCCACCACTAACTAGGCTCAAACTCCTGTCTGGTAACATAGAGACGGAATGTAAACACTGTCAGTAAAACGCTTGTGTGTGCAAATAACTATAAACATACTGTATAAAATGCATCCCATACACGTTGTTGCCGAAGGGACACTATTTTCCAAAGTTTGTTTATGAAAGACAAACACATTCACATAGATTTATTCCAAAGGAATGTTTCATTATGAAAACTATAGTTTTTAGTTTATTGTGACAGTCTTCCTATATATGTTTTTTGTGAAATTTTAGAGCCTAAAAAGAAAAAATAGAAAAAGACAGAGTTTGTAAATCAGATCAGACTTCTGCTCCCATCTCAACGTGAGGCTACACACTCAAGGCAATTTGCTTCACGGTGTAACGCACCTGAATCTCAGCTCAAACTAGAATTGCGTTGCATTGTGGGTAAATAAGACGCCTGGAAGAACAATGTGAGGAATAAAAAAGTTCATAATATTTTAGAAGTTAATGCTAAACTTTGTGCACTCTATAAGAGGAAAGAAACTTTCATATGAAATTAAATCTAACTAGGGAAGGCAAAAATGATTTAAAATCTGGAGAGAGAAAAAGCAAACAGCAAGATAAAACAAAAAACCCCATAAATGATTAAATGCCCCTCTACCCACTTCTGACACCTCTATTAATTTGTGTACAGTCCCTTATTATGTCTGTCTCTTTCTCAACTACCATGCATTTTTAGGGGCCTGTCTCAGAGCATTTCTCTGCTTTCTGTGATGTTGAAGCTGATTTTGATTTTGGTTGTTGCTTGCTCATTCTTTTATTCCTCTTCTGAGCCAGCTCCTTTCTGGTGGTGGATTGTGAAAGAACAAGAATGTTTTTAATCTCTGCGCAGGCTCACCCACAACATTTGTTTTGCATTTGACAGATTTTGAAATAGAAATTCTTGGGAGAGAAAATTATGTTTTTATGATGTTCAAATGTAAGCTTTTTGCAATCCTCCACCTAGCCCGCACCCCTCCCCCAATGCTCTGACTCTTCTTCCCTCTACCTCCCCTCCTTTCCTCTGTTGGTCTAAGTCCAAATAAAGTCGCCTCATCATGTACTGTGGGAGAGATTGTAAAGTTTTCATTGAGTCCATGTGGAAGTGATTTAGCTCCAGTAATTGTGAGTGCAAGGCTGAAACACACTGGAACCGATTGGCCTGATATTTTCTTCTTCAAGGTCACTTTGGGCTTATCTCAATATTTAGCGTCTTGCCTGATTGAGTTATCGTATCACATTTGCTGTCAGGGGCCGAGTCATGTCAACAAATGTATCCAGACAGCCTGAAATGTTGCTTTAATTCACAAAGAGGAAGGTTCCTGTTTGAAGAAATCTCACATACACACACACACACACACACGTCAGTGTCAGCACGACCCGCTGAGAGCTGACTTCCTTTCCAAAATGTGTGACATTTAAGAGCGCCACAGAAATGTAAAACAAAAAATGCTGTTAAAACTCAACACTACAGTGTGACCTATCCTACGTATGAACCCGGTGTCCCGTGTCACACACACATTCACACTCACACAGAAGTCAAGAGCACTCTGCTCAGTTGCTGCTGAGGTGCAAATGGTTTGTCTCTATGCATCACTGACACAAGGCTGCTTTTCCACCTCTTCTCCCCTCTGTCTGCTCCTTCTGGACTCTGTCCATCAAAGCTCCACCTCAGTCACCCCCGCTCTCCTTTGCACTTTTGTCCTCTGCTCATCACAATTTCCCCTTTCCTCACCCACATTTTGTTGTCCCTGTGCTCTTTCAGCCCCACGGCCCTCGCTCGCACGTCCTGATGAATGAGTCTTCTTGTTGCAATGTACTCAGCCATCCACGTCCGTGTTTCGATAATGGCTCATTTGATGCTTTTCCTATACCCCAGTTCAGTGGATGGCACAGACTCAGAGCTGGGAGCCATGCAGTTATCAAAAAGAGCGTGTCAACGGCGAAGCCATAAAGCCTACAAGTGATTAAAACCCTTCAACTCAGGGTTACTTCATCACAATCATTAGTCTTTTCTTGTCCTACCTTCTGGCTGTTAAAACCCACAGAGCCTCACCCTCCCCGTCCGTTAATAATATTCACTCTGCCTCTGATACATTAGCCGGTGAATGATAGGGCAAAGCCCCAGCCTAATTGCTTTCTTCTTGTAAAGTCTCAATTCATTTTTGCTGAGAAGACACGGAGATGTGCGCCAGTGGCACGCACACACATGAGCTGACGCACGCACGCACACACACTCGTGCCCTCGCGCTCCCACTTGCACACAGCCCCACCTTCCCACTGCCGTTTTATGATGGATGGCACCAAGGATGCACGGGGGAGGAGGGGAGAGAGAGACTATAAGACTGCCTGAATGTGTGTGTGTGTGTGTGTGTGTGTGTGTGTGTGTGTACACGCCAGGAAGTGTGTGTTGGTGGAATAGAGGGGGAAAAAAAAGAAAGGAGAGAGAAGCTGAGCTGAGAAGCTTTGATTAACAACACAGAGAAGGCATCCCAGAGGAGTTGGGGGAAGAGCAAAACTATCTAGGGCCAGCTGAGAGAGAGTGGTGAGAAAGTGTGTGTGTGTGTGTGTGTGTGTGTGTGTGAGAGAAAGAGGGAGAGAGAGAGAGAGAAAGAGGGAGAGAGAGAGAGAGAAAGAGAGAGAGGGCACAAAAAACAGTGTTTGAAAATAAGGGCAGTGTTGGAGGGGGTGTTTTTGTATCATTAAATCTGATTCACAAACACACAAATCTCTGCATATACATCATCAACATCCTCATCATCATCATCTGCGAACAGGAGCATGTGCGCCATTCATTAGCCTCACTGCTGCAAAACGCATTCCTTCTTTAGTATCTGGCTGATAAGACACCTGCCCTTCAGATTACATCTCCTCGCCTGTCCGCGCCTCACAGCCCCTGAGCCTGGCACCCCGGGCTCCTGCCCGTACCGCTGTCAGAAAAGGAAACAGGGTGTGTGTTGCCAGAGCGCAGGCCATCACCTCTCCCTGATTGCACATGAGAGTAGAGGTAATGGGAGTATAATAGCACCTTAAGTACCCTGCTCTCACTGACACTGGCTCTATAGCATTACCCCTTGTTCCAGTCTGTGTTTGTGCGTGTATGTGTGGATGAGGTGATGCAGGCATTTGGCATACAGGTAAAGTTTCTTGTGCTCCTTGAGTGTCAATCAATTGTGCAAGTGTGGATGTGTGTGTGTGGGGTTATCTGCTGAAAGAGGTCCGACTGAATTTTAAATGTGTTGTTGTTGTTTTCCCTGAGGGTCGTCCGAGCTGCGGCGATCAAAGAGAGAGATCGAGGTTAACTGACCAGACCCGAGAACCTCCACAGAAGGACCTGAGGGACTTGTCTCTGTGAGCCCAGGTACCAATCGTCTGACACACAAACACACACAATCAGCAGAGAGGCGAGCGTGGAAGGGTGCAGTTTGAGTAATCCAGAGGGATTTAAAGATCTGTAAAGGCCCCAAACTAACTTTGTCACTTCACTCACGCAGCCATAGCCTTTCACACAGTATCCATTACCTCAGATACATTTGCCACAAAACATCGGATGGCTTTATCCTAACTCCTGCCTCGGTGCTTTCACAGAGAGACGCCTTCCACAGATATGGAAGTCCTGTAAAGTGAGTGTAAGTTGTATAGCAGGGGTCCCTGGAGAGAGACTCAATGAATAGTCTTGTACTAGAAAGTTAGACTGCATTTCTGGGTAGCTCAAAGTAATGACTCTCGCTGAAGGACTGAGAGTGGCGCACTTCTGCAGGAAGTTAGGCTGGAAGTTGTGTTGTCACAAAGAGAGGGGGGAATGGGGGTGCAGAGAAGGGAAAGGGTGTTCGAGTGCGCCAACATGTGCAAGTGTGCGTTTGAGGAAGTGTGTGAGTTGCAGGCAGGCGTGGGTGCAAATGTGCGTGGGTCTGAGTATGTGTGTGCGTGCGTGTGTGTGTGTGTGTGCGTGTTTGAAAATGAATGAGAGAGATAACCATCACAGGCAGCTGCCGTGGTGAAGAGAGACGACCAGCACCAGCTAGATGCTGCAGGGAAGTATTCCTGAAAACAACACCGAGTACTTGTTGATTCCACAAGTGCTTGCAATATATTACATTTTTCCTGCAGATATCAAAAATATTTAATTATGAACAACATAAGAAATCCACATAATAATGCAGCAGTGGAAGACATATTCACATCACTCGCTCAAGCAGAGGTAGCAGCGTAAAAAATCACCGCTAAAAGTCCCGCATGTTAAACTGCGACCAGACTTGCAGCAAAATGTTCCGAAGTAGCCTGAAGTTCTTATAATACAGAATGACACTCTCCATATTATCATACATATATTGTAAAATTGAATTTAGCTACTGATGCAATAATGTGATAAGTGGAATTTTAAACAAAAGGTTGGAAATCCAAAGAAAATCTAAAATCAAAAACAGCAATGGAAGTTTTCTGCCAGTGTACCTAAGGTCTGACATTACTTTAACTCTGCTACACCATCATGTATTATTTGATCCCCTCCTGAAAATAGTTTGTATTAAATATACTATGAAAAGTTTCTAAGTAGCTATATATTTGTGAGCCCTTTTTTATATGAAATCTTTAGTGGAAGCCAATAGTCTGGCTTGCTCCTGAGGCATTTATTGATTTGAAAAAAAAAAAAAGGATCTTTGAATTTTGAATTTAATTGCTCTTCTATAGTTTCTATATTCAGTTTAATTTTCATTGTTGTTTTTTAAACATTATAATCATAATTATCAATTTCTTATCCTTTTTCTATTCATCTGTTCTTAATTCTGTATGTGTGCTGACCCAAAGTTCCCCTCCGGGAATCGGTAAGGGATTGTCTTATCTTATCTTCATGCCAGCTCTAAGGATTCTGTATTTAAAACAAACTAGATTGTAAGGTATGTCATGTGGTCATGTCCGAGGCCAAAAGTATTTATAATCGCTCCTAAAGGCTACACTGAAGGCAGCATGGAAAGTTTAATCCTGGGTGGATCACACTTTATTCTTCAAGCGTGTGTCTTTACATTATCCTACATTATACACCTGGGCACAGCCTCTCTTTGAAAACAGACGGGACAAGCTATAGTAACCCTGCCCGCAGCCTGCTCACACACTTCCACCCACCTGGCCTGTTGTGGTTTTCCTGTTTTAGAAAGATTAAAACAGAAAAAAAAGGTCAGACCCTGGCAACCCTTAGATCTGGAAAATGTCAGTTTCAAGTGCCATAAAATGATTCAACAAACACTTTGTGCAAAGAGTTCTTCAAAGGCTCTCGTCCTTTAAAGACCTGCTCCAACCATTGATTCAACGCTGAAAAACTAATTTGTTTCCTAACATTGCATATTTCAATTATTTTAATTACATATTTTCCCTTTGTGGCCTTAAAATGGCATGGATGTAATTCCGCACCTTTTCCTCTTCTAGGTTGTGGAGGTCTATGACTGTGCTACTTACGTCCTGACTCGTCTCTGCCCATCGCCTGCATCCAGAGCGAGCTGGAACGTACCTGCTCTGTCATCTTCAGATGTTTAAACTAGTCTACTGTACACTTCACAGTGGCAAGTTCTAGCCATGGAGTAATTCATGTTTGAGCCAGACATATTGTATATACGCAGGAAGAAGAGAAACAGTTACTGGCTAGTTGATACACCAAAGTGGTTTTGTTTCACAAGTCATCAGAGTTGGTTCCTTAGGCTTTTACGTAAAAGACCTGGACTACTAAACTTTGTGTTTTGGAGGCTGTCATGATAGATTGGTGAATGAGAGCAGAAATAAGCCATCAACCATGAAGCTGACTGTTTATTTCAGTCGTGATGTGTGTCGTACCACATAAAAAATCAATACATGGACATGTTAACAAGGTCAAAAATGTGATTTTCTTCCGAGGTGTTCTTTAATGCTAATCAAAGCATGCTAAAGCTAACTTTTCATACATGATATTGCAATGCATTTTATACTGCCCTACTATGAACTTTAGCTGATTGAGATCATTTTATTAAAATAAATTGTCCCTTTAAAATACAGTACAGTACAATTCATCAATGCTGCATGGTAATAGTGTCTTCTACAGAGTGCAGCACTGTATGTAAGGAATGATCAACTGTTCTTCCCTCTCCTCTAAAGTTAAATTTGACCTGAATGATGACAATGTGAGCCAGGTTTTTTGCATTGGTGATGGTGATATGGTATAGAAACACTGTGCCTATGTGTGTGTTTGTGTGTGTGTGTGTGTGAGAGAGAGAGAGAGAGAGAGAGAGAGAGAGAGAGGGGGGCACCGGATCCTGCTGCTGTGTAACATCTCTGTCAGGACAGCTTTGCTCCATCTCCATGCGCGCACACACACACACTCACATTGTCCATCAGCACCCGTTCAGGGCTCATCAGTCGCAGTGGAGCACATGTGGCAGAAGTATTCTAAACAAAGCTTTATAAAGAGCTCAACTAAGACGGCTCAGTGTGACAGTCAGGGTACTAATGACGCCTGGAGACCACTAAATACGCCACTGACAGACCAACGGCCTGCGTGCCATACACACACTCATCACACAGGTTTTCCTTTTGGCATGCGCTGACAAACTGTTGCAATCACTACATGGCAGGGTGGAACACATGCTTGCAGTGGCAAACACACGGATGCACACAAATTTGACACACACACCTTGTGCCCAAGGGCATCTGTCCACAGCCTAAGAGCTCCCAACTGTTGAGGAAAAACAGCTCAATTAGCTCAGTGAAGGAACTAACGAAATCCATCTATACATGCACACAGACACACACGTGCCACCCACACAGTTACACACATATTCAGAAGCACATTGATCCTCTCCCAGTCTGTGGCTCTAATTGGTGTGTTGATGATACTGTGAGAGTGTGGGATCCTTCAGGCAACCATAGAATGACTTCCAGCTCTTTATTTCTCATTTAAAGTTGAAATACACCCACAAACTGGTGGGTGTAACTGGCAGCAGACGCACGCTGCAAACTATACTCCACCTGATACGTTTCTTTTGAGATTCTGTTCTTACATCTTTGGGTATAATCCAATTTCTTTTTTTTCCTCTAGCATGTGATAATACCTTAGCTAAGATTAAAAAAACACACATGCACGTACACTCAGCAGCCTTAAAATCAGAGCATTCCAGCACCATAAATATCTAATAGCTGATGATTTTGTGGCTCCCAGTAGATCGAACAGTTGTAAAAACCGTTTCTCCATTATGTGCATGTCCATTAAAACTGCGCACACAAATGCTCACTGAGCTCCTTCAATTCAAATATGCACAACCCCCCCCACACACACACACAAAATGTTACAGCAAGTTATTGAGAGCAAATGGTGTAGAGTTATTTCCATAAAGGGTCTCAGTGGGTCTAAAGGATCTCTACTCCTGTCGACTGGGAGCGATTTAGCAAAGCGCGCACTGGTATATTAGTAACTTAAGACGTTTGGGGACAAAGCTGCTCTCTCTAAAACCCTACCCCTCCGCTGTGACCTCCAGAGCATTCACAACTGGGACCGGCAGACACCGCTCCATCTTCCACCGTCTTTATTTGACTCGGTATGTTTTCGTTTTCTATTTGACTTTTGCTTCACTCCTTACTTTTCATAATCCTCCCTCTTTTTTTCATGCGTATACATATCCTATATTTTTCCGTCTCTCTTCCCATTCCACCCGTGTCCTACCCTATTTTTCCACATTTCTCTCACTCTCTTCCCTCCATCCTCTGTCTCTCTCTTTTTCTCTCTCTCTCTCTCTCTCTCCCCACACCCTCACTCCCTCCCGCCTTGGCCCCAGGGACGGACTGCTGATAGACTGTGTACACCAGCTGCCCAGGGGCTATTTTTAAGGAGCATTTGTCCTTCTCCTTCCCTCTGGAGACTGACTCAACCCAACAACATCTCGTCCGTGCACGCTCACATGTGCACACAAACACACACAGGCATTAACACATGCACTCATTAGCCCATGAGCATGCATGCCCCACACTTTCTCCCTTGCACACATCCTCCGTCCAAGGGCATTCTGTAAATGTTGGGTGGGGGGGGGAGGTTCATCTTGTTGCACCATAGCCCACCGCGTAACTGCACAGGAGCCTAGGCGCTGCCCAGTAAGCCTCAGAGGGCTCATAAAGCAAGTCTCCTCCCAGGGCCTGGCTAATACTGTCTTGTCCTAACTCTGCCATACAATAGTTAGTAAAACAATACCAATACTGTAAAACGCCGTTGCTCAGTATTGCGTCAGGCTGCTTTCATCACTTAACACACAGCAGCCAATAGGGGCCTTTGAATAATGCATATAGGAAGTGGCAGGATTTTGAGTTCCCCGGCAAACCGGAGCTTGACGCGGCTGTCTTATTTGACCCTTCAAATAGAAAAGGGACAGAGGAAGCTTACACATCCTGCAAAAAGAGTGTTTTAATTTGCAAAAAGAAGGGAGGAAACATGAATAAATTTTTTTCTCGCTCACTGCTGACACAATCCTGCAAAAAATCCAGAAATGATTTTAATTTTCAGCTCACAACTTTGGTAATAATTGTAAAGAAATTTGTTAACAAGCTATTAAATTATGTTCAAAGTGCTCAAATCTAAGCTGTGAACCTCACTTTAGTGTGGCGCTCAACTGCCGCATGCTCAAAGCAAATGTAAAACAAATCCTCAAACAACTGCTCCAGCAACCTCGTTAAGACATTATTTACTTTCATCGTTAGCCAAAGAAGAGGACACTAAAAATCTGTCAGCAGCCTGGGACGGCTGCTCGAGTGTCTGAGCACTGCTTAATTGTGCCATTTATCAGCCACGAAAAAAGAGGAGCCCACACATTTATAAATAAACACAATGCCTGTGCTCAGGAATTATAAAAAATTTCACAGTGAGCCCATGAGTGAGGCCAGTGTTGATGCATATTAAGCGATTTAGTCAGTAAAGAGTGGAGCAAAAAATATGATGGTTAATTTAAGATTCATTAAAATTGTATGAGCGTGCATTGCGCTTGCTTAGGAGTGGGATTTTCTCTGTTCGGCAACAAAGGAGAAAGAGCAACATAAGCTGCCACACATTGTGGTCTATAAGCTCAGTGATTGATCATGAGGCAAGCAGACCTGTGATGGAGGTTCAATCGACGTTTCTAAGACTCGGGAGAGCATTTGGGCATGTGCAAGTGGAGAGCGTAGTACATTAACTGTATGTGCACTTAAACACAAGTGTGCCCCACGTTATTTGTACACAACCTTGAATTTCGTACATATTTCAAGTGTGTGTGTGTGTGTGTGATTGTGTGCTTTCCTTCATTTGAGGAAAGACAATGTTCTACGTTCCACAGGGGAACAAAGTCATTACGGAAGCAGAAACTCAAGCCTGGGGGCCACGGCTCTGCATGTAGTGGGAATAGATCCGCTTAGTTTCTCGTTGAAACGTGCTGTAGAGCACATACTCTGCCATTACCGATGGCCTGCAGTTCAAGCCTCGCACCCACCTTACCTGAGGTGGTGGGGGAGCGTTGAGTGGCTCTTTGTGAGGTTACATGTTCTCTGACCCACCTCTGAGGGACGTGTCAGCTCTGAAGCCCTCTGCTGCCCTCTGTTGGCCGTGAGCCTCACCCACTGGTGGCCACGCAGTGCAGGTACGCAAGACACATGGCAGCTGTCTATCATCACGTTAACAGGTGTGTGAGTGACTCCTCCTTCTCCCATGCACCCCCCACTCCCTCTGTCAATCCCCCTCCTGGCATAGCGCAAAGAAAGTAAGGCTGGGGTTAATTTCCCCTGCCGTTTACAAACGCAGGTCGTTAGCACGACCCACAGGAAACCATTGTTCCATCATAATAGGTGGCAATCAGAGATGAGCTCTGATAACGCCTGCTGTCACCTGATGCTCCGTCTGTTCCATGCTCTTTCACAGTTTTCATGCATGTCAAAGCACAAGCCAAGTTGCCGTGTGATGTGTTCATGCCATGCAAATAAACATTTTACAGAAATTTGTAGTTTTGTTTTCACCCTCTTTTTCTTCTTGTAGTCTTAGCCACTAAATTAAGCCTGACATATCTGGGTTGCGATAGCCCTATAACACAATAATGTCTCCATACAGCGCCGAAGTTCTTTTGATAACACAAACACACACACACTTACACACACACACACACACACACACACACACACACACACACACCAGCCACCAGTCCTAAGCCCATTTCTTTTTTTCAGTCTTAAAGAACTTTATTTTCCTTTCAACATACATCCTTGAACTTGCCTCACTCCATTCAGCCACATTTCAGAACTTTATATCTCAGTCCAGATTTCTTTCTGCATTTTCTGGCATCCTTCTAGTAGCAACAATGGGTTTCCAGTCCCTGCAGTCGTAAACACTGTTATAGACTTCCTGTCTGCTCACAATAAGTGTTGATTTTGATTGACACTCCTGCTTATGTGTAGAGAAAAAAAAAATATATATATATATGTGAATATTTACAGTATTAGTATTAGTCACGGTAAAAATTCCAGTCACATACGTACACTTAAACCACCCTTGATCTATAAACAGCCTGAGAATGAAGGGCCTTGATTGGCTGAGAGGGTGATTGACAGCTGAATGAGTGGAACCTTTGAATGTGAAACTCAAAGGGAAGATGGGAAGCGTGTTTGTATGGGTCCCATGGGGGGAAAAGCCTGGGTTCCACACACGCACGCATATGCGCACACGCACACACACATTGTGATCTTGCTCTACTTTGGGTTGCGCTCCACATGAAAGCGTTGATGCCTCCTGCTGTTTGAGACGAGAGCTGTGTGTTGCTCTGCAGCAGAACATGCAGGGTGTGTGTGTGTGTGTGTGTGTGTGTGTGTGTATGTGTGTGGATGGACAGGTCTGTGTGCAGACCAGAGCAGGTGAGATCGTATCCTTCTTCAGTGCCTCGGCCTTGGTGGAACATCTCTTTCTCCCTACCTGTCTCGTTTTCTCTGTCTCTCATCCTCTGTGTCTGCGCCTATATATTTTGTTTTCCTCTTCTTTCTTCTCTTCTTCTTTCTCTCCATTCCATCTCTTTCTTGTCCCTGGAGAGAAAAAACTGAACGAATTTCATTCACATCTTCAGAGACACTCCGGTAACACACAACAGGAAAAAATAAACATTTCCCCATTCATTTTAGCGTGTGTTTTGTTAATCTTTTTTTTCATTTTTCTCCATTTAAACATGAAGAAAAATATCTGTATATTTGATGCACAGATGTATATTTCTTTGTCAGTCTTTTAGCGACTTCATTCCTTCAATATTGAATTACTGAATATAGAAAGTGAACGTATGGCTGTGTTCTACAAATGGCTCCCTACAAATGTGGAGGCACTGTGCCCTTGACTATCCCCCTGCTGAAAGTAAGTCTTAGCCAATTAACAATGTCTTCCACTAGGTCTGCACACACACACACACACACACACACACACACACACACACACACACACTCACACACACTCGAAAACCCTCGCAGCTCATGGGACTAAACCTCATTAACTGCTCTGAGACAGACACTCTCTCTTTAATCAATCCTTTTCTAAGACTTGCGTGCACATGGAGAAACGGTGACAATACAACACATGCACACACGCAAACAGACACACGTATTTATGGGAGGTGTGAGAGAGAGAGAGAAAGAGAGAGAGAGAGGCTTGGATACATTTAAACCCAGAGAAAAAACATGGTCATTTGCCAGGGTGATTCAACTCTAAAACACCCTAATTACACCGACAAAGCCACTTTGTTTTGGTGCTGGATAAAATGTGAATGATTTAGCATATTATTATTATGCCTCTGAAATATTAACCAACCCCAAGGGACTTTATCTGCTCTTTTAAATATATGCTAATTATTTTATTTTGGTTTGGTTTGTTTCCAGTGACTTTTGTGAATTGTGTTTGGATAATTAAATGAGTGTGCGCGCAGAAGTAGAATTGCAGGCAGGAACGTGATGATCCGAATTAGCATACAAAGTAGGAATGTTGCACCTCGAATGCTAATCGGCTAACTTTTGTTTTCGCTTCAACCTTGACCTATTTGAAACAACAGCCAGGCGTCTGGCCTTGGAGTGGGAATGTAAACATTGTTCTATGCACTTTTAATTGATAAGACTCATTTGATATTGTCCTCCATTGCAAACACTTCTCATTTCATCTGTGTCAGGCTCTTTCAATTATGACTCTGTGCTTTTTTTGTACAGCTCCTCTGGAATGATTTTCCAGTATAATAGGCCCTCATGCACCTTTAGCTTTGCCAGATTAGTGGGTGAAACACTTCTTACTTCTGCGAGAACCAGGTACATCCATCTCCCACCCGAGGTTGAGAAGTTCTGTCAAATGACGCACTTGGACCCTGGAACAGTCGATGTGCAGAATGCCAACATTTCAGGTCTGTCTTACTTCACTGATTGCCTTGTGAATCCCTGATGGGTTCCGCTTCGTACATAATCATTTCCCTAACATTGGATAATTTGATTCTATTACTCCAACAACAGCGCAAACAAATTGCCTACGTAATTTATTGTGCCAATAATGGCAAAAACAGATGTGGTAATGGTGCTGCAGTCATCCAACCTTGCATTCGTACAAAGTAAAACCAAACAGGACAGAAATGTTGATGTGAATCATTCTCCTGCATCCGAACATGCATAATAATGGTTTGGCAAAGTCGTCAACCCCTGTTTCTTAATTTGTGCACCCACACACACTCCAGGTCTGTTTGCAACACCCCACCTCGTTTTATTTTATTTTTCTTGTAACTCTCCCTCTAGCTTTTCCACGACTTTCTCTCTGCTTATCGCGATGATTTCCTGTGGGGAGGTTCAAAACACAAACAGCAACCATGTATCTCCAAAGTCAAATTATCTTTGCTAAAGTTGTATGTTCAGTCCCCAACAGTATCTCGCCGGCCCTCTCTTTTCACTCATGCCCTCTAAAGCCCTCTGCTCTGTTCCATTTCTCCCATTGCCTCAGGTACTTTTTGACACCGCTGGCACGTTAATGGGCCAATGACAGCCACTGCCCTTGAGAATCTCACTTTGCCTCATTTTCATATCCCCCTCTTCCTCTCCGTCCCTCAGATTTATAACCTCTGCTACTTACAGCTCCAGATGTTTTGTTCTGTTTTTTACTCTCTGTAATTGCTAATTCAATCGGGCTGTAAAGGAGCAGATGCTCTCAGGACTTGAGCATATACCTGTGTGTGTTTCTCTCTGTGTATGTGTGTGTGTCGCCCATGCACAAGGCAACAGGATTTGCTGTAACATCCTGGCTCATAACATAAGCCCTCACAATTACACCAAGCTCATTTCCTCATGAAGGAAAACAAGACGGCAGCAGTTTTAAGTTGCAATGTATTGTACATTGGCATCAACTTCCATTATACGCTGATTTACTGTCATCCCTAAATCAACGTTGATGCTTGCTACTTTAGCAGGGCTTTGCAGGTCTGAACTGTAGCAGGAACCCACAGGCTCCTTGTATTATTTTTTTTTATCATCTTCCATCCGTTTTCTCAGGGAAAGTGGCAGTCCTCTCCAGTTTAGAGGGAAAAATAAACAGACTGGTTATCCACAAGAATGTGAATGCTACTTTGGTCCCATTAGGAACATCTGTGTGTGTGGTTTGAGATCACAGCGGGTCATCTATGCAACTTTGAACATGTTACAAGTGCCCTCATTGTTTTCACATATTCAATATACTGGGCCAAATATGCTCTGTAAACTTTCACACACACACACACACGCAGACATATTTAATCCCACATTTCCATGAAAGCATACACACACATAAATGTGCACACACGCACGACCGTCCTTGCTCAATGCAGCGGACCTGTCATGTGTCATGGAGACAGGGGTCAGACACTGTGTGATGTGTGTGGGGGTTATATCGCTTGGGAAAAGGACTAAAGATCTTACAGAGGCTGCAATGGGGCCAACAATAACAGCCTGAAATACAACAGCAGCCAAAGAGCCCTGGTTTGACAAGAAGGAAAGCTGGGCCCCGGCAAGTTATTCCACAGATCAGTACGTCCTCTGCGGGCATGGAGTAAGGGTGGGAGCCCTAATTCCTAACTAATGTACAAAACAAAGAACATTGTTTTCTAATGACATTGTAAAAGTGCAAAAGAAAAGGGGGAGAAAGCACAGACACACACATACAGAGAGATTGGAAACACATGTTTGCAGAGAAAGAATAATAGCAGAGTTGAAGATGCTATGTCTTTTTTGTGCACATTCCCAAGTCGGGATGATGTTCTGACCACATTCGTCATGGGAAATTCAGCCATGTAAACACAGCCTGGGCTGCTGGTACTGTCTGACTAACATACACACACAAACAGACACTGAACTGAACACACTCACCCCTGTTTTGCAGTGTATTTCCAGAGATGTCAGAGTGCCCCCTAGTGCTGCTTGTGTTACACTTACTTCATGTTTATCTGCCCTTCTTTTTGCTTGAAGTTCTAAGTGACAACTCGGTCTCCGTAAACCAAATTGATGATCAACAAAAGAGCAGAATGATGAATGGGGCTTGGTTATGAAATGTGAAATATCAAGGAAAGCCTGACAATAGTTTTCCATATCCAAAGACAGGCAATGAATTGAGAAGAGTTCCTTTTGTGAAGAATGTTTTGCTTTTCTCCTCCTTAAAATCAAAGCGGAACACAATTTAAGTGCATAAGAGATCAGATTTTTACAATAACCCCACTGCCAGTTCAGTTCATATCAAAGCTCCAGAGCACCATTTTAAACAAAGACTCACCCCTGCACATATGAGCGTACAGAATCCTGATCTTTAAGGACACGGGGGGGGGGGGGGGTTCAATCGAAGCTTTGATTGAATACTTTGCCATCCTCAGCAATCACACACTCCCTTATACACGCACATTCGTGACAGAGGGTGTCTTGAGCAACATCATTTATCACTTAGGCCCCTCCCCGAGGACCATGCCATTCCTAATGCGAGGCAGATAGGCTGATAGCTCTGGTTTCTGTCGAGAAGTGCACGTCAATCAACAGCTCGCCTCAACGTCACCGAGGCAAAGTGTTTGTGAAAGATCTTTTTACTGAGTGCCTTTTCTATCAGTCTTCCTCCGACCCGACTGGCACAGAAAGTACACTCACATGCACAAACACACAAGCAGCCATTTCCATCTGGGCAATCACTTCTCCTAGAGTTCTCCTCATCGGACTTGTAACAGTAATTGAGGTTGCTCCCACGGGTGCAGTGGATTCTGGGCTGTTAAGTGCTGTTTCTTGTTGTTGTTTTTTTCAAATGGGTTGTATTTTGGCTATTGTGTTCCTTCCTACTTTCCTATAGGACTGTAAGCCATGGGCCGTATTTACACGTATCACTAGAGAATAGAAACCCCGTCACATATAGGGCATGTGACAGCTTATATTGACGACTGGAATATCAATCAATAACAATACTTTTGACATTCACCTTTTCACAAGAGAATTTAAAAAAAAAAAATGTTCCAAGTCAGAAAAAATGACTTCAAGTCATTTAGTTTTCTATCACCAAAATTGGACCACCAAGCTTTGTAGCTCATAAGCCAACATGCAGTCATTGCTGACCTCCCCGCTCACCTCATCAGGCTTGGCTTGAGTACACCCTGTGACCTCTCTGCGTGCTGATGACGTTGTCCGTCCAGAAGAGCGGGGTGGATTGATCTGGATTGACACAAACAGCCAGTACCCTGCCTGGCCTGTCACACAGCATCACTGGGTCATTGTAGCATGCCTGAATGCCAGATGAGGAAGGGTGGAGAATACACAAGGGTGGTGACCCGCTGATGATGATGCAGGTTACAATTCTGGTGAACTTGGAACACAGCGGGACAAAATGTATAAGGTTTAAAATGAAGCAAATTGGCATGACTGGAGTGAGTCTTGGTTTAAATTTTGAGTTAAAAGTTTTTGAGTTAAGTTGAGAATGAAACATTGAAAACATTGGCTAGATAATATATCTTTTATATAAGTCTAAAAAAACTTTTTAAAAAAATATGTGGCCGATCGTTATTTTTTGTACACACAAAACATCCGGATTGATAAGATAAGGCATGAACCAGAGTGAACTTTGATGGGAAATCAGGTCTACACAACAAACATTTGCTCCAATTCTTGTAATTTCTTGTTATATATCTTGATATTTACAACAATAATAACGTCCTAACACAGAGAAGACAATATCAGCAATCTACTATAAGAGGTCATTGACACAAACCATAATATTCTACTATTTCTAAAAAAAATTGGATGTCATAGAAAAGTTGTTTTTTTTCCCAATCCAACTTAAAAAGTTAAGCGTTCATATATTTTTATTCATTACACATGAAGTTGAATATTTCTAGCTTTCTTTCCATTAATTTGATAATTATGGCTTATACAGTTAGAGTGCAGAGTTAGTGTGGAACATATTAAATGTTCATGTTCTCGAATGATACTGAAGAATCATGATATTCTAATTTTTTGTGATACAAATTATATGGTCTTGATCCATGTAGAACAACAATTTGACTGCCACTGATCTAGAAACAGTCATTTCTGAAATAGGACTTGCTTTTTTAAACCAGGCACCCGTTAGATTCATTTTAAAACAGGGCCATTGGTAATTGGCTTTCAAGATATTTTACTATTTCAAGGATCAGTGTCTATCATTATTATTTTCCACTTTCCTTGCACACTTCTTCTTCTACATTTTTTCACCTATTGAAACCGTTCGAATATCAAAATGTTCAGCTCTTAAAGGACACATCTGCTTGTCTGTTTCTCTTTTGTGCCTTTTATGCTTTTTAAATATTCAGCTTTTTGTGAGATTTTTTTTATTTTCTATTACATCTTTGTACATTTTTTCTCAAGATTTTCCCTTCTATGGCATTGCCATGACGTGAATTTCTTTAGTGTAACGTAAAAGACATTAAAGACATTTTGAACGATGGATTTCACCTTTAAGCCTTTTAAGCATATTGTGCATTAGTAACGTTCGTTTAACCTGGTTTTCTTGCCTCTTTATTTATTAAGAAATTCCTTAAATTAAGATTAATTTACACTTCGTATAGCCTGTTCCATTTACGGTCACTGGGGGAAGCTTATCAACTGTGACGGCTGAATCCACTACTACATAAAAACTACAACTCCCATGCTGCTTTGCGATGACGTCGCAGCGGCATTTCCTGTAGTAACTTTTCCTGAGTGCCAGGCGCTGCGTACGGCCTGTACTGAAGTGAGGTGAGGAAGAGTTTACGTTCCAGAGTTCAAGGTTTGGCTTCGGTGTCTGTCTGGAATAGAAGGTTCGCCGTGGCAGAAAGCCCCTTCTAACGGAACCAAGATGCTGAACATGTGGAAGGTCAGGGAGTTGGTTGACAAAGCGTAAGTATTTCCCGACTATGTCTCGTCCATTTTGTGTTATTTGTGGCTGTTGTTACCTGTTTGAAAGAGACACGTACCCATTTTGACGTCACGTCACTCTAACAAGTTAGCTGGCCCTTATGCTACTAGCGAGTTAGTTATCAAAGGTTGACAAATATTGTTCGTGTCAATTATGAGTGCTCCTTCATGCTCAGAGTTGTTTCGCTTGCTTGTGTGTTTAGTTATAGGTACCCTTTGTACTGTTGCAAGATTCAGAAGCTTGTTGTTTTTGAAAGTTCTCCGACAACTCAAGCTAACTAGCTAGCTAATCACGTAGCCGTCTGGCTAAGTAGCCAACAGAGTAGGCTAGCCGGCTAAGCTAGTTTGACAGCTTCGGGCTGAATAACCACCGGGGAATGTTTATATTATATCCCTTAACGCCCAGATGGTCATATTGTGGCTTGGCAACCATGGTGGTAAAATACTGAAAAAACTTAATTGAGTTAAAAAAAAAAAGTAGGTCTCGGCATTATTACTTACAGTAGCTAAACTTTAAACATAACTGGAAGTTAACTGTTAAGTCAGTTGTTAAAGTTGATATATAAGACTGGATTTTCTCAGCCAAATAGCTATGTGTGTGTTAAACCCTAGACGACTTTTCAAGTGGGTCTGGTTAGACGGGCAACATGACAGGAAATATTAAAACTGTATCTCTATAACTGATATTTCCACATTTTAAATGACAGCTGCCACTATTAGCAACACCTTTTTCTAATCTACAGTATGTTGCAGGCTTTTCAAGTACAGTTGTTAGAATACTTTATTAGGTACTAGACAGGCATATTATTGTGATATGTATCATCAAGAGATAACAGTAAGACAATCCAAGTGTACTTATTCATTAACCAGCAACTCAGCAGTGTTTTGCAACTTACTAATAGACTTCCAGCTGATAACTTAAGTGCAAGTAATTAATGATTTAAGCTGAACTAGACATATTCATTCATTAAAACTAGATTTTGATATCTCAATAGTGGATATAGTCAGGGAACCTGTCAGACAAAATGTGCAGAAAGTGACTAAAATAATGTAACATATGGTGCATGCACACTGTCGACTCATCATGAGACTCTGAATAGTCAATCATAGGGGGCTGTGTAAGTTCAAGACTGCATGGCCGGCAGCAGTTACTTAGCAGCAAAAGTTATATACCTGCCATCACTGAACCTTGGCAACACCTTGGTAATTGTGCGGCTTCTGTTGTGTTGTTTATTTCAACCTGTGATTGATTAAAAGTGAGCGTGCTGTCCTGTCCTGTCCTGTAAGTAGGCTTTTACACATTTTTTTAATAGGTATATTCATAGGCTAATTCTGAAGACTCAGACACAATAGAGTGCTCATATGTCCATCCAAGATTACTTTGCTCCTGAATGTACATGTCTGCCTGGAATGTGACCTCCCCCCACACATAGCTCACTTTCAGAAGAGGTGGAGAATACCAAGACGCAGAAATAAAGAAGCAACTTTTAATATATAAATGGAAGGGTGCTTTCACATTAATTTTCCTTTATGCTCCTGTGTAAAGTGGTCTAAGAGCCTGTGTATTGTGAAATTCAGAAATTGTCTCTTTATCTATTGATTTTAATGATGTCATCAAGCTGTAAGTGTAAATCATTCACTGTTAAGTTGTATTACGGTGTGTCATAGCAATATTTCCTGTTGTTTGTGGGGAGTTTTGCAGCCGAGGCATGACCTGCAGATAACATATGAAGAATATAGTACAGTTGTGTTTTTATGAGTAACTGGAATGTTTAGATAGCACAGTATTGCTGCAGTCTTAACGGGAATCTGCATGATTTTATGTCTCTGCAAGAAAGTATCACAACTTCCCTTTTATCTGCCTGTTATCTAGGACGGAGGCAACCACTGTGAAGAGATAAGTTGTTGTATCTCTGCATCATATCCTCTTCTATTATTGCTCGTCACTGAATGCAAATATTAAGCTTTGCAGTGTACTAGTGACATGGCTAGAGAGACTTAAGATGCTTGTAGTTGATCATAGCAAAGAACAAAACAAAGTAATCAGAAAGACTCCTCAATGCTAAATGAAATGTGAACTAGAACATGACAGCCATATTTCTAAACACAGACTAAGTCTTGTCCAAGGAGAAACTGAGAGTGGACTGGAGAATAGTCAGTTTGATACATGATAAGGCTTGATGTCAGTCAGTCTAGGATGTCCCAGCACATAAAGTTACTGATACTTATTTTATTAGATGTGAAAAAGCACTTGGCAGGGTGATTTTCACATGAATTTCATTTCAACTCCTTAAGAGACTATGTTGTTGGTGTATTAAGCTTACCCTACAGCTTGTAGGAGTAATGCAGCTTCTCCTCAGAACCAGAGGAGAGAGTGTACCACCCATTAAATCAGTGCTGGTCTTTCAGGCCCTTTTTTTATTGCTGATGTGGCAGAAGTCAGGGAGGTGTGGTATCCAAATGTTTTGAATGAAGTTGTGGGCTCATTTATCTGTAATAAGGTGCCTTTTTGTTTATAGCGCATACTTCTGTAGTCTTGTTTAAGGCTGTTGTAATTGAAGCTTAATTGAAAGATGCTAATATATTCCTAGACTGTGGTACTTGGAAATGACTAAAACAATAATAAGATATAGAGGCTATGTGGATAATATTGCAAAAATCACCACAGTTAAAACCACTGATTATAGGTAGACTGCCAAAGGAGATTAAAAAGTTAACATTGAGCTGTAATGCAGGGAAAACACAAATAAGACAAATCTTAAATATAAAAATTTGTTTGTTGTACCACTCACTGTATGTATAAATTCAACAAGAATTTGGTGCTGTCTGAACAGACAGCCCACAGCTTCTTTGGTAAATAGTAAGGCTGACTATCA
>KV751330.1:4927420-4940097 GCA_001698575.1 Mola mola | reverse complement strand
GTTTTGCTTTATAACCTCAATCAAGAGATCACCAGAATTGCAAAAATTTATTGTAGCTGTGTATTTGTTATTGGGATGTGCTATCAGTAGTTTGTTGAATGAAGAGTTTGGATAACATGAAATCAGCCATTTTAACTTTGAACTGTGCATTTAATGTCAAGTTACCTCTTTTTTGTCCTCGTTCTTCCTTTTTTGTAAATAGAAAGCTGGAGCCCTTAAAATAAGTTATGAAGTTCGTAAATGAGAGGAAGTGACCGTATGAAGAGTTATGTCAAGCAGACCAAATGTGATATCAATTAAGACCTATAACAAAGCACAATGACACCTTCTCTTTGTATGTATGTGTCCACACACTCCACACGTTGCCTCTCAGTGCACAGTTAATGACTGTTTGGAGTGACAATTACTGATAAATTTGAGAAGCTTTTTCTTCAATAGACTATTATTTGTGGCCTTTCTTATGATATATATCTATATATTTTACTTATGAAGATTATAATCAGTAGGTAGGATAAGCCTCATACTGGGGTTGTGGGTTCTTTATTGTAGAACAGAGTGCCTGAAAGACCTTTGTCTTGTTTCTTCAGCTAACTTTTTTGAAGGAGACTATATGACTGTGCAGTGTTGAGAATAGCCACCGGACTGGAGCTTTTGTACAAAGTACAAAATATGTGCATTTGTACTTCGTGCCTCAAGCCAAGTGTACTGTCTGTACACACATCACATATAATTGTAAAATGATTTCACTTACTGTTATGTTGTTTGTCCCAGTTTTACTTCCAGTCCACCAGGCTGATAACTTCAGAGCTCTAAAGATCCCTGACATACAAAAATGTTGAGCTCAATTTAATTCAACAGCCAGTGTTGCTGTAGACTGTTAATGGGATTACACCAGTTCATCATGGTGAATGCTGTTCTCTCACATTCCATCCCTATTGATGTCACATATTAAAAGCGGCCATCTTGAAAACAGTGTTTTTTTCATAACTTCATCAGTGTGCGTGTTTAGTAACATATCAGAATTTGTGAGAGGATGCAATTTTACCTGTGGGGACACAGGTTGTGTTCATCACTGGATGATGTGTTGTGGGATACAATCCCGTTCAGGTGTACACACCAGCCAGCAAAAATGTCGCTCCTCAGTGGTTCAAATGCCTTCTGACGGTTGTAATGAGTGGTAAGTAAATCTTAGCTGCCTGACATTTTTTGGTTCAACAATCAGATAAATAATTCACTGACCAGAGAAGGCAGTAGATTCTGCTGCCTGGAGAGGATTCGAGGCTCAGCTTTCATACCCTCACAAGGGCTCAAGAGGCTGAGCACACTAACACGTAGCAGCCTTGCATCAGAATTTTTAAGTATTAAAATGACCAAAATCTGTACGCTGTTTTTTCCTAGAATACATTGGTAGAGGTTGTCTAATGCAGTTTTTTTATACTTCAAATCAATTTGAGCGTCAAATGGGATTGTTAAACACTAGCATATGCAAATGTGATAAATCATTTGAGAAAATGTTTTCATTAATCCCACTTCTGATTTCTGCATCAAGATTCTTTGTGTACATTAAACAGTTGATTGAAATCTCTTAATGGTATGTGTTATTTGGTGTGCTGTGTCAGCCCTGTTCAAAAGAGCTTCAAGCAGCAAAAGCTGAGCCGCTGCCCTCGACTATGAAATTACATCTGGTTGGCACAAAGTTTGCTGATAATTTCACTATTTGAGGTAATAAGGGAAGTCACTTAATAAACATGCTCAAGTTATATTGATAAGGCAGAAAGCCAAGAGGAATGTAGAAACACATACAAACTAGTCAAATGGATAAAACACCAGGCTCTTTATGTGGCAGCTGGTTCAACAGCTGTAAAACTTCTACAAATTTAAGACTTCATGAAACAATGTGCATTTGTATTGGTGGTGTATTAAACGATCTGTTGACATTTGTAGTCCTTAATGCGCCAATATTCACTTAACTAATTAAATCTGTAGTTTGCCCTTGTCGGATGGATAGCCTGATTACTCTGCTACGACACAACAAAGATGTAGTGTAATTGTGACCCTTCTCATGTGGTATAAAAGTTTGTGGGAACACACTTGTGTGGCAAACAGCTTAAACACGGCTTGCATTAAACAGTTGACCCCATTTTCACTCTCTGGAGAGGAAGACAGTTAAATGGGCTGTACTAATAATATTCTGATATACTATGAAAACTATAGATTAACACACGCTTGAAGCTGCCCTATTTATGGCATAAAAGAACATGGAGGGTAAATTAAACCATGCATTCAAATTATGAAAAATATAAGCGGAAACTGACCCCAACCCAAAAATGTTATGTTTCTCATCATCCAAAAGTAACCTCTGCCATTCAAAACTGAAAAAAATGGGGCAACATCTTTACAACTGCATGAGATGCGGTAAATTGTGCTTTTATGGGTAATGTTCCCATTAAAGAGTAAAAGCAATCTGAAATGTCAAGACAAAATGACAGCTTTTGAGTGCCATCTGCAATCTCTAGCTTCACCAGCTCAATTATTCATAATGCATTTATGAAGTCCGCAGAGACCGGCCTGTCATTCCTGTTCAAACTAAAGGGGGAAAGCAACATAAAGGGACAGGCTCTTTCACGACAATGGCCCCGCACATGACACTGACGGGTTTCTGCTGCCACCTGCTGGCCAATAAGCAGAACGCAAACACAGCTGGTGACGCAGAGCCAGTGTATGTCAGATCAAAAATAGCTGTAGTTACATCTGAGAAGTGCTTAGTTCTCAAAGTCGGGGAAAAAAATTCTCTAATGGACAGAGAGAAATATCAATATCAATATGATATAACATTTTTCACAGTCAACCTTACAGGCTTACAGCATAGAGCACAAAAAGTTGTGTTTGTAGCACACATTTCTTGTTGTTTCCAGGTTACAGAAATTAAACTTCAGAGCGGCTGTAGATTAACCAGGATGACGTTCTCGCCTCGTATGAAAAGCTGGTTGATATGACGTGTCCGGACTTTGCCATAAGTGCAGGAGTCTTTCTTCTGACAGAGCTTCAGTGGGACTTTGTGCTCCTCCGGTTTGGTTTTAAGGCTCCCTGACTCCATCCTGCTGTGCCTTCTCTCGCTGGGGTCGTCGGTAGGCTGGCGCTGGCTGGCTGTTTCTTCTTCCTCGTGTTTCTTTGTCGGTTCGTCGCCTGTCAAGTTCTCCTGGACCGTCAGCTTTTCAAAAAGCTGCACAGGGATTTGAGTCATATTAATATTTGTGGATTAAAAATAGACCTTTGAGTTTTACTTTTAATGAGATCGGATCTTATTTTTCCAGAAATAATCATTTAATAAATGGATATGCAACAAAAATATAAATGCAAATGTTTTTTCTGTATCTCTTCACGAGTTAAGATTAAAAATGTAAGATTTCTTTAAGCACATTGAAAACTTTTGTCTTTTTAAAGATGTTGATTAAACATGATTATTGTAGACTTGTGTTTTGGCCTTTTCACAATAAAAGGCGGCTCTAGAATGTCCAGTTTTATCAAGCAACACACATCGTAAGTGTAGAGGGAGTGTGGAATTGGCACACTGGCTGCAGAACAATAATCAGAGCTGCTGCACACAAACTGAATGTTCATTTCACTCTCATATGCTGTGACCAAAGTTGTTTGGGAGAATTTGGCAGTACGTCCAACAGGCCTCGCAACTGCAGCCCAGGACCTCCGCATTCAGCATATACACGTACGTGACTGAGACAAGTGTCAGAAACTGTCTCAAGACAGCAAGCCTGCAGTTTATCATCTATCATTGACTTGAATGGGCAAAAGCTCAACTCCATGGCACCTGGCAGAGGCCTGAATGGTTGAATCTCAGTTTACAAGTACTTCATTGTGTGAGCAACAGTCATGCTAGAGCCACAGTTCATTTCAAAATAAAACATCATCCAGAGGAATAAAGCGGACGCGGATAAAACTGGTCAGGTTACATATGGTGTGCAAATTCTCTAAAATGACACTAGAGACATCTTATGGAATTGAAATTCCAGACTCTCTCAAAACTTTTGTAGTAGCGGTTGATCATTTTATAGCCAAAACTCAATCGTTCAGATGGATGGAGTTTCCTCACAGAGAATGAGGGCCCACAAACACAGATTTAAAAAATGTAGTACTCAAAAGCCAAAAGGAACGAATCAGTTAAAAATGGGAACAAAAACAAATAAGTGGCGTTCATATTTTGAGGGTGTTAGATCTGTAGTTACATCTCTGTATTGTAAGCAATGATACTACTGGGATCTGTTATTCCCAAGCAAGAGCCACATGATCCACTTGTGCATGAGTGATTTACAGAGTGCATGCATGCATGCAATCCCTCATTACTGTCATTTTTTTTGCTTTGAACTAGAAGAAACTGAGATTTTACTGCAAAGCATTGAGAGGAAACTCCCAACATACAATGAAAAAGTAGTGTCTACCCGTGAAATGGTGAGGGCTTTCTCGTGGTAGAATGCCTGTCCCAGCAGAGGCTCCCTGTATGTCTCATCTACGTCTACCATTGCCTGGCACATATAAAGAAAAAACAGATGGTGAGGTCAACATTAAAGACATCCAATTCGTGTCCACAAGTGAAATGTGCAACTTTGCAGTCTCAGCAAGGGGCTCACCATGTTCCAAAACTTGTCAAAGGCCACTACAAATCCTGAGCACACTCCCCTCAGCCCTTTAAAGGTCCTGATGTGAACTTTGACCCTTATCTTCTCCTGAACGCATCGGTGCAGCTCTCCCAAAGGACTGCCTTGGCATACTGAAAACACATGACAGGTCACACGCCTTCCTGGGGTTCATGACCGTCTTTGAACCAATGGATTGTAAACAATTAGTTAATTTATCAAACTTAACAACACAAACAGGAAGTTTTTGCATATTGAATATTGAAATAATATCGTATTGTGTTTTAAAATGATCCCATTAACTATCATATAGTTCAATAAAGAAATGACTACTTCATCCACAAGAAGTGCATAAATGATTTACAACATGTTCATGGAAGTAGAAGCACACTTAATGGTTATTTTAATCATGAATTAATCTGCTGAATAATTATTTACCCAATATATTTACCCTATAAATTGCTCCTTTACTCCAACCGATGGCTAAAAAACTTAAATACTCATCCTTTATTGTCAGAAATGACAACGAAAAGCAGCAAAATGCTGATATTTACGAGGCCGGATCCAGCAAATGTTTAATAAATTTGCTTGAAATCAGACTGAAACAATGATCCCATTATATCCCAAAATAGTTGTCAATTCAATTTTTTTTTCAATCGACAAATTATTGGTAGTATTGATAGTTATTAGTCGCTGCAGCTAATGCATTCGCAAGAAACCAAATAAGAAATTATATCATATTAATCATATATTTGTGCAGTGGTAACACATCAGTACCATTCAATACACTTCTAATGTATCGTCTTACATACTGACTCGTGTCCTGTGCATCATGCTTTGGATCGAGGCGGGAATAGAATGTATCGCGACATCCTTACTACATTTCTTTAAGTTTTGGACTGTTGCTTAGATTGAATAAGATTTATATTTTATGTATGGTATTCCTCAAACATTAAACTAAACAAACGTGCCGTGTGCTTCTTGAGCAGTCAGTCAACTTGACTAATATTACCAGCCGTCTCTACAGAGGTTTCTCTGAATGCCAGTGAATGTGGGGACAATGCAGAAGGTGTGCCGGTGGCTGAACGTACACGACATCCTCGTCAGGACATTTTTCTGGGGCTTCTGCCGCCTGTTCCGCTGCGTGGAGCCGCTCTCCCTCTCCTCGGACTCCGCCACCGGGTTGTTCACCATTAGCTTCCTCAGCCTCTCGATGCGCTCCGGGTCGGCCACGCCTTTCATCGCCTTCTGCCGCTTCTTCTCCACGTTCTCCGGCTTGGCTCTGCCCCTGCCGCCCTTCAGAAAGCTCTCGTACTCGGACACGTTGTTGAAGCACCGCACGTTTGGGAAGGGAAGCGTCACGGTCGGCGAGTACAAGGCCGCCAGAGGGTCGAACGTTTCGGAGCATACGTCTAATTTACCTGCGTCATCTTCCGCGGCTCCACCGCCTGTCTCCGCTTCGCGCCCCGCTGCTGGCCGCAGACTCGAACAGGCCGGTGATGGCGTTTCTTTACTCTCCAATTTCGGACTTTTTCTCTCCCCCTCCTCCATATTTGAAACAACCGCAGATGAGCGCACGGCGAAGCGAGGAATTGTGGGAAAGTTATTGTGGAAGTTGAACTGTCACTCCGCGTCCTATTCAAAGACCCCAAACAAATCCGTCACGTGATACATTTTAGTCCGGGGAAACGTTATTTTGCACGTTTTCCTATTTTCTACTCTTGTAACATTACAGTAATGTTCCAGCCTTGCATACATTATTGAAAAGTAAACAAACCCCAGGACCTGAAACTCAATGTTCCATGAGAAGTGTTTCCGTAACCTCTTTCTAATAAACGATCTTTGGTGGCTCTCTTGCTCTTCTCTCTTTTACCACAAGATGGCGCTCAAATACAGACAATGTTTGGTTGTTTCTTGTAAACCTATTTTACTTGATTATATTTTCCCATCCCTGCAGCACAATAATAAATTGATATATTGGTGACAAACAAGTAGCTGAAAGCACTGAGTTAGTTTACGGATTCGTTTATGTTGTAAATGAATTGCTTCCGGAACTTTTGTATGCACTGTCCGCGGTACCACCACGACCAAATATATTGACGGACTGTATACAAACCGACTCGTGTAAGCTGACAACGCTCGTAAAATAAATGTATAAATATCTATTGAAAACATATACTTCTTACTTTTCTTCTTAATAATCGCACTAAAAATAACAATGCTTTTGTAATTAACTAGATAGCTAGAAATTATCACACGTGCTAGAGCACACGCAATAAAGAAATATTGCGGACGCAGAGGACTAACGTCACACATGACATCCAAGAGTAAGTAAGATTGGCTGTTTTCATATAGTGACGAACGTACAGCACTAATTAACTTATCTCATAATAGGCCAGGCATGACCTCAAATTAAAGTAGTTATCCTTCTTTTTTGCCTGGAAAAAAAGATCGATCCATTTGCCTTGGGAATGTGTGTTCTTACATGTCGTGATCATTGAATTTGTCGTTTCAGGAGCACTCACATGTTGATAGCGAAGGCCTGCACGGTCGCTGGACTTGTCGGCTCTTGTCCCGTTAGACCACTGGCTTGTCTTTTTAGTAGTTCCAGCAACATGGCCAAGAGTAAGTTCGAGTATGTCCGCAACTTTGAAATGGATGACGCCTGTTTACGGAACTGCTACATTGTCGTGAGACTGGATGGGCGCAACTTCCACAAGTTAGTTTCTTTTCCATCTACTTATCAGTCATCTCTGGGTGATATGTGTTGATGCCTTTTGAGAAGTGATCGTGTTGCACTTTGTTTCAGGTTTGCAGAGCAGCACAAGTTTACAAAGCCCAACGATGACAGGGCTTTGGGCCTGATGGCCCGCAGTGCACGCTCTGTCATGGGAGACCTGGAGGATATTGTCATTGCATATGGCCAAAGTGATGAGTTCAGCTTTATTTTTAAGAGAACCTCCACACTGTTTAAGAGGAGATCTAGGTACTCTCTTCGTCTCACGTATTTTTTTAAGATATTGTGACATTTTGTCTCACTTTACTTGTTCTTATCATCTCTTATAACAGTAAGCTCATGACCCACGTGGTCTCCCAGTTTTCCTCCTCCTATGTGTTTTACTGGAAGGAGTTTTTTGGGGACCAGCCCCTACTTTACCCCCCTGGCTTTGACGGACGCGTGGTCCTGTACCCTTGCAACCGTAACCTCAAAGACTACCTCAGCTGGAGGCAAGCAGATTGTAAGTAAACAGAGTGCTCCCAAACATGTTTGATTTTATTTGTTAAACTGGCAAGTGTAAAAGATGTCCGCCTGTGTGTTTGTCTTTCAGGTCACATTAATAATTTGTACAACACAGTGTTTTGGGCATTGGTGCAGAAGGGGGGACTCACTACAGTCCAGGCTGAGGATCGATTGAAGGTGAGAGGGGACAAAACAATCTTAATTAATGTGTGTTTGTGTTTATTTGATGGATATGTTTATGCAAAGACATTATGTTATAATAATATCAGATGGGTGCAAAACTAAAACTGCGTTTTTTAAGTCAAGTCAAAGTCAATTTCCACTCCCTTGTAATGCCCATTATTAATTTATAATGAAATGGATGCTGATTAAATTTTGGTATCTATTCTTGGTGAAGGAATTAGCAGGAAATTGATAATAATGAATGTTTAAAACAAATTAATGTTTTACAACATTTATCAAATAAACAGACCAAATATTTGCTGCTCCAGCTTGAAAAATATCTGTAAGATTTTGCACCTTTCATATCATCATGAACATAATATATTTGTCTTTTTTGTTGTTGGCTTGTTTTTGTTTTTGTCAATTGTTGGCATCGCTAATTACGCCATTCAGAGACCTTAGGGGGTTCTGATAGAGCTTGATTTTCAACAAATCTTTACCTTTTATTCTGACGTAAGTAAGTAAAGATCACTGGAAAATGCTTTTAAAAAATGTATTGCGTAAGTGTCAAAGTCAAGAATTTGCACACAAACTTGTGCATACAGCACGTGGCACAGGTCAGTGGAAGCAACAGCCAATATTGAAATGACAAAAAATGGATAAAAGAGAAAAGCACTTAAAATACATGGGGTAACAGGGAAATTATATTTGAACAGAGGGGCTCACGTCTTTCCATAGAACATCAGGTTGGTCTTTATTTGTGGCAGGGGGCGGCGGCCTGCCACAGCCGCTCCCTGGACGAGTCACTTCATCCCCCAGCTGGCTGCGAGGGAAACTCCTGTGATGTGATGACAGCTGATCAATTGTGGATATTTTCATTCTGGCTTGATGTTTGGGCGGCATGACTCATTCACAGCCCGCTGAACCTTTGTGCTTGCTTGTTCCTTTATTGCCGCTGAAACATTACTTTGTTGTCAAACTACAAAACAATAGTAGGACCTGTGCTCAGTGTGGCCTGCTCTAACGGTTTTGTTTTGGTGAGCACAATTAGGTTACTCTCAGGAAGTTGCACTCTGTATATTACACGTGGGACTCTGCTGTGTCTCCTTCCAGGGAACTTTAGCAGCAGGCAAAAACGAGATCCTGTTCGCAGAGTTTGATATCAACTACAACAACGAGTCTGCCGTCCACAGGAAGGGAACCACTCTCATCTGGGAAAAGGTGAGCTTCAAACAGAGACACCACATGGATAAATCCTCCTGTGGTGGGTCTACAAACTATGGCTGCAGTTTCTGGTTGTGTCTGACTAAACTGCAACAATTATAAAATTTGAACTAAATTAGTATATGAATGAATATATTTTGATAATCAATTCATTGTTTTAGTTGTGTTAGGAGAAAAAAAAAGTTGCGATGATCATTTTTCTGTGTTTTTTGACCTTTGTTTTTAGACTAAACAATCAATCAGTTAATTGTGGAATCAGTTGGCAGATGAATAGATAATGGAAATACTCATTAGTCATCAAAACTTGATAGATACTAACGCTCTACAAAGTTTCAGATCATAAAGTGAGTCCTTATCGTGCTGTTTTAGCAAATGCCAATAATATCTGGATGGGAAATAAAGGTGTTACGTTAACTATGTAAGAATACGTCATTTAAACCACTTCCAAATTTTAATTAGTAAATCTTCACACCAATCTGAAATGAGAGGAAATGAAATAAATTGGCGTTAATTGTGACGAGTACAGACCTCTGCATTTTCATTACCTCTGCATAGCACTGCTTTATGTTTTGTTTGTTCACAAGACAAAACATTGCATTAACAAACCAAAATCAGCAAGATGTCCTTCCTTTTAAAGGAGCAATTTGACGTTTTTAGAAATATTCAAATTCACATTTTTTTGCCAAGAGTAACACAAAAAGACTGAAGTGCACTTGTATCTCTGTTAATTTAGCTTAGTATAAAGGCTTGAAACAAGGGAAGCATGAGCCTTTCTCTGTCCAAATGTAAATAAAAACAAACACTTCTGTGAAGTTCTCTTCGTTTTATGTTTTGTCCTGTTATGTTTGTTTAGTCCCCCACAAAAATCAAGTGTAAGAACAACAAGTTGTGGTTTTATGGGGGGATTCTATGTTGACCTACTTCTTGACAAGGTGTAGTGGAAACCTGGTGTCTGGCGAAGTAACCAGAGGACAGATGTAAGGCAGAGAGAGCTTCCCAAAACGCTAAACGCCCCAACATAATCTTATTCTTTATCCTTCACGCTCAGCGAGAGGAGACCGTCACTAAACGCACAAAGCTACCGAACGAGGAGGACAAGGAGGTGCCTGTGACTCGCAGCAGGCGCATGGTGCAGGACTACCACTGTGACATTATCGGAGAGCAGTTTTGGCAGGAACACCCAGAGATCCTGGAGGACGACGACTACTAACAGCTCCTCCGCTGCTGCAGGAGAAAGATAAACTTAAATGAGGCCACGTCAGAGCCCATACAAGCTGTGGACAGACGATGAGGCTGCTTGTGTATGTGCCAAGCAACACGTTTGAATTGGTGTCCCACACCTTTCTCAGAGTCATGTATTAAACGTCTGTCATATAATGCACTTAAATTTAAAAAACTTTCTGCTTAATTTTGGGATGTTATCAGTCATGTTCACAGGGAAGCTGGTGATCTCGTAGTCATAAGCAATTTGACTTTCACCTTGAATCAGACATCTGGCCGTTCTTCAGCAGCCTATTCTGGAACTTCTTTTCCACAAATAGACCTACACTCGATATCATCAGTGACATTTATCATACTACCATCACCTGATCGTTTCAGCATGTTTAGCATAATTCCTCTCGGCCCTGTGCTCTGATTATGACTATTTGGTTTTTTGTTTTTTTTAGAGACGAGAGTTTTGTAATCTGTATAATTTAGGATGTGCAACCTGTTCACTTCCAGTTTTGTAGTAAAGGGCACATCTGAGGTTGAAGAAGCAGAGGGAAGCAGAAAACAGTACCTTGGTAGCGATGACTGACCTTTGTTTTGCAGCCAGGACTCCATTTAGAGATGTGAATGGATTCAATGGCCTGCACTGTCATCAGTGCTAAGAATACCTCACACTCCCTGCGTACACTCTATCTTCCTGACATGTACTCTGCCGCATATTTATCATAACACTTATAAATGACCCGCTCAGTATGAATGGCTGCTGGAAGCTGGAAGTAGAAGTCTACTATAGTTTGTGTCTTTAGTTGGCTCGGTTACCGTCGGGTATTTTTAGCTTTGTGACCCGGCTGAAAGCATGTTGCTTCTCTTCTGTACTTTATGCAACCAAGAGTTCAACTCTTCACATTAGAAATCAAATTCATTCGTTGGAGACCTGTTTGTTTTTTTTAAAGAGCTCTATTTTGAGTTAAACTAGCGCTTCAAGTTGGCAACATGTACAAAACACATTCATGCATGCTTTCATCATTCCACTTCATAACTCACCCCATACATTGACTCAACATATGTCCTATACTTACAGATCGTGTTGAGGCAAGTGGTGAAGTTATTTAAAGACAGAATGTGTTTACATGCACAGGCCCTAAAGCCTGTTGGGCTACGGGTTGGAATAACCAGGGGTAGTAGTCCATACAACAAGAGTATAATTATTCAATTGTTCTTTGAAAATACTTTGTGAGAGTCACATTGATGTCATTAGGCTGATTATCTCTGCTTAGGGAGTTTCCAACAGGGGAAAATTATGTGTTGCATGACAGGAAATGTAGGATCCAGCGTCTTTTATTAAAAAAATAGCCAATAATAGATTGACTAAAAAGGATCTCTTATCTCATGCTTCTGTTTGGACCTTTTTATGTATGTATATTGTCTAAAATCAAGGATATTAAGCAATCTTTAGGGCCGTGACCACATACTGTATACTGTCGCAGCAGATAGTTCATGACAGCGCAACAACCTATTTCAGACTGGATCTTCATTTTTGTGTGATATCTGGAGCTGATGAGTTTTTCATCTTTTTCTGACATTAGGATTGGTCTCCAGGTGGCGTGTTTGGTTTTGAAAAAAATGAATTGACAACGTAATTGTTTTCGGTCCAATCTACACCACATAAAATGCAAACTGATCAGTTAAATCACTTATTTTCATGCTAGCACCATGATGTGTATTCTGCGCTGCTGTTTTTCTATGTGCATCACTCATTTTTAGAGATATACCCTCGCGCAGGTGTGTTGACCAAGTTGACTGGTTATTTATGTATTTTTTTCTTTTAAAATTGTATTTTTTTTTGAGTCCACTTTCCTACAAACTGACTGGGGTAGAGAATTCTCTAACTTTTCTTCCTAAAACCTTTTTCTCCAGCACAGACGGCATTTATCTTAACAAGGCTACACAATGCAACCCAGGGCAAATCAAACCGTTGGAAATTAATTGAAGTAACAGGAAGTAGGTATCTACAGTGAAGGACCTCTGTGTTTATCACTCAATGACTGGAAAGGTATTCAATAAAACAAATTTTATGGATCTGTGTTTTTCCTACCTTTCTTTACTTCTGCGGGAACTGTTTTTTTGAAGTTGTCCACGCTTAACAAATGATAATGTGTGATTATTCAGCAGATTACCACAGCATGAAATAA
>KV751330.1:4905042-4920419 GCA_001698575.1 Mola mola | reverse complement strand
CTCATACTTGGGTCAAAGTAAAAAGGTTAATTTGGGGAATGCACAATTGGAGTTATATGGAGTTTATTACAACCCCAGCATTCTTTGTATTTCCTCTTATATCTGACAGGATCTGAGAGGATGTTATCTGAATCTTATCTGAAAGCGCCACTGTCAGAGTTTTATGAGCTGTGAACTGCAGGAGGGAATCTGGTAGCTCCACTGTTTGCAACAGCTTTGACTCTGGATATTTCATCCAATTCAGTGCTACGGCATATTGTTGCTGTTTTGGGGTGATTGAAGGTCTGAGACTACATAAATTGACTTGTGCTGTGTTTTACCAGGCAGCTGCTGGTCCCTGTATATCAAGAAATATGGTACACTGCCGACGGAGCCCGCAAATCATCCTCTCCTGCAAGCGCCGTGAGTCTGTGGGACAAACTGCATCAATCAGTTTCAGTACTGTGGGATAATGCTGCACCAGCTGCCTCCCTGTATGAACAGCTGTGTGTTTAGTTAATTGTTTCTCTCTTCCAGGGTCACTGTTTATATCATGGAGAGGTTTTGGGCATGGAGGGCTCAAGTGTTGCTGTTAGCACATGCTCAGGACTCAGGTATGTAAAAGCATACATTCATTCATTTTTTTTTTTATATTTAGAGTCGGTCACAGTGGTCAAAGACTTTGTAAGAATCTCCTGTAACACTGAAACCCATGAGAGATGTTGTCATCCCTCCTGAAGACAGCTCTCATAGTTAAGACTAGCAGTTTCTCCTGCAAAGAGCTGCAAAGAGCTGCAAGAGCAAAGTGTTCCCACTACTCAATAGTGTGGAAGTCGTGCTGCGGATTACATCATGTGGGGCTAATGCTCGTCATCGAGCCTGTTAAAGACATTGAATCATTGAATTTTAGCCATGAGCTTGATTAAGGCTACTTTAACAGCCTCGGTTTATTTGTGTTCCAGCTGACGTGCTTATGCTTAGACTTATGCGTGTTAGGAAACCGCTTTGCTTTGTGAGAGATCCACCTGATTATCCCATTGAATTACCAGGTTTCTCTATTGTACAGAACATTGCTAGAAATAATCTGGTAATTTAGGTACATCCCAAGATAGACAAGAAACATCAGCCTATTCAGAGTGCATATAAGTTATTGTGGCTATTCACTGATTGAATGTACTATTAGGGCTTGGCTTGCCGAGATTTTCACAATGGACCGGTGACAGTGCTGCAAGGTCCAGCTTAGAGCTCTCAGAGAGAATCCTGAGGTTGCTGATGAGGAAAAGTTGCCACCCAAAGCCTTGCACAGCCACTAAGGTGGGGTTGAGCAAGTACTGAGTTGAAAAAATTTTCCGCTACAGATGATGTACTTTTTCAAGTATGTGTATTATGAGGTTTTTCTGTAAATCGCGTTATAATAGATACTAAACACAGCAGCTTCTGCTAAATCAATATCAATTTCAGACTCTCTCAAATGACAATCGTAATTTTGGCCTTGTTAACAAGTCCGTATGGTGTTTTTAATGTACTGCAACGCACTTAATGACTGAAATAAGCAGTCAACTTTATGGTTGAGGATTTCTGCTTTCAATCTGCCATCCAAAAAACTTCTCTGGAAAGCATACGGAACCAATCCAGATGACTTGTGGTCAACGTTGCTTTAGGTAAACTTTAGCTTGCTCTGCCTGAAGGCAAGGGTCAGAGCAGTGAGTGGAGGCAGGAGGGCCAATGTTGCACATTCGTAGATCCTCAAAACCAGCATGAGGCAAAGTTGTCCAATTATAGTACATTCAAGAGATTTTAGGGCCACAAAGGTACATTCCTGAAAAACAAACCAAATACATATTTCATGAACCAATAAATTTGTTTTATGGGTTTAATCAATGGCTAGAGCGGGTCTTTAACCTATGTCCGTTTAGTTCTGTCCACATCTGGTTTACGCACCGCCCATTTCTGATTGGAGCCACATCCATTAAAAAGTTTGGAAACGGATCATTTAGCTCTTTGACAAGATAGATGCAGATATATATAGTAGATAGTGGTGTAGTTGCTTATCCATAGATCAAACCATGACTGAATAGATAAAGTGACAGGAAACACTCATGTGTAGTGTCTTGTTATGTCCAGGTTAGTAGGTCATTGGCTGCAGAGTTGGTTCACTGAGTGCAGCTCAGTGTGGAGATCCTGTGTTTTCTCCTGGTGCGGATCAAGAACAGCTGCTCCATCCTGCTATAGAGACTCCCATAGAGGAATGACCGGCACCAGAGGAGGAACTGTCGAGCGCCGACTCGCAATATGTCGTAGTAATCTGTGTGTGTTTGTGAGTACATCTCGAGGACGGGGAGAGTTAATTTTTCTTTGTGCTAATGTAGGTCCGCTGGAGACATGCAAACACGGAGTAGAGGGAGGATGAAATGTGGGTGTCTGACCTCTGACGCAGATGTTCTACAGCTGCTTGATCTGCTGCTGCGTGCATGCCCGTGTGTTTGAGCAGATGCCTGTGTTCAAAAGTGGGTTTACAAGAAGGCCAGAGAGCTGTGCATCGCTCTGTCTCTTCCAGCTGATCTTAGCTAACAAATAGCAGTAAATCACCCGAGACATGTTTCTCTGCTCCACCCATCCGTAAAGCAACTGCAGCCAAACAAAATAAATCTGATGTGCAGCCATCTGGTTTTATCTGAGCCTCGGCAATATGTAATTCAGTATTTTGTAGTGGAAAATACTTGTAAGCCGATGTTTTGAATATAACCATTATTAGACTATGCCACAGCGTGTAGATAGAAGCACAACTACATGATTGATCCACGCTGATTTCCTGATGGACCCATCATCATCAACAGCGTCCTGTTCCCCACAGGGGACTGATTTCTCTGAATACAAGCGTCAGCTACCTGATAGAGCCTCTTCCTGATCGCGGGGATGCGCAGCAGCATGCTGTGTTCAGAGCTGAGAGTCTACGTTTACCCAGAGGGAGCTGCCTGCATCACAACAGCAACGCGGAGCACGAGGAGGGGCTTAAGGACTTCATCCATGGGATGATGTCACCGCAGAATGGGAGGGTGAGTTTGGACAGGGCAGACGGCCATCATCTGCCTTCAATCCTTTGCTGGTGTTGCCACATGTTTAAACTATTCTCAATTTGTAGGCCAAAAGGGACCTGAGCCAGAATATGAAGTATGTAGAGCTGCTGTTAGTTGCTGACAAGGCCGAGGTGAGGACACAGCTGGGGGCATGGTCAGGAATCATTAAATGTGGTGGAACTAGGAATCCAAAGTCTGTCATTAGTAAAGACGTGCAGGTTTGGCTTAAATGGCAACTCTGATTTACTCATAGATGTGTGTTAGTTAAAAGTTAAAATTGAGGACTGATTCACATCCTGTTTGTTACTTTTGAGGTTTTGGGGGGTGCAAGAAGAAGCGTGGTTGTGTGTGGGTGTGACTATGTCTTTATCTGCATCCTGCCTATGCTGTTTACAGTTTGAGAAGCACGGGAGCAGTTTTGAGAAGACCAAACTGAAATTAATGGAGGCAGCCAACTTGGTTGACAAGGTAATATGGGGTGTGAATTCATGGGGTGTGAAAACCACAAACATCCGTGTTTAGGAGTGAGTCATATTCTGTGTCTGTGACACATTTAGTACTACAAGGCGCTGAGCATCCGTGTGGCACTAATCGGTCTGGAGGTGTGGACCAACCGAGACCTGATCAACGTGTCAGACAACCCCCACAGCACTCTGGCAGCATTCCTGTCCTGGAGAGGCAAACAGCTCCGTACGCTCCCCAACGACAACGCACAGCTAATCACGTCAGTTATCCCCCGTTTGTCACTCTTTAGTCTTGCAAATGCAAGAATTTCCCTGTCACCTCTCAGCCTTCCCTGTGGGAGACATCTCAGTTGACCTTATCTTCACCCTGCGATACAGTAGCTGTCGCCAGCAATGTCCCAGTGGTTGTTATCTGACTGCAACTAGTCACCGGTGGCATTTTGTGTCTGCAGGGGGAGGGCGTTCCAGGGCACCACCATCGGACTGGCGCCTCTTAAAGCCATGTGCTCTGACTACCAGTCTGGTGGAGTGAACACGGTGAGAGTTTCAACACGCATACGTACATAGTGTACACTTCTGGATATTTACACTACCGGGGAGGACAGTAAACAAAATTTTCTTAAGACCATTTCTTAAAGGGGACATTAAAGGTGCCATCATAAATACTGTTTACATATTTTTGTATTACTCAAAAATAATTACGTATTATTATGGATATTTAGGGGGGACTGCATTTTCAAGGAATCCCTGTGACTTCTGCCTTTGATTAGCCCTGAGGTCCAAATGTATAGTTTTTTTCTTTCATAAAGTAAAAATTTAAATCCAATATGAATCTTAAGTCTAAGTTTAAGTTATAACAGTGACAGCCAGCATGTATCCAAAATGAGAAATATTTTCCGTATTTTTACCCACCTCCCCCAAATATTGTCCCCCTCTCACTGGTCTTTTGGAACAGGACCACTCAGAGTCGGCTGTCGGCGTAGCCGCCACCATGGCGCACGAGATAGGCCACAACTTCGGCATGAGCCATGACAGCAAAGTCTGTTGCCAGGCGAAGCCCGAGGACGGAGGCTGCATCATGGCCGCTGCCACCGGGTGCGGTATTGAAATCTGCCATGATCAAACAAATTTAAAGATTTGAAAGATTCTTACATACTATGTTTACGCTCCTTTCTCCCCTTGGCCCAGACATCCATTTCCGCGTGTGTTTAACGACTGTAATCTGAAGGAGCTAAAGAGCTACCTGAGCTCTGGAGGTGGTAAGTGTCTCTTCAACCTGCCGAACACCAGAGCCATGTACGGAGGCCAGCGCTGCGGTAACGGCTACCTTGATGATGGAGAAGAATGTGACTGTGGAGAGGAAGAGGTTGGTGCTTGTCGTGTCTCCTGAATCTCACAGTATATCCAGGCCTCGTGACCCCTCGCTATGCTACATGTTTCATGTAGGAGTGCACCAGCCCCTGCTGTAACGCCAACAACTGCACTCTGAAGGCTGGAGCTGAGTGTGCCCATGGTATCTGCTGTCAGAACTGCAAGGTACTGACATCTAAACAAAGGAGAAAATCAATCAATCAAGTTTAATTTGTACCGCCCAAATTCAGAAATACCAAATTTTCCTCTGAGGGCCTTTACAATCTGTACATAACAACACCCTCTACCCTTAGACCCTCGAACCAGGTAAGGAAAAACTCCAAAACCCACAGGCCCGTGTACCCTTTGCCTGCCTCCACACAATGTTTGTGTAATAACGATGGTGTCGACATATTGCTTCATATTATTGTCAACTGTTAGTTTTGGTTATTAGATACCTCACCGTTGTGACTTAAAATGAATCCAGTAAAAATCCTTAAAAAAAAAAAAAGTGCCGAACCTAGATGATGATCTGGATCACTATCGCAAAATCTAATCAACTGTTTCTTGAGCCGTTTCCCACGCGTCCAGGGAATTTCACAAATAAATAAACTAACAGGCGCTTGCCAAAACATAACCTCTGTGGCGGAGGTAGTAAAATGGCTCTTTTTTTATTAATTGTACTAGTGATAGTATTATGATTTAAAGGGTAACATGGAATATTGGCTCTACAATGAACTGTTTCTTATGCCTGGTCACTCATTACTTTGCCCTGTCGTTTTCCCTTCATATCCAACTGTCTAGTTAAAGAGCCCCGGTGTGCTGTGTCGCGCTCCAGCGGGGTCGTGTGACCTGCCGGAGTACTGTGACGGGAAATCAGAGTCTTGCCCAGCCAATTTCTACTTAGTGGACGGTACATTGTGTGCAGGCGGGCAGGCCTACTGTTACACCGGCATGTGTCTTACCCTGAAGCAGCAGTGCCAGTCTCTCTGGGGAAGAGGTGGGTGAACTAGATGCTATCAGCACGCAACGACGACAAACAGCAACCTATAAATGTTTTATCCTGCCTTTTGATGACACGGCACCGTATTTTTATCCCTGAAAATGGCGGCCATGTTGGAATCTTCGGGAAGTTGTATCTTCGTTTCACACACTAGAGTATTAGATATCCCTGAGATCTGGAGCTGATTAGATTTACTTTCATGGTGACATCCTCGCATGTCTCCTGCTGTGCTACTGTCTTTGCCACGGCTGCCTTTTTGTACATGCATTTATGGTTTTTGTTGATATACCCTTGCAGTCACGTGCTGACCAAGTTAACTAGTGTACACATGCATTTATAGAGAGATCCAGCTAAAACTAATGCTATATTTTATTCCTATTTATAGTAATGAGGTTTATTTCCGTATTTATAGTCTCTCTCTCTATATCTTTATAATCTCTATTTGCAAATTAAGACAAATTCTTGATGCAATATTCCATTTAGGTGTTTCTAGTTGGTACTTTAGGTAGTGATGAAATACATTAACATATAAGTGGATTATGCCGCTCTATAGTTTTCATGGTAGGGAAGCAATTTTAAGTAAAAAAAAAAAAAAAAGTAAAAACATTTATTAAGATAAGCAATGGGGAAAGAGAAAAGGACCTTTAAAGTGAATCAGCTTTTAACTAACAAACCAAACCAACCAAATGTGGTGTTAATATAAACCATCAAGCCTTTCCAGAGTTTTGCTAAAAAGTAATCCTTTCTATCCTAAAAATATCCGTCACCATGTCAATCCACTCAATCCAATCCAGCTGCACCATAATCTGTTTGCATGTAGCCCAACTGGCCTAAAATTACTATGCAAACATACAACATTTCACTTCAAATAATCTCACATGCATGAAAGCATCTGAAAACCCAGTTCATGTTGAAGGGGGTTGAGAGGCTGAAGAGCCCTCAGTGGGTCACGGGACCAGGGATTGTTATTGGACGCTGTCCATGTTCATATTGTGACATCCCTCCTAGGAGAGCCTTTGTAGTACCACAGGAGCCGCACAGAGCAGTAAGGGACGCCATCTGGCCTCAATCAGGTGGTCACATAGCACACTGTGCATGTGTGTGCGGCCATATTGATGTGTTTTTCTTTACATTTTCTATCTTCTGACAACAGATGGCCGTCCAGCCCCGGAGCTGTGTTTTAAGAAGGTGAACGAAGCTGGGGACATGTACGGGAACTGTGGCAAAGACATGCTTGGGAAGTACAGGAGTTGTAAGGACAGGTGAATGTTCATGTTCATTCCCTATTTGAAGGGTATTAAATTTACATACAGTGTTCTCTGTTGACATTGACCTACTTCATCATTTCTGCCAGGGATGCTCCATGCGGGAAAATCCAGTGTTTAGCTTCAGCCTCCAAGCCCATTGAGAGCAATGCTGTTCGCATCGAAACCACCATCACTGTGGGCAACAGTAAGATCCAGTGCATGGGAACGCACGTGTATAAGGCAGGACAGGGAGACGAAGATGTACAGGGCGACACTCTGGACCCTGGCCTGGTCATGACGGGCACCAAGTGTGGTGTTGATTCGGTGAGACTCATACACAGAGTCCAATATGTCTTCTTCCCGTCTTTTCTTACCACTTAGAAGAACCACGTGATTCGCGAACGTGTCCTTTGACTCACTGCCTCACACACGTCCTTCTCTCTACAGATTTGTTTTAATGGAGAATGCAGCAACGCATCTTTTCTCCACGCGGACGAGTGCAACACCAGGTGTCACGGGCATGGGGTGAGTTTCTGTAGATGTGAAAGAGTGATTCAGCTGCTCACCCACTATTATGGAAAGCAGTATTTGCATCTTAAGTACAAGTAAAAGTAAAAGTAAAAGTACAACGATGTAAAAACATTGCAGCACAAGTAAACATGTCATTGTGGAGTGAAAAGTATTCTATCTTCTCAAAAATACAATGAAATAAATTGTAAAGTAGCATAAAATGGATATAGTCCAGGAAAGCACTGACCTCTTTTGTACATATAATGATTCTGAAGTGCTTTTACTGTCCTAAAATGTCATTCACTCCTACAGCTGCTGTTTAATTACGAAGTTTGGTTATATAATTTAATACGCAACATGTTTTTCTCACCAGCTGTGCAACAACAATCACAACTGTCACTGTAACGCCGGCTGGGCTCCTCCTCTGTGTGACCAGCCAGGGTCAGGAGGTAGCGTAGACAGTGGACCCATCTTCAGCCAAAGTGAGACAACTGAGATTTTGCATGGCAGTAAAAAATTTGTACTTGTAATTATGCAATTGTCTGACTCTCGTATGTTTTGCTTTCCAAAAGGTGGGCTCTCTCCACTGGTGCTCATACTGTTGCTGCTGGTTCTCTTGGTGCTTCTCGCTGCTGTTGGACTGTGGTGGCGCTACAGACATAAACTCCGCCCACTGAAAACCGCTGCTCCGCCCACAGTGCCAAAGTGTGTAAAGTTGTGGTGTTAAAGGACCTGTTCACTCAGATTCAGGCCCTTTTTTTACTCACTTGTGCCCATGGGAAGTTTAACTAGTCCATAAATCGTTTCTAGAGCTTCACATCAAAACAAAGAACGTTTAAGTTGAAATTCAGTGGATTTATCCTAAAAGATGATTTCAGCTAAAACTATTAGCACACCTGAGCTGCACCCATATTGAAACATGAGAGATGAGGTGAACAGCAGCCTGACATTTGCTTCAGTCTGTACTCTGTTTGGATGTTTAAATGACAGACCTGCACTTTTGCATTTGTTTTTTCACCCTCAGTTGTTCGGTCTCAGTCGAGGACAACCCTCTGTGTGCAGACGGCCGTGTGAATGGTCATGCCAACCCAGCCTTCCTGTTGAAAAACCAGGACTTTGACCACCTGGTAAAGAGGCCCAGAAATTGCTTTTTATTGCCAATCAGAGATTTAACAGAGGAGAAATTATAACCTTTTAACTAAATCATGCTTTTTTTAATTTGTTGTGTATGAAAACAAAAACTATCACATCTGGGGAAGGTGACACTGGCAGATTGCAGATATTAATAATGAGAAAGGAATGTTTAAAAGAAAAAGAAGAGAAGGAATTAAATTAATACAAACAAGTTCACATCACTATCCATAAGAATAATTACCAGCATGACCATGACTGTCATCAAAAACAGGCTTGGCCTTGAAGGAGAATCTGGTATTTTTCAACCTACGCTGTTTTCCCAGTGCTTTTCCTAACTTTCTCTACTTTCCAGGCACTTTATTCCAAAGTTTTACCAGAATTCTCCTTTAACAGTCTCATAGCCGCACTGCTTCAGACCAACACACTAGTAGGAAAAAATTCATTAGCAAAATAAATAGCTTAATACATAATCATGATAATACTGGGAGTATTTATCCATCTGCTTGCTGCTTGTTAAGTCATTAACCGTAGAAAAATTTTCCAATATCCTCACTCACTGGTCACAATTCTCAGGCATCATTTTCTGGTATCCGACACAACTATGTACAACATAAAACAAAAGAACATAACACAAAATGGAAGAATAGTATTTCAATTGTGCACATATTTCTCATGTAAAGCCAGATAAAATCTGCCCACCCTGACCATTTTCTGGTAAATTCACTCTGATTTAATCTGAGGGAATATATTGATTTCTCCATTTTAGCGATTTAATGAGCTACTTTAGTGTAGTCCTTCATTTGGCCTTTAGCTAGCAGGATTACAATAAGAATAAGAAATTAATATTCTTCCAGAATTTTTTTTTCAGTGTTACAATAAAAAAAAAACAGTTACCAATGCATTCTTCCACAGGCAGAGTCATCGCCTCGTCCGAGCCCATCTTGCTCTACTCGGTCCAGACACGCCATCGTGCGTCCTGCAGTGAAGCCTCCTCCCGTACCTGCACGTGCTGCAGAGCAGAAAAAGCTGCCTCAGAAGCAGCCTGTAACCTCTCCTCAGAGACAGTACTCTTGCCAGGCCTACGCGCTACTTCCCTTTGAATCTGAGCAAAGGCGAAGCCCTGCTCCTCCACCACCCTCAGGACCTCCACCTATACCTGCACTGGACACCAGGCCCCGCCCAGGCCCCCCAAACAGACCTCCACCGCCTTGTCCTGTCAACAAGCCATCACAGGTGATTTAATTTTAATTTAATATGCACATTTACTTTGAGAATTGAGTTAAAAATGTAACTAAGTGATTTTATTTTATTTTTTAAAGCAGGATCATAAACAAATTAAGGGCTTGCAGGTCACTGCTAATGCCCTGCAAACGGAAAAGGCTGCTTTGACTCCATCTGCTGGACAGAAAAAGCCTAACAGGTATGTTATGTGGTGGTGTTTTCCAGTGTAAAATGTATGTAAACCCATTGTTAACTTCTCATTTTCTCCTTCGCTTGTTTTAGAACTTAAGAACTCAGGGGGGCGTTGAGGACCACCGCTGGTCTACATCCAACTTTCTTTTTGAATATTAGCAGCTGAAGAAGAAAATACTTGACCCAAGCTTACAATATACAGATAACAATATACAGTCAGGTCCAGACATTTTTAAATAAAGACACAGCTTTTATCACCTTGCCGCTATACACCACCAAAATGGATTTGAAATAAAACAATCAAAATCTCATCTAAGTGCAGACTTTCAGCTTCAATTTAAGTAGTTTCACATAAATTTGGCGTTTACTGTTTAGGAATTACAGCCATTTTATGCACCTCCAAAAGTACCCAATCCATTGGGGTGGTGTATAGAGGCAAGATGAAAAAAACTGTGTCATTATATAAAAACTTCTGGACCTACCAGCAGTGACACTGATGTGTATTAAGAATCGTAATACATATCGAAACGAGTGTGTTTTTAGTCTTAAATCTTGAAGATTCTAGGCGTAATCTGTTTTGTAATTTAGCCTGATCTATCTGCTTTATCAAACGCCACAGCTGTGAATTTTAGGAAATGCTTTTATTGTCCCGAGAGCTCACTAAATGTGAAATTTTGTGCAACAGTGTTGAAACGCCGCTCCAGGAGTATTTATTCACGGAAAGAAAAATGAATGTTTACAGTGTATCCTCTGTACCAAACCTGGTATCTCTGAATGAGCACCAGCTGTAAAGGGATATCTTATATTAAGAAAAGATGCCAGTATTAAACTGTTTACTTTTCTAAATGTAAAATGGGAAATTAACTGGACCAGTTAAAGCTCTCTTTGCACGTTGTAAGTAGCAGGAATTTTTTTTAAATTTTGTTTTAAAGATTTAGTGTCTTTGAGAACCGTTTTTACTTTAAAATGCTGGTTCAAACCCACTGGAGGTGAGTTTTTGTGATAACTGAAAGATCACATTGAGATGTCCATTCAAAGTCACGCTAACCTTTTTTCCTCTTTGTCGTGTCACCGACAATCAGCAATGATTTTTACCGATCAGTGATTTCAAATCAGGAATGAATTTGAACCCAATTTATCAGTTAAATATCTGCCACAAATTAAAGTAATTTTGCATGTTAATCCAAAGACGTGGGAGTTTCCTTATGACCAAAATGCCACAAACCTACACTGCTATATGTGCCAGTTAAAATGTTGACATTGCTGAAAAGTGTGGTCCAATGTGGAATCTTATGTGGAAATACAGCTGAAATTATTTATCTTATTATCACACCTATGCAAAACCTGACACTGTGCAATGCTGTCTCCTTGACTGGAATTCACAAAAATTCAAATAAGCCAAAACAGTTGGTGGAAAATAAAACTATGATACACATTTGAACTCTTTGTCATGTCTGATCATGGTCTTACCAGGATTCAAAAGTATGCTTAGTGGACTGTAGCTACTGGATTGTTAACAATCTTCTATAAGGTTGCAAGAGCAGTTCCATCACACCGGTACAATGATTGTATCATTCAGTGCAATTTGTTTTTTTAATAATTTGAGAAAACAAACAGATGCTGGTGCAGGAACCTCAATCTATGTCGCATATTTTTTGCTGAAAATTCACTGCAAAGTCAACTGTCATAGAACTGCATCAATGCAGGATTAATATTTTCTTCATATTATAGCTACTTGGGGCAGCACTTGAAAACGCAACAATTGAAAAGCTGGTAGATCAGCGAATGTTAGCAAACATGAAGCCGAAACAGAGCAACATTAGCATTTATTTGGAGTGCTATAGCAAATAAGTTCATTTGGATTCATTTAAATTACCGGTAACACGTATTGACCGTCTATTTCTTGTCGGGGGAAGGTGAAAAAGGTCTATTGCTGCTTTGGTTCTGTCGTTACTAGAGGAGGTCGATATGTGTTCCTCTGCTTTTTGAAAAGGAACAGTTATATGTCCATAGTGGGTGTTGAATAACACCTTATTTTTGCACTGCTGGAAATGCCAAAAGCTAGCCGCCCCTTTAGATCTCCACATCATTCACTGACATGAAAGCTATCTGATTTATTCTAATCAAAGGACTGCTAAATACTGAGGCCAGACCGCATGAGCCAACCTTCCTCCAAGTCAAAAGCAACCACACATACACACGCAAACACACACTCTGTGGTTGAGTCTCTGCAGACTACAGAGCCGGGTGATCCTCCACAGTATCAAAGGGAGGAGGAGGAGGAGGAGGAGGAGGAGGAGGCTGAGATTTTAGAGGGAGAGGTTTTTAGCATGTGGCCTAATTGCAGCTTCTCCCGTGTCCCATAATTAATGTTAGCTAGCATGCCACTGCCTGTGGAGTCTCATTTATTAGAGATGATGATTGGCTGAGGGATAAAATGCAAGGGTGAGACCCCCACCGTGCCTCCCAGCAGGAGGGTGGCAAAGAGAGGCTCTCGCCTGCTGAAAGCTCCCCTACCAATTATGCTTGAGTTATTCTTCCACTTGCAATGCTGCCCATCACTCTAATTTACTCACTAATTCCGTCTGTCTGATTTTTCGATATTCAGCAAAATTGCAACCAGGCTGTATCTGCGAAGCTTATAAGATTTCACAATGAGTGTGTTTACTGCACAGTGTACCAACTGTTCTGGCTTATCTAACTGAGATGTGTAGCATCATCGTTACACTTTTACTTCTCTTGTGGATTACAGTGAAAAAGATGTACTGTATGGAGCCATTTGTTTATGAATAATTTTATTTTCTATATTTAAAACAAGTCTTCTACCTCAGCCTAGGAGAGTGTTGCAGTATTGTGTTTTCTGCATAAAGGAACTTCTGGTACCACAATGAAGCCACCCATGCCCCCAAATGAACATCTCAAGCAGCAAAATACCAAATGGAAATAAAGACAGCAATTCAAATCCTCATCATTGTGTTTGATAAATAACAGAACGATAAGTTGAAAGAAGAGAAAATAGACCCTCTTCTTCAGTCGGACCGATCTTGCTTACTGTCATGTGTAGTCACCCTCTCAGAGGCTCATTCTGAGCCAGAAACTATCATGCAAGAAGCTCCAGAAGTGGACAAATAAACTTTACTGCGTGAGGCTGATTAGATAACGACACAGTTTTAATGTTTGGGTAAATCATTCCTTTAAATGAAAAACCTCAAAATGAGACAATGAGAAGTTATTTTACGGACTTTACAGACTCATATACTTGATTTTTTTTTTCACCTTCACTTCCTTTAGATTTCCTTCCTGCCTATCTTTGTACTATTCTATCAATTATTAATTATCTATCAAATATTTATAAATTCAGTGTAAATTTTCTTCCATCTTGACCTGGACTCCGTGGAAGACGAGGTCTCGTATCTTAATGGGACCCTACCGGTATAAAAAAAAGGCAAAATAAGATTGTCCTGCCTTGCGCCAGTTGTCCATCAGTGGGTCACAGCTCCAGGCCTTTCTCTGAAAAGGGATGAATTCTCACACCTACAGATTTACTGGCTCATTTGACAGTAAATGACTGAGCCTCACGTGTCAGTTATCGCCTGAAATGGCCATTTAAAATGGTCACTATCGTTAATCTTTAAAGTTATTATTCTTGTACCATTGCTATGCAATAACCTTTAACGTGCGTGGTTTTTTTTTAGGGTGAAGGTTAAAATTTCCGTCCAGCAGTGAGTCTGTAGGTTTTGCCTGCAGTATTGGTATTTTGGGACTGATGCTGGGTTTTATAGTTAAGTGCTGCTCTGGTTGAAATACTTGCCTCTGGCAAGAAAAGGTCAACGTAAATGATTAATGAGAGGAAAATGCCACAGGGTGGTGGAGTGGCTAAAAGTGTAAAGTAACAATGGCAATACTCCAAGCCCTAAACTTTTCTTCTCTTCTCTTTTTACCTTTCACTTCGCTGTTGCTAATATTACACCGACATCAAACGTACTCTCTAACTCAAATTAGGATGGAAGTTCTGTTTTCTTGGGCCTTCAGTGTTCAGCACTGCTGGGTTGCTTTTACATCAGACGGACACATCGCTCGCAGATCAGCTCGGGCACGGTTTCCCCAATGTTGTTTATTCCGTTCAACTGTGAGGTTCCGGCCTATCATGTGTATTGGGATCAATGAACGGAGAATTCCTTATGAGGCTCCCACAGAGGTGAGTCCACTTAAACGGCCCCATCTGAGTTCAGAAGAATGCTCTTTACCTCTAATTAGAACTCATGACGGTTCTAATTGATGCCCTTCTGAAAATATATTTAATGACTCGACATCAGCGGGAGACCACCCGCTGATGTCTGATTCACCTCATTAAGACTCCACTGAACACGTATGTGTGTGACTTATTGATTTAACCAGTCACCACACAGACTCTTGGAAATATACTGAACTTTTGCATTTATTTTTCACTTGAAATCTGTGTATTTATTGATGCCACAAAGTTTCGGCACGCACAGACTACATTTCCAACTGGTCTTTATTTCGAACATTCTGATGCACAATGATGTCCTTTGACACTAACTGGAAAGGAAACGAACTCTTCCACTGTCACATAATAACCTTCAATATCACTAACAGCCAAAACGGTAAACTTGACTGCACTTGAGTACAAAATACAGTTGCGGTGTTAACATCTACCTCGAATCAGGATGCTGAATACAATTCTCATATTTTTCCCACAGGAATTCTTATAGTCATGTTTGGAAAATTTAATACAGCAGTATTATGACTAAACACATCAAGGACACTTCCAACGTACATGGCACTGCATGAATTGACATTGTATTTTTTCTTTTTTTTTTCCCCCCCAGAAGCTTTAATTTACTACGACCAAAAATGATTGCACTGTAAACAATAAAACATAATGCAGTGTTTACTTTAAATGCAGATCTATGCTTGTAGTCCACACTGACTGCGCTGCCTACCTTGGAATAATATAAACACAGTTGACAGAACATAAAGCATGGCGGCCCATTCAGGTGAGGTCTGGCGATGAAGCTGCTGTCTGAGGATTTTATTGAAGACGCCATGCAAGATCAGCTCAAAGGTATTCACAGTACGTTATTTCCCCCCACCTTCGCTCTGGTGCTCCCACGGCACGGGATCATTTTCCTCCGCATGCAATCCAGTCTCCCGTTCCTGCCAGAACTGCTCCACATCA
>KV751330.1:4873529-4904919 GCA_001698575.1 Mola mola | reverse complement strand
CGGCTGGGGCTGGGCCTCTCTGCCGGCACCCTGGCTGGAGCTGGATCGAGGTCTCCGCTCCCCCTGCAGCGGGCTGAACGGCTCTGGTCTTGGGCAAGGCGACTGGAGAGCTGTGGGGTGGTGAGGTCCAGGTTTTGGCTTTTTGGGAGGTCGTTTGGTTAGGGTGAGGCGCCTCCACAGCCCCCTGTAGCCCTCTCTGAACTCCTCAGAGAGGGAGAGCACAATGATGGGGTTCACCAGGGACAGGGAGAAGGTGAGCAGCTGAGCAGAGAGGGTTAACAGAAGGGGAATCGAGGACACGAGGGGCTGAGCTCCTTCGTTTTCCTTCTCTAAGATGTGGCGCTCCCAAACCCACACCACCCACTGTGGGAGCCAGAGAATAGCCATGGCGACAGTCAGGCTAAAGAGCATCAGGGTGAGCCTCCTGGATCTGATCTGGGTGCGCAGGTTCTGAATTTTACTGGAGCGTCGCTGGCACTGACCATAAGCCTTCCAGAAATATGTCAGGGCGAAGCTCAGAGGTGCACAGTAGACCCCCAGGGGGTAGGCTATGACATACACTGACATGAAATCTCTGGCTTCAGGAGGCACCACCAGCGCACACACCAGCCCACAGATATCTGCAGTCTGCAGCCTGGCAAACAGCCAGTGAGGGATGGTGACAGAGCAGGCGGACAGCCAGACGAAGAAGAACACCACCAGGATGGAGACCAGGTGGATGCTCACCTGCTTGGTTGGGTTGGACACGTAGCAGTAGCACGCTTTGGCCATGACAGCCACGGTGAAGCTCTTGGCTGCCATGCAGGAGTGGAGGAACCAGTCGGTCGTCTTGCAGACCACCCAGCTCAGATGCCAGCTCGCTTTGGAGTAGGAGGCAGCCCTGAAGGGCACGGCGAACGCCACCACCAGTCCGTCGGCAAACATCAGGTTGAAGATGAGGGAGTTGATGAGAGACAGTTTTCCCCTGTGAGCGTTGGAGAACAGGATGACCATCGCAGTGAGATTACAAGCCACACCCAAGATGCAGATGACTCCCAGAACGGCCGGCGCCAGGACCCTCAGCTCTCTGGGGTCCAGGTGTCGGTACGAGCTTTGGTCATTGAGTGACCAATTGTCTATGGAGCTGTTCGCCACTGTCGCATTGTTCCCGCTCAACTTATCCATCTCTTCCACAAAAAAACGACCAGAAATCAAAGGCAGCAAGGGAGGTGAAAGAAATGGGCAGAATATTTAAATAAACTGATATATTTATCAATTCCTATCTGCATCTAAAACTGGAAAACTGTCTTAGAGAAGGTATCGACTATCGGTGAGCATAGTGGAGCTCCCGTCTGTCAGCGTGTTCAGCCTGAGATGCAGTGAATCAGCTTCAGCAGCTGGTTATGAAGATGCTTTTTGATTGACAGCTCTTTTCCCCAGCTGAGGAAATGTGCGTCGACTACAGTCTCGCAGGGCCAATTAGAACAACTCTGTTTCATGTGCACAGCGCGACAGATGAATGTGTAGGATTCCTAGTTTTTGCAAATGTTTTTGACTTAGGGGCCAATACGCTGAGGCCTTATTAGAGATACTAATGCTTACCTCCCAGTGACAGATTTTCAGCACATAGCCTGTGTTACTATAGCAAAGATATTTTATTTTTTCGCACACACGCAATGAAATTCATTAGCAGTGCAGATGGATTTTGTGTTCTCTGTGTTGTATGAGCCGTCTGGGTGGGGTTGTGGATTTGGTTTGGTCATGGTTTACATTTCACGTCTTTGCTCTTTTCCTGCATTTTTTGATCACTTTTGTTTCACCTGTGTCTTGTTAATCTGCCCTCCTGCATATGATTAAGCTCATGTTCCATCTTTGTGTGCTAGTTGTGGTACATTGTGCCTTCATGCCAGTCTTTCCTTGCTTTTCCGTGCTTTTTTCCCTCGCCATTACCCATGAGCACTGTATTTTTGTTAGTAAACATCACTCTACTCAACTGGCTCTCTTATTTATCCAATCCATTCAAATCAAATTTTATTTGTGTAGCCCAAAATGACAATTTACACAGTATTTCACTGGGCTTTGACAAACTGTAGAGATGTGACATCCTCTGCCCTTAGACCCTCGAACCGGGTGAGGAAAAACTTAAAAAAAAAAAACCCTAAACAGGGAAAATAAGAAACCTCAGGACGAACCACAGAGGAGGGATCCTTCTTCCTAGGACGGACAGACGTGCAATAGATGTCACTTGTACAGAACACAACAACATGACAATAACAGTTTACGAAGAATGTTTGAGTTCATATGAGTTTATAAATCCAGATATAGTGTGGGTATAGTATGTTGGTCCAGAAGTCATTATAATCCATGGGCTAGGCTGGTCAATCCAGACTAGGATCCAAGTCACAGGATCTCCTGTCCTAATTTGAGCAGTAGGCGTCAGGCAGGACCACAGCAGCAGCTCCCACAGCGACCTAGAAAGACCTGCAGGATGATAAGGCACAAAGACTCTGCAGAGGAAGTTAGTTAAGTTAGTATAGTGTTTTGTTGGGATATGGACATTTAGAGGAGCAGAGATGGAGTCAGAGGGGGCAGAGAAGAGAGCGCAGTACATCATGGAGAGTTCCACCAGCAACCTAAGCGTATAGCAGCATTTTAGCAATGTTACAGAGGTGAAAAAAGGTCGTCCTTGAAATCTGTTTTACATGTGAGTTAAAAGACAGCTCCTGGTTAAAGATAACACCCAGGTTTCTGTCAGTGGTGCTGGAGGCCAAGGTAATGCCATCCAGATTAACTATGTTGCTGGATAATGAGTCTCTAATGTGTTTAGGTTTAGCAATAAAAAGTTATGAGACATCCAGTTTTTAATGTCCTTAAGACATGTTTGGGGATTAGCTAAAGTTTATTAGGTTTCATGAGGCTTCATTGATTATAATTGTGTGTCATCTGCATTGATGACACACATGAAAATATATGGATTATAAAATTTTACCTAAAGGAAGCATACATAGAGTGAATAGTAATGGTCCAAGCACAGAACCTTGTGGGACTCCATGACTAACCTTGTCATATCCGGATAATTCATCGTTAACATGAACAAAATTGTATCTATCAGATAAGTAGGACTTAAACCATCTTAAAGCAGATCCTTTAATGCCAATTTGGTGTTCCATCCTCTGTTGTAGGATGTGATGATCGATAGTGTCAAAAGCTGCACTAAGATCTAATAAGACTAGTATAGAGATAAGTCCCTCATCAGATGCAGTGAGGAGGTCATTTGTAACTTTTACCAATGCTGTTTCTGTGCTGTGATGCTTTCTAAATCCTGACTGCAAGTCTTCAAATAGACTATTATCCTGAAGAAAGCCACATAGTTGTTTAGCTGCTGCTTTCTCTAGAATCTTTGAAAGAAAGGGGAGGTTGGATATTGGTCTATAGTTGGCTAGAACGTCTGGGTCCAGGGTAGGTTTATGTGTGCTTCTGGGTGCTCAGTTTCCTTGTGTTGTTTATTTATTTAAAACTTTATCTGATAAGGACAGTGCAGTTTAACAAAGTTACAATACAGTGTATGAAACTGATGTCAGAAATATCAACACATTTGTAACAGGGGAATCAGCAACCTTTCCCTAAACGTAATATTTGACATTACATTTTCTTTATTCTATAAACAACCAAAACTAAACAACATTGTGTTTTATTACCTTAGAACGAACTATTATATGTAGTCTACATGACCACAGTGCATATTGTTGTACATGTTATTTACAGGAGCCTAGAATGAAAAAACCAGTTTGAGTTTTAGAGAGGCTTGTTTTGAGTTGCCACTATATGGGGAGGATGAGACAAAGGGAATTTAGTTGGTTGAAATCAGCAGCAGCCACACACTGGAACCTCAAAGTGCACCCTGGGGAGGCCTGTTGTACGTTTTCCATCCCAGCTCATGGTAAAACAGCCCAAATCCAAACAATGCTACGCAAAACTGGCCAATCTTGCAACAATTCTGCTCTTCATCCACAAGAGGGGGCTCTTGCAGCACAAGCAGCAACGAACAGAATCAGTGTATGACTTATTAGATTTATATTCAGCTGAAAAGAGGATGTCCACCAATTCAGGCTTTTAACTCGCACATCTTTATTCTTTTTTATTCAAAGAAAGTCCAGTAAGCATAAAGACTGCATGGTAATTATTTGTATTTCAATACATTCTGCACTATAAAAGGTTTTGTGTGTGTTTCGATTAGTGTCACAAAGAAGGTTGTTTAGAAGACATTATTGTTTAAAGGAATCACATTTAATAATTCCCTGATGTCACTCAGTTCATTTAGACCTTTGACTGGTTTCCATTACAGTAGCTGGCTCTAGAAGCAAATCTGAGACGAGTGAGGATCACCAAACTGATCAGAGCCCGGGTGCTGACTGTGCCATGTTACCTTCCTTCAGCCAGGGGAGGACTTGGACGGGCACTGCAGAGACCTCAAAACAAACATTTTAAACTGGCTACTGGCCAAGTATTTTACTTGCATAGTGCCTCGGAAGATCTGTAGGTATTCAAATCTGTTCGCAGCCCGACATTTTCATTAAAATAACATTGAGAGCATGCAGGAGTTATGCTAGCAGTATGTTATTCCAAGAAATCTCAAGGTTAAATTCATGAAAATGTTCATCATCATCTACAGATCATTCTCGGTACAATGCAAATAATGTTAAAAAAAAAAAAGGAACAAACATATTGACAGATGTTTTTGTTCAACAGAAACTGAAAAAAAAAAAATAATGTGGCTTTCTGTCGTGTCTGTTGGAAACTGATGACATCATATTGACAGCAATGCTACAAGAGCAACAATTACTTAGTACATAAGCATCTTCCCCTGAACTCACAAGAATGTAGCCGGTGCTAAATTCTGACTACTAAGCACTTTTTCCATTTCTTGTGTCAGTGAAGTCTTTTTATTTATGTTTATACAGTAAGAGAAAAGAAAAAAATGCTAAGTTAACATTTCATATGAAACATTCACACTCCTGCCTTGTATTTATTCCCATGCCCCCTCCCGCTCCCACTACATCAAAGTCCCACATACCAAAAGAAGGCACCACAGCTTCTAAACACACTCACTGACCGAGAGATTGACTCTGTAAAACAACAGCATTAAATTAAACCACTGACACAGCCTGAAAGGGCTTCATTCACATTACAGACTACAGCAGTCTCACCACAGAATTGGTATGAGAAAGACTGACCCGATTGTGTCAGAGTCAGAGAAAACTCAGTTTCTCGGGTCAGATATCAACAGTCTCTTCATCTTTTATAAGAACCTCAAGTGAGAGGCCGCGGGGTCAATCACATGCACTGTAGCGCGACCGGGACGAAAAGAGAGGGGGCACTGTTGCTACATGACAGGAGCCATGATCATGTCAGCTAAGTTTCTGCCTGTGTCCTCTACTTTAAGTCCAGCGTGCTCATTGTCCGATCCCATTCCTCAGGGTCAAGAGGGCTTCTACGTTACTTGCGCCGCAATCCTCTCGTTGCATAAATACACAGGATTCACATCTCCAGGTGTCTGTGTGGCTAAGTAAAGTAAAACAGAAGTCAAACTGAAGAATGGAAGTCCATTCTTGATTCGTGTTGCACTCCAAGAGTGGCCGTAACAGGATATAAAGGAGAAGGATGTAAATAAGGGGTCCATCCCTCTTCTTCTCAAACCCAGCCCCTTATTATGTGAAGGTCAGAGGTCAGCGGGGGCAGGTGGCCTCTTTAGTTGACTTTGTCTTGGAAGATGTAGAGGTTGTTTGTGGCTGCTACAGCGATGATGTTCTCATGCGGGTGCCACGTGGTGTGAAGGATCTTCTTGCTGAAGTCAAGGCTGTCCACACTGATCTCGTCCTTTCGACGCTTCCCACCCACACACACCTGAAGGGCAGCAGGTGGGATAAAGAGATGTTAAAATATGGCAGTTTGCCCATTTAAAAAGCATAGATGAAACTGGCATTAGAAAAGTTTTAGCCTATCAATATGAAGGAAATCATTTTCTCTCACTATGTAGTTTTGTCTGCCACCGGGCATCAAACCTCCCAGGGAAATGACGGCTGACTGCCTGTTCTATTCTGTCTGCTTTCATGTCTGTTATAGGCTAAATGAATTACTCAATTGTTGATAACAGAAAGTGATGCATTCATCTTGAGACAGCTGTGCCAAAAATATATATTGCCACAGGTGCACTGCGAGCTTCACCGCACTGAAATTCATTTACTTTTCTTTGACTTAATGTCTTTTTTTTTTGGTCGATATACCCTTTGATGAGGAGTGCTGTACCTTTCGAGGCTTGAGAATGGCTCTGGGTTTACTGTTCTCCCTGGATGCCTCCAGTGTGACGTCCCGTTTGGTGTTGCGGTCAAACATTCGGAAGAAATTGTTATAGGAGCCGGTCATTATGACGCTGAGGAGGAACGGAGATTGCCTAAAGGTTACACAGATAACCCAATGCATGCATGCGTTGGTGAGTAAAATCAATCTTACCTGTCTGATCCATTCCAGACACACTCAAACTTGTCAAAGATGCAATCATTCTCATACAGAGAACAAAGTTTGCCTCGTAAGTAGTCGTGAACCTGGAAAAAAACCACACACACAGACACACACACACACAAAAAAAAAAAGAAATGTGTGAACCAGTTGCTGGATTACGGTCACACTTTTCCAGCATCTTAAATTCACCACATTGCTGTAAAACCATAAACTGGGCTGCCACATGCCCTACTTTCAGTAATCCCTCCAGACCTGGTGACCTATGCTAAGATGCTAGACAACAGGTGGAGGCAGAGCTGGAACAGGACAGAGAATCCCTTGAGCCCAGCTGACGGCCTTATCAATCATGACCACACACTGGGAGGTTTCGCCCATCAGGTTGCATTATCACTGCCACTATCCGTCTTTTTACGGACAGTCGGCTTAATAAGCACTCTTGCGGTAATCACTGAAGATGGCGAGTTAGAGATTGACAGGTTGACAGTGGAACAGGATTAAACTAAATGATTAGTCTGAAATCAATAAGTTTCTATTTGTTCTCAGCCTGTCGGTTATTTACTGAATCCATCAGCTGAGACTTAAATTCAGAGCCTTCAAACTGTCCGGCAGGCGTTTAAAATCTTGAAAGAGGCTCACCTGGTACGTCTCTAGCGGTTTGTTCTCCATATGAAGGTCCCACACCTTGACAGTGAGGTAGTCCCTTGTCATCAGGTAGCGCCCATTGTGGCTGAACTTCACGTCGGAGATGGACGAGATGATTTCAGAGAAAAAAGAGCGAGTGGACGGATCCTCTGGCTCCTCAAAGTCTACAAAGCAAAAGAAGGAAAAGCAGTTATCTCCCGACAGAGCAAACGCTAAAAGAGTTTTCTTTCCCGCCGCGAGTCTCTTAATCACTCGCGGCAACAAAACACAAGGTTGTTTAGGTTGGAGGGGGCTGTCAGCAGCAACCAACCCAGGACGCACAGTTTGCTGTGGCAGCTGCATCTCTTCATAGCATTATTCCCGTGTGTGTTTAGGGAGGCAGGGGCGGGTCAGCATGCTGGGTAAATATTGGTTATGATTCATATTGACTTTGGCATCGGCTGATCTGTGTGCAGGCCAGCACGGTGGGGATAACAGCCAGGCATTCCATCGTTCGCTGTCAAGTTATTGTTCCTCCTCTCCTTTTACTCGCACCCTTCCTCACCTCTTTCCATCTTTCCCAATATGCCTCCACCATTCTGCCCTCTCCCCGCCCCCTTCCTCCCTCCTCCTCAGCTGAAGCCTGGAGGATCGCTCTGTGATGTGCCAACGGGGAGTCAAACAAGGGATGCGGCACAAGAGATGAAAAAATGGGGTGGGGGGTGGTGGGATAAGAAAAACAAATCAATGTCAAAGTGCTGGGCCCATTTGAGCCCTGCTGGATTTGTGTGCGTGTGTCGATGAATGAGTTTCTGTATGAATGGACAATGTGTGCATGTATACATGCATGTGTGTGCCCTCACTCCCAGCATATAATAAGGTCCCAGGGGAGTTGGCACTGGGGCTGTTTGGTCCCCCCCACTCTCCGTCCTGGGACTTGGCGCTTTGGCAAATCTACCATGTATATCCATCCATCCATATTGTAATCCTGGCTGCCGCCTAGATGTACAGGTAGTATGGCCGTTTGTGTTATTTATATAGACGGCCTCAGGAAGCTTGTGAGTGTGTGTGGGAGGGATGCTTTGAGCCATTCGTGTTCATGCAGCGAGACAGCAGGTCAGTATGAACAGACGTGTCCGGAGGCTAACGAGAACACCAGCCTGCTCTGTGAGCGTATCTGTGTGTGTGTGTGTGTGTCTGGACCACAAGCACCTGTCAAGCAATGGCACGTACGTGTCAGTATAGTCCAATCAGTGAGCGGCGGCGAATACAACAACTTAAAACCCCAGCTCCCTAATGTTTGGTCTTCTTCGGACGTAAAAGCGGACGTGAAATTCAACAGGCCTCATTAGCGCATGTTCCAGTATACGCGTCAATATGTCTGAGGAGATGACTGACATTATTACAACAAGGTGTGTCCATGAGGGACTAATGCGATTGCTCTTAAGACATTGATTGTCCAGCCAAAATGTCAATGTATTCATTATTCATTCATCCAAAGTGTACGCATGCAATGTTAAGCTTTGGAAAAGACCATTCATTGTTTGAAACACACAGGGAGAATTATTGATGTGTTATCAATCTTGGCATATTGAGCCAGGGGGAGGTTGTTTGTCATGGACCACACAATGTTAGAGACTTAAGCAGAAATATTGACTGTGAATTTGCCTCCTTGTTGTCTGTCCATATATTTCTTTCCTCTAAAGTTAATACTATTCCCGTGCTTCATGGCCACTGAGGCTTTGTTCTCCGCTCTCTGTGTCTAAATGTTAGGGTTGCAACAGTCACAAAAAGTTTACATTCTACAATTACACAAAATTACACCAAGTAGCTTTTGCCAGACACGGTCTAATGTGTATGAGGCTGAATGTCTAAATTGCTGTAGTAAAGGGATAAAAATATCCATCAAAATGATGAAAAGGGGACTCGGCACAACTATTCATCCCGGCAAGGCCAGTTTTATGCACAAACTTGTTAAGAGAGCATTTAGATTATAGACAGATTATTAGCGAATTCTATGCTTCATGCTTCACTCATGTTTATGGTATTTGCAATAAATGGTCAAAGATGAGTAAATGTTTTCCCATGGTACTCACATTTGCAGTGTTTGTCACAGAGCGCCGCCTGTCTCATGTCACACAGACGTATTGAGCCCTTGCTGCTGCTGTAGGCGAAGGTGTGACAGTGCTGGGGGTGAAACTCTGCTGAGGTGATCACCTCCGTCAGCTCCTCCATGTTGGAAGGCTTGATGTCAACAATGTCTGAGAGACAAGGAACTAAGGAAAAAACTACTTTGCACAATTAGCATACAACTCTCGCTTTGAAGGCCAAATTTCAGAACAGTGACAAATCACAGCTGTTATTTTTCACTCGGAGGCAGTGAATAATAACAGGATACTGAAGCTGCGGTCGGTGATCTCCAGGTTCCACAGGTTCACCCTGAGGTCATCGGTGGAGATGAACGTCTGAAGGTCGGAGTTGACGGAGATGGAATTGATGTGGTAAGTGTGAGCATTGCTGAACACCCGTCTGGCCGTGGCCTCGACCATCAGGTCCATGGGCTGCAGGACCGGCACCTATTGGTGAACACGGGTCGGTCCAGGAGGGAAGAAAAGGGGAAAAAAAAAAAACCTGCTGAAGGCTTTGATGTGTTTTGCAACTTGGATTTAATATTCATTGTGCACTTTGATGTTGGTTTCCTCGAGGCCTTCTTCGATATTCATCTGTGTGTGTGTGTGTGTGTGTGCTACGTGAGCTATGTGACTCCAGGGATTCATATGACATTTACCACACAAATCTTAATGAAACAGAGACAGCGACTGCAGGGCTGTTTGATGAGCTGCTTCAATCAGCCTGCTCGCTGCTCGGTAAGTAGCCACGCTACTCTTTCATGCAAGTGCCGATGAAGTCACTCCTCTGTTATTGTTTGTGTGCGCAGGAGAAAGAGAAGAGAGAGAGAGCGAAGGACGTGGAAGGAAAGATGGCCAAAGGGCATCGTTAGGCCCTGTTGAGGAATGATAACTGAACTCTGCAGAATTAAGAAGAGCAATCGCACACGCACACACACCCTCTCGCAAACACACACATTTGCACAGTGAGGCTTTGGCTTTAAAGACACCCAGCACCAGTCTGCATGCAGCCCCCCGTTGGCCAGATAAAATCCAGACAAAGAGAGAAAGGAGGGGAGGGAGAGAGGAGAACAAATTGACTGCTTCTTCCCTTTTTCTCTCGTCCGTTGTTGGCACTGACAGAGAGACATGGCAGCCCAGCAGGCTGCTGTATCTCCATGGGTGTCACTTCATTTCCATGTCTTTCACTGGCTGTCCAGAGAGACAAGGACCATATTAACCCATAACCTCCAACACTGACAGTTACACAGCTCCGCTGGCTCAAAATGACCTAATAGATACTCATCCTTAGAGTAAAATACAAAAACGCATTTGTGTTTTACAGAGACACTAGATGATAGCCTTTAAATGATACAACGAGAGTTTACTGTTTGATTTTTTTGGCTGTATTTTTAAAACATTTTCGAAGCATTTCCCTGCACCCCTCCTGTTTGTATGTCCCTGCACAGATTTCACAAACCTCTAACAGGATTGCCACAGTCCCGGCCTGTCCTCCAGGTTGCTATGATCCCCTGGCCAGCCAGACAAAGAGGGACAGACACGCTGAACACAGCACTAATCTACTATGGCAGACACACACACACGCTGTCCTATGTGGCTGCTGCTTTGTGTGAAAATTAAAGAGGTAGTGGAGTGATAAGAATGGAAAGGGTTGGAGGGTGAGGGGTAGAGCGGATGATCCCTTCATGGTCTTCACCTCGGTGCACATATCGATCAGTCATTCTCACTTTCTTCGGCCGGTGCAACTACAAATTTGTACAATGATCGTGAGTTTGCTGGTGTTGCAGCGTCATGTACAAGAATTGGAAGAGAGCCTATATTCATTGTAGGCGAAGAGGTGAAGAATGACTGTGTGTCAGTGTCTGTGTTACTAAGATGTTTAGGGAGGATTTAGGGCTATCAAAGCATAATGGCCCAATGCTAAATTTTGATGTAATCAGCTTAACTGAGCTGTACTTATTCAGACTTCAGACTGCTGGATGTGCAAACTGAGCACCGACCTCCGTCAGAGGAAACATGTTGGCATGACAGAGTCACAGAAGCACAGGTACTAAATATAAAATGAACCTTGGCTGAATTCCATTAAGCTACCTCAGGGTTTGTGGTTGTTGTTCAGTGGCTTAATGGGACAGTGGGGTAGAACCAAGTCATTGAATAAGTTATTAGTAAATGTGTGCTATTTTTTACTAGAAATGTAGAACAAGTCAAAATGTCTTGTGTGAAAAATCATAAATAAAATTATTGTGTCTTTTCCTGTTGAATGACCTTTGTTTGGGGAAATACCGGTAGGGGATTGTGCCTAAAAACAAAATTAAAATTGATTTCATTGAATTCTTTGTCTCAGTTTTGAAAAGCCCTGTGGGCTGTTGCAAGACTTGCTACATTGCTCAATTAAACTCATATTGCACTACTTATAGCGCTGCAGCTAACAATAACCCGATCGTCAATTAATTTGTAGATATTTTCACAATTAATCCATTAATTATTTACCCTATAAATTGTCAAAAAAGGGTGAAAAATGCTCCTCATATTTTTTTCGGAGCCCAAAGTATCTTCAAATTGCTGCCTCACTCCAACCAATAGCTATAGACCAAAACACTCTTCACTTACCGCCAGAAATGACAAAGAAATCAGCTAATCCTGACATTGAAGACCCAGGAATCGACAAATATTTATCAATTTTTCTAGACACAAGATTGATGTGATAATTCGATTATCAAAATAGTTTTCAATTCATTTTCTTTCAATTGACTAATTGATTATTCGCTGCAGCTCTAATTTACTTACAATTTTCTACTTATTTTACACTTTTCCTCGTCAATATCTTACTGTCTTTAAGCAACAATAATCTGCTATACAATGAGGCTATGTTTGAAAACAGAGGTAAAAAGAAATTAACTGCCATAATCGCTGTGATTTGCCTAAATAATGTGTATCAATCACATGCGTTAACTGAAAATATGAACGGAGCGTTGGCCATGATGACTTTTATAGCAAGGCAGAGCAAGGGTTTAAAAACGAATGTCGTTTATGAAATATTCATGGAAATAGTAAGTTGTCATAATTCACATTTATGGGAATTTTTATTTAATTGCAGTCTAATATGGGTCCACTTTTTATTTTCCATCACTAAAAGAGGCCTGAAATTTTCTTTGGCCCATCACCTGCTTAAGAAACAACACATCAAGCAGATTGCCTGAATCCGTGTGACCTTTTGGGCGGAGCTTTCTGTGTGACCTCTTACCCGTAGTGAAGTGATGGTTGATGGGTTTCTGATCCTTCCATCCTCATCTTTCAGGTTATAGCCCTCTGGACGCTTGTCCCTCTCACTGATCTTCCACAGCTTTACTGTCTTGTCTGAGATGGACATATAGCACAAACATGCGTGCATGCAGACAAGCACAAAATATTGTTAGATCAAGGCTCCCTACAGCGAATCTGGGATACAAGATGGATTCAGGGGGGTTGGGTGGCCAATCTGGCACGTAGCTGGGCAGGAGCCAGTGAGAATGATGAATGGCAGCTCCTCTGAAGATTCTGATATCAATATACAAGTCGACTACATTTTCCGGTGTTGGTGTATGCTCCCCCTGAAAAAGCCATCTGGGCGCTTTTCAATTCTGCATCACACAAACACCAGTTACATCTCATCTCCCCGGTCTGGTGGAGGAGGTGGCGGCAGCAGTCAGGTTGCCTCTTATTTTAATTTTAATTTCCGCTGTGGATATTGGTGTCGGAGCAGCGGGGCCATCACCGCAGGACCCTCCACCATCTGCTCCAGCCATCACTAGCACTGCTGTAGCAGCCATGCATGAAGGCCACAATCTGCAAGACATCTCTTTGCCGATGTGCACGAATGTCTGTTTGAACTAGCATGCATGTATGTTCTGTGGTGCTTTGACATGTGTGTGCGAGAGAGTTGCTGCCATGCATTAAGTTTTCAATTTGAAATGCATCTGAAACGCATGTACTCAGCCAAGCAAACGGCAGTATGTTCACACAAATGGTCAAAAATACATATGTGGTATTACTAACGCCTGCTTTTTCATCATCCCCATTTCTGCCTGTTCTATAAATTAAGGAATGAATCAGTCCTTGATTTGACAGTGTTAGAGTCTGATAATGCCCCCTTTAAACACTCTCTTGAGAGATTAATGGGAGAGATTAATTGCGATTTGTGTTGCTGGCAAACCCTAACCCACCAGGGTCACCATAGCTAGCCGACTGACCGTTGGTGGATAGCAGGAAGTAGGCTGCGTTCTGCTGAGGAAGCCATTTGATCTTGTTGATTTTCTCCTCAATCTCCAAACTCTTCAGGTAGTCAAACTCCGGCTCGTGGCTCTGGAATGTGCTGTAAACATTGTACTCCCCTCTCCGCTGGGGCTGGCTCTTACTCTGCAAGAAAGAGGCGAGAGAGAATCCAGTCAGAAATTGACCCCGTTGCTATTAATTGTTAGAGTTTAATCCCTTAATGAGATGTGCAACATTCGAGCACATCTCATTCTCTTAACCTTAAAAACAGACGCTAAAAGTGGTATTGGCATGTTGATTGATTAGTTCCACTGGAGTATCTCGAAATGTATTGCATAGATTGTCTTAAACCAGATGATGAAACCCAACTCTGGTGGCAGTTCACACAGAGATACATCCTTCAATAATCTCATTCAGCAAGGAAGCGGGGAGAGCCAGTGAAGCTGAAACTCCTCACAACATGATGGAACGCTTCCCTAAATGACTTCTTCCTCATGCAAATGTATTCAAGCCACGCACACTTGTGGAAGTGTGTATCGATATAGCGTCACATCAAAATGAGACCAGCACAGAAACTAACCAAAAAAAAGTACCGTTTATACTGTTCAGTCGCCTCACACACCTGCTAGCATGCATAACAGTTGCCTCTCATTATATATAAAAATATTCAGTTTTTCCACTTTGTCATTTTCTTTACTCTTATTATGCCAAAAATGTTTCACCATTGGAACTGTTCAGTGCAGCTTTGAAACAAAGTAAACTTATTCTTTGAAACTCGGGCAAGACTTATGAAGTTGTTGCAAAAAAAAAAATAACTTAGCTTTGAGTAGTATCTTTAGTTAAAGGGGATGTTCAGTGTTTTTCAACCTAAGCCTTATTTCCCCACCTTTTCAACTCTAAAATCTCACAAAATATATATTGTTTTAAAAATGACTCCAGTATGGAGTATGGTCACTGGGACCATTTAGTTGGACAAGACCATACAATCCAACAGTGTCGGGCAAGACAAAATGTCAGAAATAAATCACTTTTTGTAATGATCATGTCTGGCTAGCTTTATCAGTGGCAGGAAACAGAAACATTTTATGTAGCTTTACAGTTAATGAGTCAAAAACACACTCTAGGTTGTTTCACTCTAGGGAACTACTCCATTTTACCAGACTCTTTGAAATAACACTTTGTGTGTAGTTAGTGGCGATAAACATTTTCACTTGCATAATACAGTTGGATTGTATAGCCTTGTAAAGCTAAACAGTCTCAATTTTCAAAAAAAGATGCATTTTGTGAAATTTTAGAGGCTAAAACTTTGAGTTTTAAACAACTCTTCTTTTTCATATGAGTGTGGTTTTAATATATTTACTGTTGCCGGCAATCCTTTTCAAATATACACACCCAACTAAAAGCAAACAATTCAGTATAAATGTTTCAAAGCTGTTAAATCATTTCCACATATGCATTATTTGTGTTGTGTTATTGGAATTTCCTACCTCCTGCTCCCTCTGGAAGACAACCACTCTTCCTCCTTTATCCCCGGTGGCCAACAGCTCCCCCGATGAGTTAAACTCAACCGTTGAGATAATGTCAGCTGCAACACAGGAAGCAAAGCACAGAATGGGAGAAAATGTCAGCGTAAACATGCACAAAGCTTTTAAGGACTGACAAAAGAGAGAGAAAAACTGGTAGAGTGACCATTGACTAGAATACAGAGCTGGGAACGTGGAGGGGAATCTTATGACAAACCCACAGGGGACTTTCTGCCACAGACAATTTGGTGAAATATGGGTTAGGGGGAAGCCACTGGATATCAACCAATTCAGCCAGTCGTCTGATTGAACTGAGCCAGTCTTTGACATTTAATTGCAATCCTGCTTGTTAGACAACTAATTGCCATTCACCTCTTTCCTACCGGCTGCAGGACCCATGCAGCTCAGTGACTCTCCCGCTGCTTCATTTAAAAACCCCTCTTATAACCTGTTATACCTTATTTTACATCTATACCACTTTTGAAGTTCTATGCCCATATGGAATACTTTTTAACTTTTGCATCAAAAGGATAAAATGATCACACCAATAATACGGCCCAATTCATATTCCTTCACGAACATCGCCAAGGATCTCTGAACGGCTACAGTTCCACCAAAAAGTAAATAACAGGCACCTTACCCTTAAGGTAGTTCTTCCTCTCCTCCTAAATGACATACATCTGCACGGGTTTAGGAGAGGCTAATGGTGACTGTAATTATTATACAGCCCCAGGCTACAAAGGCCTAACATCATGCCTGTCACACACATGTGGACACACACACACGACAGAGCAGAGGCTATCTCTATGTTTAACAGTCACAATAATATTAGACGGAGAGAGGGAGCTTGTTGTTTTGTGCCCCCCACACCCTCCACACAACTGCTACTGGCAGAGGGCTGAACAGGAGAAGGGAATGTTGCTATAGAGACCGTTTCCATCTCAGGGGTGTGTGCATGTATGTGTGTATGTGTGTGTGTGTGTGTGTGCCAATAGCTCTCAGACTTAGTTGCTGATGCTAGCTGTAATTCAGCAGACAGCGAGAGTGCTGCAATAGAGTGAAAACCTGCAACTGCATCTGCGGGAGTGTTTGCCATTCAATGCAGCAGACAACCGCAGACAATAATCCCTGTACATGAGTCCCTGTAGCCAGACTCACCTCTTCATATATAGCTGCCGTGCGTGGTGGAAGCATATGTGTGTGTTTTCCTTTTATTTAATTTAACCGTTGTAGGACCTCATGCTGCAACAAGGCCAGAGGGATTCTTAAGGCCATGTGTTGACAATGAAATGAGGAAGGGGAGGGGCGGCGATTATATTTGAATCTAGAAACTAATAACGTTTGAGAGACACGGCATACTTTTGACCTAATTATAGCATGTGTGCATCATTGACACACCATATTGCTGTCGTGGACTCCCTCTCTCACTCTGCACTTATCTCTCTTCCTGTATCATCTGCATGTAATCAAGCTCATGCATACACAGTGGAGTGTGTAGTGCAACTCCACCGGCACACACACCCACACACACACACACACACACAATGATGTCTTCCCCACCAAAACCCACTGGTGTGAATCAAATGGAATCGGCTTAGTGGTCAGCTTTCTTGAATCGGCTTTTCCCTCTTTTTGTCTTTCATACGCTGCTCTTTTTATTCTGCCCTTCCAACACCCCCCCTCCTACAGACAGTTTCTCCTTCTTTGATCATCAACACATTAAGCCGCTGAGGAGAAACAGTAATTGATGTGTGCCATTTAACGAGTTCACACACTGATACGTCCTTCAATCATCTCATTCATCAAGGAAGCGGGAGAGCCAGTGAAGCTGAAAGTCCTCACAACATGATGGAATGCTTCCTTAAATGAGTTTTTGCTCATGCAAATGTATTCAAGCCACGCACACTCATGGATGTGTGTATCAATATAGCATTTTCAGATTCATCCTTCATTAGGGAGAGAATCGATTAGCAGCGGGGACACGGGTGGGCGGGGTCTCTGCCACGATTTCCGCTTGCATCAGATCAGATTTTTACAATGTGAAACATCAGCTGGACTGAAACCAGCAGCTAGCTGGTGATCCAGCTGATCAAATGTGTACTTACACACAATCCCTCCCTCTCTGTCACACACGCAGCTTCATCAGCAGACCATAACCAGATGAAGCCCATAAATCCTGTGGTCAGCCAGGTCCAACATAGGTCAGCATTTCATGACGGTTCAGAGGGACGCTAGAGATAACACACATCCATCACCAGTAATAACACAGACATGCCTGTTGGCCTGCTGCTGCGAGTTGTGTGTGTGTGTAACTCTGCACATACGGCTGAAATAAAACATGGCACAGCGGTTACTGTTAATCTAACTGCCCTTCTGCGTACAATATAGAGTCGGGTCTCAAACGCATTGGATGGAAACATAGATATGCATTGATTCTGGAATGAAAACCAGGCACGGAGAACCAGAAGCACAGGGTGGGGAGCTGGGATATTGAATATATTTATAGATGCCTGAGCAGGTAACATCCATCACGCATAACAGAGTCAACAGCCAGATATCAGGGAGGAAATTCTGGGGAGAGATGTTTGTTGCACAAAGTAGGTCAATAAAAGAGAGTACAGCAAGTCTCGGAGGCACAGACACAAGCAAAGACCAAAATAGGAGCATCGCGACTAACGTCTAGACGAGATATAATCCTGTAAGGGGTGAAAAATACGAACAAAAGCAAAGTGGGGCTTGATCCTGTGGCACGGGAGGGTTGTGTAAGTCAGATGCGCTCCAAAAGGGGTGGCTGCATGGAAAGTGTTGCCTAAGTGTTTTGCAGTAATTCCGGGTAGATGGAGGGACGTGAGCAACATGGTTTCGTGTAAATGCGTTGTTACACCTGGAGAGGAGAGGATAACTGTCAGGGTCTGCTAGTGTAAAGTGTCTGTCTGTTAGGGTCAGTCAGTGTTTCCCCTCTTGTTTTGAAATCCCTATGTGTCCATTCCCCACTTCCTGTCTAGTCTTGTCCCCCAGGTGTGTTTGATTATTCCCTCTCCCTAACGTGTCCCACCTGTGTCCAATTGTCTAGCTCTCCCTCGTGTATTTAACCCCCGTGTTCCCTTCCTCCTGTGCCAGATTGTCTTGTCTTCCTAGTGAGCATTCCAGCGTATATTCCTTGTAAGTCTCCTTGTGTCCGATCTGTATTCCGTGTTCTGATTACCGAGTTTGCCTTATCCTTACCTGTACCTTCGCATAATTTGAATTCCTGGTTTGACCGCAGAGTCTGACCCAGTTCGCTCAGCCTTGAAGGCACAAGGCGCACGCCTTCGTAGACAAGAAGAGCAACTCGACTTAGTCCGCCAAGATTCGTTTGAAGCCGCGAAGCACAATGAGTCAGCGTGCGCGACTCTATCGGCGCAATTGAATTTTATCATCGATCAATTGCCGGTGTCTCCGAAGGGAGCAGAAGCGGCGGCTGAGTCTCCTGCCTCTCCCAAAAGCTCATACTCTCTCCATCTGTGCAGCCCAGAACACTTTTCTGGTGACTCTGGAGATTGTCGTTCGTTTATTTCGCAGTGCGTATTACACTTTGAATTCAATGCCCCTGCTTTTCTTTCTGACGGAGCTAAAATAGCATTTATAATTTCTTATTTATCTGGTCGAGCCAGGTCATGGGCTACAGCTGAGTGGACCTGTAAATGTGCCATATGCAACTCGTTGTCAGAATTCCTTAAGTCGTTTACTCAAATTTTTCAGTCCACCTCCCCGGGTAGAGAAGCGGCTAGAGCTCTGGTATCATTAAGGCAAGGCAAACGTTCAGTAACGGATTACGTGAGTTCCGCACCATCGTGGCGGACAGCGGCTGGAATCTACCGTCATTAATTGACGCGTTCCTGAATGGATTATCTGAAAACCTGAAGGACCATTTGGCTACCCTGGATGTGCCAGCTGATCTGGAGGCAGTGATCCATATGGCCTCAAAGATAGATAAAAGACTCGCTCGTTAGACACTCCGAACACGGCAAGAGCCGGTCCGATTTACTCCTGCCTCCCTGCTAAGGGGACATCTCCCCTCTCCCCAGCCGCAAGTCGTCTCCCTGATTCAACCCGACAAAGTGGAATATGCAAATGAGCCAGTAGAAGCGATGCAGATCGGCCGGACCCGTCTCACTCCCCTGGAGCGACAGCGGAAAGTGAAGGAAGGAAGATGTATTTACTCTGCACATTTGGGTCACTTCATTGCCTCCTGCCCAGTTCGATCTGCCGCAATTAAGACTGCTCCTGCGCCACTGGTGAGTCCAATCAAGATACTTGGCACCACAAGACGACAGCTTACACGTGTAACACTTCAATTGTGTTCCAATGCCCTAGCCTGTCAAGCCCTCATAGACTCCGGCGCCGACACAAACCTGATGGATTACCAAGTTGCCAGAACACTACAACTCTCCCAAGAACAACTCCTGCAACCCCTTTCGGCCTCAGCTCTAGACGGAAATTTATTGTGTCGTGTCACTCACCAAACATCCCCAGTAACCCTAAGCTTCAATGACGGCCATCAAGAAAAGATCAACTTCCTCCTTTATCAATCTGCTCATCACCCCCTCGTCCTGGGCCTCCCGTGGCTGATAGACCACAACCCCCACATAGACTGGACCACGGGAAGAGTTTTAGGTTGGGGAAACAATTGTACGAATAACTGTTTTACGAACAAGAACTCTCCGCAGGAGGACGCAGCTGGGATCGCAGACACCTTGGATCTTCCTGGCGTTCCTCGGGGCTACTGGGATTTAAAACAAGTATTCAGCAAATCCCAAGCTTCTTCACTTTCTCCTCACAAACCTTATTACTGTGCCATAGACCTGTTTCCCAGGGCTCCGATCCCAAAGGGAAGACTATATTCCCTGTCTGGCTCCGAGTGCAAAGTCATGGAGGAACACATCACCTCACCCCTGCAGTCAGGTATCATCCGACACTCCTCCTCTCCTGCAGGAGCCGGGTTCTTTTTTGTTGAAAAGAAAGATAAATCCCTCCGTCTGTGCATCGACTACACCAAGTTAAATGACATAACTATCAAGATCCGTTACCCTCTCCCCCTAATTTCCACAGCGTTTGATTGCTTACAGGGAGCAAAAGTTTTCACCAAACTCAATCTGAGGAACGCATATCATTTAGTGAAGATAAGAGAAGGGGACGAGTGGAAAACCGCATTTAACACTCCTCTTGGACACTACAAATACTTAGTAATGCCGTTCAGCCTGACAACCGTGCCGGTGGTGTTCCAAAACTTTGTCAATGAAGTCTTGAGAGACCTCCTGAACCATAAGGTCTTTGTGTACCTAGATGATATCCTGATTTTTTCCCCTGACTTAAGCTCAAACGTTTCCACTGTTCGAGGGGTTCAACGGAGACTATTGTCTCACAAGCTGTTTGTTAAGGACAAATTAAGATGTATCAGCAGAAGGTCCGGGCAGTGGTCAACTGGCCAAAGCCTTCCTCGCGGAAGGAAGAACAACGCTTTCTAGGATTTGACAACTTCTATCGGAAGTTTATTAGAAACTTCGGCTCCGTCGCTGGTCCCCTCCACTCTCTGACTTCCTCCAAGGCACGGTTCTCTTGGTGCCCTCAGGTAGAAGCGGCATTTTCTCGACTAAAGAAGAGTTTTGTGTCTGCGCCGATACTATGCCTGCTGGAACAGACTGACCAGTTTATTGTGGAGGTAGAGGCCTCCGACACGGGAGTAGGAGCTGTCCTCTCTCAATGTTCCGGTAAGGACAACAAGATTCATCCCTGTGCATATCTCTCAAGCAAACTTTCTCCAGCAGAAAAGAATTATTCTATTGGGGATCGAGAACTACTGGCTGTGAAAGCGGCGTTGGAGGAGTGGAGACACTGGCTGGAGGGAGATGAACATGGTATGGACAGACCATAAAAACTTGGAAAACGCCAAAAGATTAAATTCTAGACAGGCCAGATGTGCCTTGTTCTCTTCTAGGTTTAACTTCAATCTCTGCTACCGACCAGGTTCTAAGAATACAAAACCCCCACTGTCTCGTCTTCATTCCCCTGAATCAGACCGTGAGCCTCCGGCCCCCATTCTACCCACGACCTGTTCTGTGGGAGCCATAACCTGGGAAGTTGAGGAGAAGGTTAAAAAGGCCCTACAGGTTGTGGAGACTCCCCCTGGCACCCCTCCTAACAGACTTTTTGTGCCCACAGAGTTACGCGGAATGGTGATTCATTGGGCACACACCGCTCTAATCTCCTGTCACTCTGGTGTGCGCAGAACTGTCTCCCGGTTGCAAGAACGCTTCTGGTGGCCGGACATGCGTAAGGACGTGGTCGAATATGTCGCCGCATGTTCTGTGTGTGCCCAGAACAAGACCTCACATCAATGCCCCGTCGAACTTCTCCGGCCACTCCCGGTACCAATGCGCCCCTGTTTGGACATCTCTTTAGATTTTGTCATCAGCCTACCCCCTTCTGATGGCAACACAGTAATACTAACAGTTGTCGACCGATTTTCTAAAATGTTAAAATTGATTCCATTGACTAAGCTACCTCCGCTAAAGAAACAGCAGAAACCATGTTAAACCATGTCTTCCGCGTTCATGGGTTCCCGAGAAACATCCTATCCGACCGGGGCCCCCAATTCATAGCGCAATTCTGGAAGACCTTCTGTAAGCTGATTGGAGCAACAGTTAGCCTAACTTCTGGTTACCACCCAGAGACTAATGGACAATCAGAACGTGTGAATCAGGATCTAGAGACCGGACTAGGCTGTCTCATATCCAGAGACCCTTCAAGTTGGACCAAGCTGCTGTTGTGGGTGGAATATGCCCACAACACCTTCCCTTCCTCATCCACTGGCTTATCCCCATTCCAGTGCGTCTTCGGGTACCATACCCTACTCTCTCCAGATACAGAGCCAGAGGTAAACGTCCCATCCGCAGCAGCTATGCTGCGTCGCTGTTGTCAAATGTGGGCCAGGACTAGATCTACTCTAACCAAATCATTGGCAGCCTACAAGAAGACAGCCGACAGAAGGAGGCAAGCAGCTCCCAACTACCGCCGTGGTCAGAGGGTTTGGCTCTCAACCTGAGACTTGCCAAATCGCGACGAGTCACGTAAGTGACGAGTCAAAAGTTATTAACCCCTCTGTTGTGAGGCTTAAACTCTCTAGGTCCTCACGAGTGCACCCCTCCTTCCACGTAAGCAAGGCGAAGCCGGTCAAAGAGAGAGCCCTCGTCCCAGCCTCCAAACTACCTCCTCCTCCCCGCATCATCGACGGCGAACCAGTCTACACGGTTCGACACCTACTGGCAGCCAGACGCAGGGGACGAAGAACGCAGTACTTGGTGGAGTGGGAGGGCTATGGGCCCAAAGAGCGCTTCTGGGTTCCATCCAAGGACATCATGGACCCCCAGCTCATAAGAGACTTTTTGAGAACCCACCCTCCGGGTTCTAGGCTGCCAGGTGTCGGCCATAAGGGGGGGTGGTTACTGTCAGGGTCCACTAGTGTAAAGTGTCTGTCTGTTAGGGTCAGTCAGTGTTTCCCCTCTTGTTTTGAAGTCCTTATATGTCTATTCCCCACTTCCTGTCTAGTCTTGTCCCCCAGGTGTGTTTGATTATTCCCTCTCCCTAATGTGTCCCACCTGTGTCCAATTGTCTACCTCTCCCTCGCGTATTTAACCCCCATGTTCCCTTCCTCCTGTGCCAGTTTGTCTTGTCTTGCTAGCGAGCATTCCAGCGTATATTCCTTGTAAGTCTCCTTGTGTCCGATATGTATTCCATGTTCCGATTACCGAGTTTGCCTTAACCTTATCTGTACTGTTGCATAATTTGAATTCCTGGTTTGATCTTTATTATCAAAACGACTACCGATTTAGAAAGCTCCCTGTGTGTCTCTGCATTATTGGATCCTCCAGACCTGGTACCTGATAATTACAGCTCTTGGGCCGATCTGGCTTCGTCAAAGGATCAGGCTTTGATGAGGGCAAATTCAGGTCCATTCTCTCTTTCACTCCCTGTTCCTTCTATGATAATTAATAATATGTATCAACCTGCAATTCTTTTCTTTTATCAGAATCATTAATGAATGCATGCTCCACAAATACTACATGGAAAAGCTGAGTGACTGTGAATTCATCATGTGTGCTGAATAAGCAGCTGATAACGACTTCACAACAAGCCACCAACAATTAAGATCAATCAAATTTTTGAATAAACCCTGCTACCTACTGGTCTGGTACCCGGTCACATGATTAAGGGTTTTATTAGGCTTTATTAGCTACACACAAAGCAGCTTTCTTCATCTGAAGAGCACAAATTTTTTTAAGATCTGGAGTGAACAAGCTAATTAACCTGGTTTCTCCAGGATCAGCCCCTTGAGAGTGAGACCGAGCGTGTGCCCGTGTGCCGGTCTTTTCTATATCCCCACACTCCAGGGAGTTGAAGGGTGAAATGGGCGAGACGTGCTCCTGCTTCAATCCTCACACTTCATTAACAAGTCTGCATGGCACACATCTGAATCCAGACACAACACAGGACAGGACAGAACACAAAAGAAACTGCAGAAAGCAGTCAGATCTGCCACTCCTGCATGTACAAAGAAGGATCCTTCCAAATGCTTGTTATTTATTCTCTTAGAAACTGAAAATGCAGGACGGAGGGGGATGGTGGGCGCTTCGAATTAGAATCCAGCGCCAAAAACAAAAGACGTCTCTCCCTCTCTGTCTGTCTGTCTTTGCTGCTTTTGTGCAATCCCTTTCATCTCCCTGTTTTCAAGGCTGGAGTGAATCAAAGCCTACACAGCTCCCGTGCAGAAAGTAATTCTGTATCTACAGTGACCTTATCACCAAAACATTAAAGATTCCATGTGATGCCGCCTCCTCCACAAGACACAGAAATTAGCTATCAAAACTTACAAATGTGGCCCATTATGGAGTCCTGAAAGGTCAAAGACTGCCCAGCCTGCAGGCTAGTGGAGCACCAAGAAACTCACCAAGAAGCACATCTATCACAGCACCACCTTTTGACCAGGAAGTCAGTAGAGAAATGGGATAATTTTATAGCTGTGCTACACCATGAGTATTCTTTAATAAATTCTCATTAAGATTTCATGGCGCTGCAGACTTAGTAAGAAGCTAATCAGGGGTTGAAAGCAGCTGCGGAAGAAAGAGAGTTACTCGCCCCAACTTCACAGCTTGCCATTAAGCACCCGCCGACCCCCAACACCACCCCCATACACACACAGGCTTTATCTTTCTTGAGCTGTGTGCCGAGGCGGGGCTCTACGTTTTTGAGTATTTCATAGTGAATAATGGATGGGACCTGGGGGTATGGTGGGCTAAGTCTTTTTTATGCCGGGGTCCTAAAGTGTGGCCCCAGGCCGTTTGCCTTGGCAGATCTAACCGGCTCTCACTAGCAGTTGCAATAAAGGCTGCGACAGTGCTGCATCAGTATTCAGTGGGGCTAGAGGGGTCACATCGCACACAAGCTTGTACTGCACATCGGGCAGACATACAAGCAGCGAAAAACAGCGAGAAGAGAGAGAGAAAAGAGAGAGGGGGTAGGAGAGCGAAGGAAGAAGGGATTACATGCCCTACCAATAGCCCTTTTAGGTCATTGTTCCGTTGGCTAAATTGTAAGGGACCAAAAATCAATACTGAAGCAGACATTAGGTTAGTTCCTGCCTCACTGTGAGGAAGCTATTTACATTTTAACACACCACAGTGGCGCTCTGCTGTTTGAAGATTTCATCCATTATAGAAACATCTACAGATAATGAATATGACTGAAACCCATGTTGTAGGAGTGCAATAGTCCATTGACTCAACACGCACATTAATATACACAGCTGCAGTGAGATACAAAACCATCCATCCCATCACCATTTGCAAAGTGTCACAAGCAGGCAGAATGCAAATGAGACTGTGTTGCAATTTCTTTTCATCTACACAACAGTGATGTCTCTGGGAACTTTCAGGGTGAAAAGACTTTGAAATTGCCTTGCTGACTATGGATGACCAGCTTTACGGCCAGTGTGCACGGCTACAGTCAGCGTTACCGCCTACAGACCCAGTGAGGCGTGGGATTGGTGCGAGCCAAAGGTCAGCACCAGTGACATCATTAAAGTGTCCCACTACTGTGGGCAAGCATGACCTGAAGGGAAATCCCTACCAGGACCCTGTGTGTATGTGTGTGTCTGTGGTCTGAACCGTCTGGGCCTGATGGAACATGTGCACTTTGGTGAATTTATGAGGATGAGCAGACACCAGCCCGTATGATCTTTGGTAGCAGACAGACTTCACGCCACTTGGAGACAAGGAGAGAGTGAATGGGCACACTCACACACACACACACACACACACACACTCATTCATGATTTATGAGGTTTGGCAAGTCATAAATTAGAACAATAAAAATAACAAAAGTATATGATTCTTGTTTGCAAAGTGCAGATGGGCCGCAGTGCCAGACTGTCATGTGTTTTCTGGGGACACGTTTGACACCCTGCGCAACTCTCACACACTTCCTCCTGATGAAATGAACGAGAGTAAGATTAAAGATTTGACACAGAGAGAAGCTGCGAGTGGGAGTTCCCCAACTTTTTTTTCATTTCGGCACACACATCAAACAAAGATATCAATCACAGATGCTCCCACCTCCATTGCACTTCCTCTCCCTCCAAACCAGTGGCTGTGACATCTGAAAGTGCCAGAGCGCGTGATGCTCTGCCACATTTAAAGAAAACAGAGAGACTGATGCCTTATCTCTGAGCTGCATTTCTGACTCGTGTACCAGTGCTGCTGATGGCAAACGGTAGAAGCCATTGGTGACTGATCCCCCCTGCAGCCACACATACCTTCTTTCACCATCCCTCCAGTCTATTAAATTCTCCATTTTTTATCAGATTTTCTACATCATATGTGTTTCAAACCAAAGGCTACTTATTCCAAGTGACTTGAAAATAAATAATGAGTTATATGCATAGAAGTTGACTGAAATCTGAAAATAAGTAAAGATGTTCAATTTTTTTTATATTGGTATTTAGAGCTTGACATCATTACAGGTGTCTTGGAGTCTTTTTTTAAGCAGGATCCCTTCCAACTGCTCCAAGGAGAAGACCCACAGCCCCACACAGACTTGTTTTATCTCCCAGATATCAGCACAGTAGTTAATGTCCATAACCAATCTGCATAATCACCGAACGGGGACTGAGTTGGCGATGAGATTAATGAAGGCGTTTTACCTGTAAATCATTATTTTATGTTGATCAAGGAGGGGGGCGGACAAGTGGAGCTGATTGATGGAACATAAGGGAACTATTAAGCATCAGAAAGCTCATAGCCTGAAAATCGAGAGGCTGTTGTGTGGTCGGCGAGGAGGAAAGGTGCACGTGTGTGAAGGAGGAGCAGTGTTTGAGGATGTTAGGCGGCAGCAAACAGCTATTGTTCAGTGATGAGCATTTACAGTAAAAAAAAAAAAAAAAAATGCAGACTGTATGTGTGGGTAGGTATAAGAGAGAGAGAACCATATTTCATTGTGCTGCCCTTCCCCCTCATCTTCTGATTGATTTGTATAAGTAACCACGGGATGAGGAAAATACTTTTTTTTTTTTTTTTCATCGGCAGTTTAAATTTTTAAAAGGATCACATGTTCACCTCATAGGGACACCGGAGCAGCTGTACGGAGGCTTTATTCCTCTGCTGCCCTTGTGGCTGATACAGATTAAAGCCCTGATTCTCTTCAGTCAGCATCCTAAAATAGCCCGTCTGATGGGGAGCCACCTCATCATCTCCAGCAAGCTAAGCAGAGCTCCATGTTTGTGACAAATGAGCGTAATATTCTTTAAATGGCAGTTTTTAAAAAAAAAAATATGATTCAAATGGCAGGTTATAAACTTTGTGATGTCAGCAATAATTATGTCCATCACTAAACCCATAGATTTGCATAATGGTTATGTTCTGGATTCCTTTAAAAGATATTGTTGCAGTGACGTTTGCAGCCCTCGAGCTACAGCCTCGGGTTTCTTTCTTAAGTCTTTCACTCCTCCCAGCATCATCCCTTTAAATACCTTCGGTTGCATAGTTGTGGTCACGCAGGAAGCTGTTGTTGATTTTCCGGGTGTCACTCTCCTCCTCCATTGATAAATCGGCTGGTTCGGGATCCTGAAAGCGTCAGACGTGCTCCCATCATGCCCGGTACCGTCAGCAGGCGGGCTGTGGGACCAGCACGGGGCCTGTCATGGCTCCAGATCTCCGGTGGAACCAACACGATCGCGATCAAATACCTGTGGCAGGGGAGGCTGATGGTGGTGGAGACGTACGAGCAGGTCCGGTCCGCACCTCTGAGCGCATCCAGCCACCCGACGCAGTGACAGTGCCGACTCCAACAGGGGGTTCAATACCCTAATTATGGGCGCAGCAGGTCCTGGGCGTCAGACAACTCGTTGAAACATAAATTACCCTCCCGAATAAACATTAAAACACGGTCATGCCAATTGCAGGAGCGCAGCGGAAGGTGGCTGAAACCGCGGCAGCAGCGCGCTCCGTAAATCTCTTCTGGAGGATTTGAGTTCAGGCAGACTCGATTTGGCCCCCTCCCAGTGCCAGCGGGGCGGGTGGGATTATGCGTCAACCCGCCTGCTCCGGTCACTTCAGCTCAGCCTCAGCACCGTCGCCTCCCTGTATCCAGATCCTGCAGGGTCCCCCCTGGTCTCTCTCTCTCTCTCTCTCTCCTTCCCCTCGTTCATTCACCCGCAGCCCAGCTGACTCACTGTGCCGGGTAGCGCAGAGCAGCACTGTACGTTCACTCACCCACCGCGCCGCTGCTGCGCCTCAGTGAACGAGGGCCCCTCCCATGCTGCCTGGCTCTTTAAAGGCCCACAAACTGCAAGCGCGACGCTCCCTTGCATCGCCACGGCAGAGTTTGAAGTTTGAACTCGGTCAGCTCACTGCTTGATGACCACCAGCAAGGTGTAAAGTCGACAGATGCCTTATGACGCGGTAGCAGGTCGCCCGTTAAGCCTTAAAGATCCTGCAAACACCATCCCTCCATGTACTGCTGCATACACTGCTGTCCTCTGTGCATCCACAAAAGCATTTCATGCCGCTTTCTGTGCTATAGGAAGCACATGGCATAATTCTGCCCAAACACATGGGGTAGTTTGGAGAAATCAGAGCAGATGGGGGGGTATGGCTGGACAGGAGAGAGCTAAAAAGAGGGGAAGAGGAGATGGCATGCAGGAGAACTTGAACCAACCCAGACGCTGATTAATTAGATTAGTGGGGTTGCTGTCTGCAGCTCTTTCTGGAAAGATCTCGTTCCCGCATTGAGTTTAATAAAGCCACACACCACATGGCTTCTCATGGTCCAATCTTTGATGTGTGTGTGTGTTGTGTCATCGTGGTCGTGCTCATAGTACATCCCTGCCCTTATCTACTCACTTTACCCTAAATCTCTGAGGCTCCACAAAGAGACCGGGTATCTCTCCTGCACGAGCCTCAACACACAAGCGCACGCACGCACACACACAGCTGCAGCAGCCGCAATAAAGAGATTGTGGAGCCCCCTCTCCTAAATGCATTAGCTCTCTAATCCACAGGAACATTTGCACATCCAATCCTCCACTCCTCTACTAATGGGGATCTGGCTGTGAGAGTGGCAGGCTGCACATAGCCAAAGAAAACATGCTACACATGCTATTTTACACCCCGTCACCCTCAAACCTCCATCTCCATTGGAATAGATTACAGGGCATTAAGCATGCAGGTGGATAATGAAGGCACTGTTGACCAGGGCCGTTGATTCTCATGCTTCCATATTTACAGTTCTCTGCTCCCCTAATGAAATCTGCATGGAAACTTTGCCATCCTTGACCCTCTCTGATGTGACTGAGCAGTCAGCGGGGCTTCCAATCTCTATTAATATTTAAACAGGGTCTTGGAGGACAAAAGAAACACAGCGCTTCGCTCTTCTTCCGCAGCGGCTGTGCAATGGAATCACCAGAACAGTGGATTAAGTGGGGAGAATCTGTATGGGTGAGTGGTTGGGGTTTGTCACATTTTCTTGGTATGTGAGGGGGTAAATTATGGAGCAGAGAGGGAGACGGATGGAGGCACTGCGTGACAGTTAAAGGCGCAGAGATGCTTCACTGTATAATGAAGAAATAGGCGGAGAGTGCTGCCTTGCTAATACCATCCGTCATCTCCAACCCGGTCTCTGTCTCATTCCCTGTGCATATGCTAAGCCTCTCTCCCCACAAACAAGAAGTCTGGTATTTTTCAAAGCCCTGTTTCATTGGTCTTTGAGGTCTTAAAATTTCATTCAAATTGAAATTCATCTTTTTTATAGAATATTACGCCCAGCTTGGAATTTGGACACTACAACCATTTAGCTCAACAAGTTTATACAATGCAACACAGGACAAGTCAAAATACCAGACATAAATCCCTTTTTTTCTACACTAACTGCAACATGGCAAGTGTCTGGTAACATGGAGTAGATACCTATACAAAGTATGTAGGTATCTACAAAGACATAACTTGGGGATAGATCCACACAAATGCATTTATATTTCATTAACAATACAAAGCTTTGGGAAAGCAGTGCCCCAGAAGTAGAGAAAGGTATGAAAAACACAGTGTGCAAACATTCATTTTGCAGTTACTGACTCAAAAATACACAGGTGCTTCTACTGCAATAATGTTTTCAGCATTGTTAGCTGTGCAATTTTGACTTTTTTGAATGATTTTTTATTTTACACCCTCACACGCCAGGAAATATCACTTTGCGTCATCCCCCTTTCCCAAAAACACTGGTTCCTGACCCAGAAGAAAGCTTGAAAGCAGCAACCCCTGCTGAAACCAATTCAGTTCTTAAACTGATGCAAACACACGACTTAACAAGTGATCCCGGGTTGATGCAGGCTAATTGTCACAGCTTTGACTCAGACGTCTTGAAGTTTCTGCCCCCCAATGGCTCATTCATCACCCCCCCTCTTCCACCTCCAGCTACTTGTTCTCTTCTGTTACCTCACCTCGCTCGTTCATTACACCCCATCTCCCAATTCGCTGGATGAAAAAACCAGTGGCAGCACGTCTGCAACACAGCTGCCACATGTCAGACTTGCAGGAAATGCTCGGGGGTCCCACCAGAATTGGAGAGCATGTCCTCAATTCTCCTCGATCGTGCAGACAAAGTGGGTTAAATTAGGTTCTAGCAGCCCAAACATAGGGACACAATCACACGGCAATGATATTTTAGTCATGGCCAATTGCTCTCCTTGATGTGTGGTAATTGTTTGACCTATGGAGGCTACAGGCAGCCAAGATGGTGTCTGCATGCCAAGCACCATACATGCACACATGTACAAGCAAGTACAGACATTTTACCAGACAGCAGCTGCGCAGCACCATTATACTCACTTCACTGCGCTTCCCTTATATCTCTAGATTACAGTCAATGATGTATTGATCACTGGATAATGTCTGATTTAAAAAGGGTTAGATATTGATTATTTTCATCTTGTTAATCCCCCCAAAAAAATGAGATTAATAAATCAATATGAAATCAATTCAGGGCCTACACTAATAAAGATTATTTCATGTGGATAGATATATAATTATATTACATTATATATCTTATTATAAATAATGATACAAAAAAAAGTTGTAAAAGAAATTCATCATGCAATAAATTGACCTGTTTAACAAAGATTCAGTTACAGAAAATTGTGAAAATGGTGAGTTTAGCAAGCCCTGAATATTAGCATGAAATGAAAAAAAAAACCCAGACATTATTATGTCATTGTAGCTATGATTAGTTAGATGGTGATTAAAATCTTCTATCACAGCATCTCTAGTCTTTTATTGCAATATTAATATAATTAAGGAACTTGTAACATTTCTGTACTGCCTCCGCTGTTGAAATATAAAATAACAATATTTGTTTGTGGCTAAACCAGTGAATGCACAAATAATGGTGCATCTTCACATTGTTGCAAAAAAAAAAAATACAAGGCAGCAGCTTTATTTATTTGTATCTTGATTCAATTAGTTTTGCAACTATGATTTATTGATATTCTAAAATTACTGTTGTTCGATAGTCTTGCTTATTGCAGCTTTCTTTCCCTTCTCAAACAGCTTTTCCTCAAATCTGCAATGAGGTGATGTCAGAAGTCAAAGAAAAGCTGAGCAGAGCAGAAGGACTCTCAAAGATAAATGAATGTCTTTACGAACTGTTGCTCCACAAGGAGGCGTGTATTAAGATTGATTAAAGAAAAACAAAAATCAAATCTTTCGCTTCTAGAGACACTATATCGCCAGTCATATTTCCCGACACAATGCTCGTAACGTCTCAGTTTAACATTTATTTCAGCTG
>KV751330.1:4855708-4873492 GCA_001698575.1 Mola mola | reverse complement strand
CCCTGAGAAAATTAGAATATAAATGAAAATAAATAAGTCCTTCCGCTCTGCTCAGCTTTTCTTTCAACTTTTCTTTATGTCAATCCATTCAACAGTAAATGTACACAATATTTCTTTGTGCGCCAAGTAAGTGCATATTGGAATGCCAATTTGGGTTGGCCCGTCTACAAACAAAAAACATGCAATTAGAAACATTTCTATTTCTATTTGGTTATAGTGTAAACAAAACCGTGGTGAAACATTCTGATCAGCACGCAGTTGTTTCAGCAACAGAAGCGTCAGAACCCCTCATCCATTCCAGATTTACTTGTTGTCACTAAATGACTTGACTCATGATTGTTTTCAGAACAAGGCGGCGTACACATCCTGTTATGTAAAATATATTTCAACACTATTTGAGACCAGCGGGTTGAGATTTGGACAGTGGGAAATTCAAAAAGTCACTCTCTTAATCTCCCTGTCCAGGGGACGCGGACAGGGATGAAATCAGTAAAACCCTTTAATGGCTGAGCTAGCTGCCGTCCATCAGCTAGACGAGTATATTAAGTTCAGTAGCTGAGCAGCGAAGCGGTCACGGTCATAATTTTCACTGCCCCGTCACCAGTTTTAGATTCAGTTGCATATGATTCTCCCACCAAACATTTATTGTCTTCCATTAGCTATGCAACCCACCCTGGTATTAAGAGCAGCTAAACACATGGGGGTAATAGGATTGCCCTGGCAGTCCATCTGTCAGGGAAGGGAGCAGCAGCGAACCACAGGGACGCAGCACCCTGGCCTGGCCACACCTGCTCGGTCCACCCTCTCTTCTCTGGAGATATTAATTCAGCATTAAACCCATAACCTCTGCGAGGGCAAAACACATTTAAGAGTGCAAATGTCACGAGGAGTGACAAAAAACACTGAAACAAATTCTACACTCTGTTGGGACCTTTTAACCTTACAGCTTTTAATATCAGAAAATGCAGATGCTGTTCTGGTAATAGAGTAGAGATGGAGATACGTGGAGGTGTTTGGGGAATGGATGAAGTGCACGGTAGGGTGGGGGAGGAATACGGAGGAGAACATTGGGCCTGGAAGAAGCGAGGAAAGGATGCTAAAAAGATGAATGTATAGTTTTGTTAGAGGGCATTAAATCAAGCCTAGAGGCTGTCCCTAAATCAGCTGGCTTTACTCTTGGTGTTATTCCAATTACATCACGATGAGACTAATGCTCCATTGCTCCGAGACTTTAGACCAGCAGGGCTGGATTTTCTGTTTCTCCCTAGCTCTCTATGCCCCTCCCCCAACCTGCCCTCTCTGTATATACTTCCCTCGATAATGAATCCATTGGAAAGGCGCATTCACACCGATTAACACCGGATGGTGTATTTTGGATGAAAATTAAGCAAAGGAAATTTGCTTGCGGTAACACGTTTATAGTTGTAATTATTACACAGCTCATTATACAGATGACCTATATCTGTATGAACAGGTTGCAAAACACTCTCGTATAATTTTTTTTCTTACAGTGTTTGAAGCAGCAAAGGGACACAAAGTTGTAGACACATGCACACACACCGCAGGTCGGTTTTGCGAATGTACAGTCAAGCCTTGCTGAGGGGAAATTCTGCCACTTAACAGAAAATCATTGCATTGTACCTCTCTGGTTGCTAGGAGACCGCAATTTTAATGGCAGTGCAGTGCAGCACAACAGCTGTCTACATAATTGCACAATTAAAATCTTAAAATGCCATTATTTTGGCCATATTCATCTCAGGAACAATTCAAGCGCATCCCAACATGTTCTCTACCAGTTGGGTTAATGGGCCGAACAAGGGGAGCTCATGTTCAGAGTGAGACGGGAATTCATTAGTGAAACGATCAGTGATGCATTAAGGGTGAGGACGCAAGAAATACAAGCGAGCGTGGTACTACTTGTGTTGGTCACAAAGCTCTGATGGACACTGCGTGCATTGTCAAGTAGGCTATATTTATCCTGCTGTTATTTCCTCTCGGTGGACGGATGAAAGACCAGCAAGTGGAAAGTAGGTTAAGCAGGTTAGTGTGTGACTACAAAGCCATCTCCCCATACGTGACCAGGGAGCCAGGATGTTATATTGATAGATAACTGTATAGATAACTCTATACAGTTAAAATTGCATGAAGCATGAATTTATCTAATCCTCTCCCTTGTCCAATATATATTAATTAAGTGTTAATGCATTAACTCCCTGATGAAAATATAACATTTCCTATACAGTATATACATATTTTTGTCAATTTTATGTATAATTCAAGTCTTTGTATTGTCTTTTCATACACACACACACTTTGGTGTATGTGTGCTTTGAGTTAGAGTCTATCTCAACATGCTACATCTTAACAGTTAGCATTCTGTTAGCAAACCCAGCCTCTGTTTACCATGTCTAACGCCTTAGTTTAGCTTGTTTGCAAGCAAACTATTTTCTAATAATTAGAACTACAGCCTGAGGCTGAAGTGAATGTCATTAGTTTCGCAGGTGTGTGAACAAACAAAGTATTTCAAATGGTGATAAAATTAGAAATTTGAATTAGAGATTAATGATGATGTAAACTGATGCTCTGAATTTCAGAAAAAACAATTTAATAGTTGCTGAAAATTTTTTAACTTCCCCCTGAATGTGAACCTCGAGGTGGAGAAGTCAGAATATAAACAAAATCAGTCCTCTGGGGACCATGAAAGTCTGTTCCAAATTTTGTGCCAATACATGAATTTAGTTTTGATGATGAAAAATTGATCTGCTTGTAGTGCTTGATAAAAAGGAGAGCAATAAAAATGACTAGGATTCATCATCTGGGTACCATGAATGCCCTTAAACAAATGTGACAGCAACCCATCCAACGGCTGCAAAGATATTTCAGACCAAAGTTATCGAAAAGCCAACAAAACAGACTTGCCATTGCCAGCATCACATTATTATTGCTGATATCAGACAAAGCAAGACATTTGAAGCTGTTGCCCTTGTCTAACAAAAATGTGGCGAATAATACAACAAACAACAAATACATTATGTAGGACTTAGACATAATTTGGCAGTAGTACTTTCCAGAAGAAACACAGCGGTAATGTTGCTAATAAGAGAAACAGCAGCGTGGAATAGGCGTGACCCAACATCTGAACACGTCCCCTCCCTTTTTCCTGGTACAGCTTGCCAGAGAGAGTTCAGTCATGTTACAATGAGCCCCATGTGACAAAAGAACATGTTCTCTTTGCACGTCGGCCCAAGACACCCCCCCCCCCCAACACACACACGCTTAAACACTAACACACAACAATAACACACACACAGCTTTATTACAAATAGCCCTCACACGCACTTTGTCAACAACAAAGATAAACACATGCGAGCGTGTCACACTTAGAGGCTTTAATCTCCAGGAAAATCCCATTTGGCAGAGCAGCTGCCAGTGAGGATCACGGATAGACTGTAGTTGTGGTGCCCAAAGGGTGGCAAGCTGTCCATCCACCCTATTCTCTCAACCAGACACACACACACACACACACACACAAATTCGAAGATGGGCTTAAGGTGGGATCATGCCCCACCACTTAGATGAGAAAATAACACCACTTGTTTCAATGGAAACATGCTGATTGTCTCAACGAGACAGTTCCTCATCTGAACAGGGCTTAATTTTTACTGCTGGATGTATTGATCTGGCACAAGGGATTTCTGCTCAGCAAACTAGCCTCAGGGACTCGGCATTTCTATCAGAGCAGAGTCGGATGACGTTTGCTGGCAAAAGTGGTCCGTCCATCTGTCTGTTCATCACGCTGGGTGGCTGTCAAAAACACTTTCTTTTGCATAAGTGAGATGTAAGTTAATATGAAAAATGCAATGAGATACATTGTAAAGTCTTTCTATCCAATGAAATATTCTTATGCTGTCTATCCAGCTGTCCGACTATGTTATTAAACAGTACATACTGATAGAGTGATAGATATGGAATTGCACTGATTAACATGAGAAAACTCCCCTCAGCATTACAGTAATACTGTTGATCTTAGAGCACCCCCATCTGGCAAAATAAATTATTGCATGGTCAAACCTTGGCATTGCCTTCAATAAGATCCATGAAACATATGAATTAACTAGTTTGATCATTTCATTCATGATTTTCAAGTATGCCCCCCCCCCAAAAAAAAAACACTCCTGATCTCTTTCTGTCTCGCTTTCGCTGTGTCTATCTAATAAAAGCAAAGAGCCTGAAACAAAAAAGATTTAAGGGTCAAACACTTTAGTACCCAAGGGAATAAACTGAAGGCAATTATTGGTAAAGCTTCAACAATACTGCAAAGCTGGACTGCTGAGGCAGACAGTAGTAACAATAAGCAAATGTAGAAAAATTGTACATGCAAGCACATTCCTCTGATCCCTTTTCACTTACGTCAAAATTTTCTTGGGACGGAATCAACGATCCACTCGTAACGATTGTTGCACGTTCTCCTTTACCCTGCTTCCCTGTCAGCTCTGTACTGTTAACTCAATACACATGAAAACCCCACAGCAAATAAATAATTCAGAAAAAAAACACAAACATATATTCAAGGAGAACTGTGGGGTTTTGATGAGCCCAATTTCCCAAGCTTTTGGTCTCTAAAATTTCATGAAATGCATCTTTTTTTTTCTTCTTTTGTTTAATTCTCCAGTATGATGTTCCATCACTAGGACTGTTTAGCTGGATCAAGCCACAAACTAAACTCAAAATGCCACTGCAGGTGTCTGGTAACATGAAGTAGAGTCCAACTGTCAAATTATTTACTCCATGCTGTGGTAATGTGCTAAATAATCAGACATTACTTTGGAATAAATCTACAGGAGTTTGTTTGTCTTTGGTAAGCATCAGAAAACTCTGGACAACAATGGGCTTTCAACAAGTAACTGGTCATGTTTGGGCACCACTTTCAGCAACAGGAAGCACAGAAAGGTTGAAAAACGCAAACATTTGTTGTATACCTCTACAGTTATCTTGTCAACACATGGGTGTTTTACAGAGCTCGACCGATATATCGATTATCCGATCACACATACTGTATATTGGTATACCCATTTTTTATCATCAATAACCGCCGATTAAAAAAACATGGTTTTAAGGAAGACAATGCAGAAAAAGATGCTTATGCTGATTTTTAATTAGCAAATTTGCAGTGAAGTTTACTTTTTAAGCAATTTAAGACAATTTAAGACAATTTCAAGTTCATTGATAATCAGTTAAATATTCTGCCTGTGTTACGTACCAGTTACAAATGTTCTGATAGCTTGTTCATTTGAGGGACTATTGTGTTAAAAAAAAAAAATCCACATGCAGACAAAACAGACTAGGGAAAATTACAGTCTTATCTCTTGTTTCACTGAACTAACATGACAGAATCACATATTACATCACTGCAAATTGTGCGCTGACATCAACTAAGCCATAAAGATGCAGGCAATAATTATTATCTAATTCACAGAACAAATTTTATGACTCAGTCGTAAGTGTTTTCCACAAGTCTGGGGTCAGAGACAGTTTTTCAACACTCGTCACATAGGTGCGCAGCTCAGCAGCATTATCATCACACAATTTCTTCAGTCGTACAATAATTGTGTTTCTATACTCCGCCTGGAAAAATGCCACCAATCTCCAAAAACCCTCACCCTCCACAAAAACACGTAGGTCAACAAACTTACTTCTGGTGACGTAGGTAGTCGTGGATGGTTGATTTTGTGGGAGGAGGCCCGCGTTTGGCCAGAGGTTTTGCTCTCAAAGGACAGAGCACAGTTGTTGTTCATGTGTGATATGCGAACTTTGCTCAGCAAAGTTTGCGCAGCACCTCATTTTCATTTATTTTGTTGAACCGGTTCCATGAAGAATGTTTTGACAGCTCGGATATTCGTAAATCACGTCTCATCCCCACTCAGAACTTTGTTAATCCCTAATATCGGTATCGGCATCAAAAAATGCATATCGGTCAGGTTCTAATGTTTTGCTGCAGTTACCTACTCCATGTTACAAGACACTTGATACTGGCGAAACAAAAAAACAATCTCCTATTATTTGATTTGCCGTGCTAGATTGTACCGCTTCGTCAAGCTGAATATTCCTAGAACCCAAACTCCAAATTGGAGTAATTATCAATTAAATGTATTTTGTGAAATTTTAGAACCTTAAAGACCATGAAATAGGACTTTTGAAAAACAGTGGATTTCTCCTTTAAGTATAATAGTAAAGAAAAAGGCAAGTCAAATATGAATAGCAAATGTGATCTACTAGTATAAACGTTTTGCAATTCCTCATTTCATACCTGTCATATCTGCTGCAATATATGTTAAAAATAGAAACTGCTTGTTTGGACCCAAAATCGAATGCACCCCCAAAAAAAAACTATTTATGTGATTGTGTGTGTGTGTGTGTGTATGTGTGTGCGCATAAGGTCCAGTTTGAATTTCAATCAATGCAGGAAGTGCTTTTTTTCCGCATCCAATCTTTAGCCATTATATTACTGGGGTATAAGAGGAGGGTTTTATTTAGGTTTGTAGACACGAGCCTGAGCACTGCACGTGCACACTCCCTCCATGTGATGTAACAGCGTCAATACAGGATCCATATTTTGTCCACCCCTGGCCAAAGATGCCAAGCAGAACTAATGAGTCTGGAATCACAGAGGCCACAACATGCCAGCTGAGGGCCTGACAGTGAGCTACGAGCTGATCAGTCTGCGAGAAGAGGAAATCAGGTGGGAACAGCCCTGTGATCTGCGCATCCACCGCAGATGCATGAGGCCATAAACGTGTGCACAAAGGCGAAGCAGAAAAACACACACATGCGATTCCGAGGGGAGCTGTGCCAAGATAACGCCCATTTCCTCACACAGGCGAGCCAGGGACAGCGTCAGAAGAATGAATAGTGAGACAGTGAGTGGGTGCTGGGAATCATGCTCTACAGACACGCCTCAGTAGTCATACAGTGAGCAAGCAGACAGAGAGGATGTTTCTGCGGGAAATTGGCACTTTCATCTTAGCAAGCCTCTCCCCACAGTACAAACTCAGCTCTGGAGCCGCAAGACACTGCTTCACAAAAATTGCCTCTTCTTTCCTGTCGTTTGTTCATTCATTGTTACCTCTGTTTGAATGTAAAATAGAATGTGTTGTGTTGTCTCACACACACACACACACACAGTTTATTGAATGGTCTAAGTTTGTGGTAAAGAGTAAACAACCCCTGTGCCAGGACAACTTGGCCTTGCTGCACATCATCAGTACTAATCCCAACAGGACTCAAAGTGTCACTATGGAAACGTGGAGGCCCTGGCCTCAACCCACATCTCTCCATGCTGCCGGAAAGCCATGAGAAAAGGCGTAACGGACGGAGAAAGAAAAGTGAAGGTAGGAAAACTCAGAGAGAGACTGAAAAAAGAATGAAGTAGTGAATAGAAGAGGAAGCTGAAGAGAGGGAAGATAGGGGTGGGCCAATAGGGGAGGGAGGGAGAAAGAGAGTGAGTGGCTGGGTTCATTGCTCGCTTTGAAGCTGGTTAAGAGCCAGGGAAGACTGCTTGGTATGAAAACAGGCAGAGCAGTGTGCGGCAGCCAAGCCTGGGATTCAACTCTGCCGGAAAAGAGCCTCCATTTTCCGACCAAATCTGCACTCTCATCTTTTCCCTTTCCCCTGCATCCATCTCCCCATCCATCAGCTGCTCTGTTCTATCACCTGACTGCCTCTCTTGGCCTCAGCAACACTTTCAGGGGGCCAGATGGGCTAAGTGAAATACACCCCACCGTCTACATCTGTCTAAATCGCCATAATACTGCACTGTTCTCCTGACTTACTTCATTTCCAGGCACTGTTTCACTGTATTGAGAAAACCAGCACAATGTCACTTTGAGCAGGCCCACTATGAGACAATGTGCAGGTCACTACACACAAAGGAATGAAAACCTTAATGCCTCTCAGGATAGATTAGTTTTGCGTCGGGTCATAGCCCCCAAACTCATTTCATATAAGTCATTTAAGCTTCTCACGCAGCCATTTGGTCAGTTCAGTGTGAGCTCAAGGACTGAGAGCCAAAGGTGGGAAGCAACTGGACAAGGGTTATTTAATACAACAGAATGGGGAAAAAAAAACCCTCTGCTTACTGTTAAAGGGAAACTATTGCTGCAAGGGAATTCTTTCATTTAAAGACACAGGATTGAAAATTAAAACTGAAACAATTTTTCAGATGAGCTGGTGTTCTTCTACAATAATATTATTCGATATATATATAAGATTATATAATAATATTCGATTTGTGATGGAAAGTAGCGAAAATATACTTTTTTTTTCTTTTTTGCCGTCCTTGGTGTGTCACTGAAATTCTTCTGGGAGTGTCTCGAGCATGCCTGTGAATATGTCCAGCAAATAAGATAACCATTGCTCATCCTACAGGGTCTCATTCAGTCACGTCTGTGAAATCCCACTGGGCAACACTGGTAAGAGTATCAGTGGTGTGTCAAATCTGGTTAGACCACAGAAAATCAACAGGGCTACTCATCAACATTTATTCAACAAAGAGGAAAAATTCTAATTAAGATGAAAAAAAAAGTCGGCGGCATTAAGAACGAGCACACATACATCATCTATGCATTTATTAGCAAACACTTCATTAGTTCAAACTTCCAGCAGACTGCTGAGAAAAAACTCACTTGTACTCCTTCTTTGTTACCTTTTACTGGAATGAGCCTTTTCATTGGTTGTATTTTAGTGCCTCTATACAAATGCAAAGGCTTTTTGTCTGTCCTCAGCTACCGTAGTAACAAGGTGGCGCAAGATGGCGCTCTTGGTGGAAGAAGGACCCACTACCGTGTAACTATAAATTTCCTAGTCTAACATTACATATACACTAATTTTTTTTTATTTAAGACGATTGCACACTAAAATTAACATAGTTATGAAGATTATAAACCTTTATCTGCCTCCATATGGCATAGCACTATTTGAGTCACTATATCTTACTTAGAAGAGTGTTGAATTTAACTCAACCTGAATGAGCCATTTCTACAACTCAGATGCGGTACGCTATGCTGAAAAAATCCACTAAATGTCACTGTGTTTGCAAATGACGTGCCTTATGCCTTATTTAAGAGCGACTGTTCTAAAGTTGGCCAACCATCATACCTGCTCTCCACCACCTCGGAAGAAAAGCTACAGGCCAAGATTTTCACAACTAAAACCACAACTAGATGTGCGTTACGACACTGGCCACCTCACAGATGAGGTGTGTTGAGATGAAAAGTTCAGAAATGTGATCTCCTTCTCCTTCCTAAGTTGTGCAATGTTTTCCTGTGGTTGCAAACAAGCAATGCTTCATAGTATAACACCATTAACATGGCCTCAAAAAACTGACAACATAACAATAAAAACTTTGTGTGTATTGTATGACAATTTTCCACATTTTGTATTCTAACCAGCATTGTTTTGTACTGTGGCATACTGTCTGAAGTGGATGTAATTACCAACTATTCTTGCTGTTGCACCACCTCACAAATGAGTTCAAGATGGAAAGGTAAGAAATGCAACGCTTGCCCCTTTTTTTCCCCCAATTTTTTCACTTTATTGAAGTAAACATTAGCAACTTTTGTAGCATATCACAAGAAATAAAGTTTATCTAATACCCCAAAACATTTGTGGTATTTATTTCTTTAAAATGCCAAAATTATATTTGACTTTTACTGGAGTTTTTTTTTGTGATCTAAATGTATTTATTTACTTTTACCATTAACCGACATCTCAGCCATTTGGCAGACGCCTAGATTTTAAAATCTGTGGGGTTTGTTAAAAAGAACAATCACAAACTGTTGTTATTATTGTTCTATAGGTAATGAAAAATGCAAACACAATATTTTTTCTACAGCTATTTTTTCCTCAAGGCGCAGTTAAAGGGGTATTACCTGTTTGCAGATAGATATTCTCATATTCTACACACTGGTCCTTTAAACTGAGCTTGGAAGCATGAGTTTGAATTCCATACCGAAAAGAAAAGGAAAAGAGCACACCACCAGTACAATGGAAACATTTAAAAACCTATTTTTAACCTATTTTTGGCTGAGTGGACCGTTGGCTCCCCACTCCCGCGCCGGGACGAGAACTACTCGAGCCGTCTCCTCCGACCCCACCCACCCAGGACACTCTCTGTTCACCATCCTCCCTTCTGGACGGCTCAGAGCAATGTGAGCCCACACCAACAGACTCAAACACAGCTTCTCCCCCATGGCTGTGAAGACTGCTGCAAGCACCATGAACACTACCATGTGCAATAATGTGGCCACTGCAAATACTGCTCTTCTTGCACATTTTGCTTAAACTATGCACATTATTTTACCTGCGCTTTGCCACACAACACTGCAACTGACACATTGTACATATGCTGATCTTATTTTTATTATTTTCTATCCTTATCCTAATAGCTGCTACAAGAGATTGCTGCTAAGCGATGTTGCGCTGTATCTCACAGTGCAATGACAAAAAGGTTTTTCTTCTTAATTCAAGCAAGAGCTTAACAATTCACAATTAATCCATTCCCTCTCAGCGGTTGCTGTGAATCAGTTTTTTAGTAACTGTATCTGCTTTAGAAATGTCTTTTATTCTCTCAAAAAAAATGACCGAACTCAATGGCCATTCCCTTGTGGTGTTAAAAAAAATCCCCACTGATGTCTCTTTCCAGAAATCATGACCCAGTTACTCAAGACAATCCACAGATTTGTTGTGAGCAATTTCACACAAGAACTATTTTCTTTCTACTAATGCAAACATTTCACTGCGCTATACTATGCAAGCTATAGCAAGTTACCGTACCTAGTTTAACATTACACCTCATCCAAGGCGAATGCCAAAAATGTTTACATTTCATGAACATGAACGTCCACAAGAAAATGCACATTTTCTTCTGCTTGGTGATACATTGTACTTAAACAAAATAGTTTCAACATGAAACTGTTCACAACAAGGTCTATGGATTCTCTTGAGTAACTCAGCTTTGCTATTTTTGAGAGAAGGCATCTCTCCAAAATTCAGTAACTTACCGCAAAGCAATTTAGACATACACATACACATTAGAGGAAAAACATGGATTTGGGAGACTTTTGGTGAAGTTTGCCTTTAAGTTTAAAATGTTTTATTAAGAGAGAGCTCACAGGTGATTTATTTATACTAGCTTGTATTGAAGTTATATTGCTACTTGTCTGAAATACAAAAATAAATACAGTAAAAAGTGTCAGACCGAGAGAGAATCGTTTCACTGATGTATGAGTCATTGTAAGACACCATGTTCCACCTGTCCACACAGTGTGCTCTGTACAAAGTGAGAAAGAGACAGAGAGTCAAGTCAGACTGGTACTTCAGGTGCTGCTACTGTCTGCTACCTCACACAGCTGCATGAGGCTACATTATTTATCCAGTGCGGTGTCCTATGTGTAGAACACCATTCATACATGACTGTAAAAGCCTTCACTATTCCATGGCAGCAGGAGTAATGCCGTATCTCTCTGACCAATATACTCTGTCCATGGTGCTGACTGACAGAAAACAAAACAAGCCGCTTTCTATCTATAGCCAGCTGTTGTTTGGGCTTGTTCCCTCGTCCATGTCGACACCATTACTCAGGTTATGCTCGACAAAAGTGGGGCAGTCATGACTCCACAACAATGGCAATTTCAAGAGCGATATTGAAAACTGTGCCGGGAAGGGAACCTGAATCGGGACCAACTGGATGGCTGCCATTGCTCCTGTGGGTACTTTTGAATGTCTACACAGATAAACCCCCACAATTGACTCCCAACCAGTAAATCCCAATAAGTCCCAGCCTTTGACTTCCTGGAGCATCTCAGTTGAGTGTGTGTGTGTGTGTGTGTGTGTGTGTTATTTTATTACAATGAAAGTGAAAATATCCAAAATTTAGTCAGCAAAGATGGGCTTAACACTCCATAGATTTGTAGTGTCTATCAAGCAGGACTTCATCCAATAATCCCCAAACTTCAAACACACTTTCAATCACACTTTCGATCTTGTTCTGACATGGCATTGAAATTGATCACTTAAAAGTCTCTGCGCAAAATCCTCTTTTATCAAATCATTATCTTATAACGTTTGAATTTATGTTCATCAACTATGCACCAAGAGTTACCTGTTATTATAGAAGATGCATATCTGACGACATTGTCGAAAATATCATTCCCTCTGCAATAAATTCACTGCCTTACCCCAATATAACAGTGGAGTCACATGTACATTTTAGCCTCACCTCGCTGATTGCACTGCCGGCTCTGTACGTGTGTCACTCGATTATATTTTCAAAGTTTTCCCCATAGTTAGCACTCTGCTGCTGAACTGAATCAATCTATGTCTTGTAGGAGGTTATGTGCCCCAGTCTTTTAAAGTAGCTGTAATTAAACAGCTCCTAAGAAATCTACCCTGGATCCAGAAGTTCTAGCCAACTATAGACCAATATCCAACCTCCCCTTTCTTTCAAAGAAGCAGTAGCTAAACAACTCTGTGGCTTTCGTCAGGATAATAGTCTATTTGAAGACTTCAGTCAGGTTTTAGAAAGCATTACAGCACAGAAAATGCTTACAAATGATCTCCTCACTGCATCTGATGAGGGACTTATCTCTGTATTAGTCTTATTAGATCTTAGTGCAGCTTTTGACACTTTTGAAAATCACATCCTACTACAGAAGCTTGAGCAACAAATTGGCATTAAAGGATCTGCTTTAAACTGGTTTAAGTCCGACGTATCTGATAGATGTCCATGTTAATGACGAATCGTCTTGATATGATAGAGTTAGTCATATAGTCCCACAAGGTTCTGTGCTTGGACTAATACAATTCACTGTATACGTGCTTCCTTTAAGTAATATTATCAGAAAGCGATCCATAAATTTTCATTGCTATGCAGATGACACACATATATATTTATCAATGAATCCAGTTGAAACCAATCAGTTAGCTAAATTCCAGGCATGTCTTAAGGAGATAAAAATCTGGATGTTTCCAGGCTTTTATTTATCCTGTCTTTTATTGATAAACTCAAGTCATTGTGCTGGGCCCTAAACACATTAGAGAATCATTATCCAACAACATAGTTAATCTGGGTGGCATTACCTTGGCCTCTGAAACCTGGGTGTTATCTTTGGCCAGGAGTTGTCTTTTAACTCACATATAAAACAGATTTCAAGGACAGCCTTCTTTCACCTCCGTAACATTACTAAAATCTGGCACATCCTGTCTCAACAAAACTCCTCTCTTCTCCTCCCCTGCTGACTCTGACTCTATCTTTGCTCCTCTAATTGTCCATATCCTGACAAAACATTATACTAACTTTACTTCTTCCCCAGATTGTTTGTGCTTTATCATCCTTGAAAGCTCTCTAGGTCGCGGTGGGAGCTGCTGCTGTGGTCTTGCCTGATGCCTACTGCTCACATTAGGTCAGGAGATCTTGTGACTTAGATCCTATCTCTTGGATTTATAGATTTCATAAGCAACACACTAATCTGGATACATGGAATATTGTGACCCCTGACCCAAAAGACTACACCTGCTTCTAGGTCAAGAGATTGCTCATACATGTGGATGTATACACTCATGAACTCCTACATTTTTATTAATCTGTTATTGTCATGTTGTTGTGTTCTGTACAAGTGATCTATTGCGCGTCTGTCCATCCTAGGAAGAAGGATCTCTCCTCTGTAGTTCTTTCTGAGGTTTCTTATTTTTCCCTGTTTAGGGTTTTTTAAGTTTTTCCTCACCGGGTGAGGAAAAAGTTTGAGAAAAGACACTTGAGGAAAGCTTGGGGGGCTTAGGGCAGAGGGTGTCACATCTGTACAGTTTGCCAAAGCCCAGTGAGATAACTTGCTATTTTGGGCTCTACAAATAAAATGTTTTGATTTGATTTGATTTGGTTAAGCTGTATACATCCCAGAAAGGCCCAAGTCTGTCAGACCTTTTCTTGCAGACTGTCACACATTTCCCTCAGTTTTCCCATCTATTGTCTCTCTTCTGTAACAATAATTGCTTCTGCTGTGGTCAGTTATTTTATTCGGGGGGATGCTGTTTGACACAATATGTTGTCAAATGGTTGTGGTAAGTGACAAGTGTGTTATCATTAAAGTACCTGATCCTATTGGTGTAGATTGAATCATATACAGTACATGTATACAAATTATATACATACTGTACACAAACAGATGTGAAGGGCAATGTACATTTTCAGTAAAGAGTTCAATTTTAGTGTCAATCTTTAAGGAATGTACTATTAAATGTACTTTAGAAAAACTTTTCCTGTATTTAAAAAGAGCATACCCATTTTCTACCACGTTATACTGTATTACATTTATCTGATAACTTGAATCTTTGCAGATTCAAGTCATTTAGTGTTGTTACTTGTGACATTTAACCAATCAAAGAGTTGTGGGCAGGACTTAGAGGGAAAGCACGGAGCCCTACACAATGAGAGAAGTTTCCGCGTCAGAGCCAAAGTCGCTCATCTTAAATGTAATTTTCATTGTATTTTATCGGCAATCAGAGAAAAAAATGTTATTAATACTGATAAACTTACTGACAACTCCTAAACTAATAAATATCAGATCCAGTAGTTGGCCATGTGTATAATCAATCTATCCCCGATAAAGATCTACCTAAACTCTTTTTATGTTGAATTATTTAAAACATATAAAGCTGCTGCAAAACTTTGTTAGATTATCTCTAGTACCGGGTGTTCTTCTTAACTGTATGTATATCATCTTCTCTGCTACTCCACAGCCTCATTTAAGATTCACTGTAGCTCTAAAATCTCACTTCAAAAAGGCTGTAACACAAACAAAGAAAGCTTTTTATCTCTGTGTCTCACCTGGGTACACTGAGCCCTTGCTATGTCTTAGCCTGGGTTAGTCTAACTTTAATCATTTACCTTCTACATGCAAAGGAGATTCATTTAGTAGAATTCTTTGACATAGGAACCGAATTATGGATTATAGTCGTAGTACACCAGTATATTAACATTGAAATTGTATTTTTACGGCTATTGTGCTGTATATTTAATGGCATTAAATTCAACATTATTATTTAGATAACTAGTAACACAAAAAGCCCAGATTGGGATTTCAAGAACAGATTTTATGGTAGCAGTGCAAACCTATCTGACTTAACCCATCTGGACCCTTTATAAAGCCACAAAGGCAGATGGGTGAAGAGGGAGAAGGAGAAAAACGGAAGCCCATCCTGTTCTATATATACCTCAATCCATATAGCAGAGTCTGTGTGCTGGAGCCTGCCACCTGCAGCAAAGGCCCAGCGAACAGCTCAATAAGGAGCCTCTTTGTCTGGCTCTGTAGCTCCCAACAGGGGAATAGTAGATGCCGTCTAACAGAAGGGGTTCAAAAACCAGGATTCACCGTCTTTTTACAGGCCATAAGGTGAAACAGTCGTTCTACACACTGTTAAACAGAAATGGAGAAAGGAGAGAACGAGACTTGCATCACCATGTTGACTATAATGATAGACTGCCTGTGAGGCTGGAGGATCGAAGGGAGTTTCAGTGATACTGAAATATGCCCGCCCCTTTCCCTGCTTTCAAGTGGACTTACTGTCGAGACCTTGGAGGAAATGGTTGTGGTTACGTGAGACTGCAGATCAGTCCTGTGTGAGTGAGAGGCCGCACATTGTGATGTTTTGGTCCCACTGTGTCAAAGGAAGTCGTGTACTTTTCAGTTCCCACAGATCCTACAGAGGTCTCTATCTTTACTCGAAGGACACATTTTATGGCCCCAACACATCACCTAAAATTGATATTTGCCGCTCACCATTTTCAGACGTTAAGCTTTTGTTTTATCTTCCTTCCAGACAGCCATTACTTTCCTATTACATCATTTCAATATGGAAATGATTGTTGTGCAACATATTGATCCGTACTTAATCAATATGAGCACTCTTGCTTGTCAAATATGCATCATTTTCTCATGGTAAAGCAATTGAAAGAGAGTATCTGAGTATACCAATCCCTGTTTAATTTAAAGAATTACTAAATATTCCTAAATTAACCATCTATATTGATGCCTAAACGTTAGATTTGTTTGCTCTATTTTGGGCTGACCATTTCTGATTTCGCTTCACCGCATGGGTTCCATCACACAGACACCCCGACCGAAAAGGCATAAAAATGTAAGTTAAGTTGTTGTGTAATGTTTAAATAAATGCATTTGCAGCTACTGCATTAACTGACCCCTTCAGGGCATCATAGCAAATACATCATTGTATAAAGTTGATATGGCGAAGCTCTTAGCAAGCAGTTGCACAAGCAACAGACACAGAGCAGCATTAAAAGGATCAAATAGTACGTCAATACTTTTTCCGGACCATGTGTTTGAACTAAGGATGTACTATTTTGTGGCATCAGTGTGTCAGTAAATAAGGTAGCATTCACCGATACCAGTGGCCAATGATAGTCTGCTGTGTCTCATTAACTTGCACTGGATACATCCTCTGTCCTACACCTGTCTGCAGCTTTAAAGGCCCAATCTGCTGAAAATCATGTTTTTGTCCTTTAAATCCATCCATGTGCTGTTTTTATGTACTTACAACACACATGATGACTAAAATATGCAGTCAATGTAATGGCTGAGGATTTGTACCTTTGTTCTGCAACAATGATAGTCTTCAGAAAATATATTCAGACAGCCTGCATCTTCTATGTAGAAAACATAAAGAACCAATCCTGATAACTTGGGGCTTAACAATATAGAATTTCAGTTCAGTTATTTTTCATATTGAGGATTTCTTTATTTCCTTGACATAAAAGTGGAATAAATAAAAACTAAATGTCTAAATCAACCAAATAGTTATTTTAAATATCGTATCAGCATCGGCCCATATTGTCCAGATCAGTGCATCTTTAGTTTTAACACATTTCCATTCATTGGTTGTTGGGGCTTAACAATATAGAATTTCAGTTCAGTTATTTTTCATATTGAGGATTTCTTTATTTCCTTGACATAAAAGTGGAATAAATAAAAACTAAATGTCTAAATCAACCAAATAGTTATTTTAAATATCGTATCAGCATCGGCCCATATTGTCCAGATCAGTGCATCTTTAGTTTTAACACATTTCCATTCATTGGTTGTAAAAAAAAAAAAAAAGTCAATACAATTAGATCTGTGCCCCTGTATTTAAATTATTACAGATGTGTTTTTTAAAAAAAAAAAAAAAAAAAAAAAAAAAAAAATTTTATTTTATGTATCTATAGCACTTTGTTTCTAACTGTGGTCGTATGAGAGATATCAAGCATTGTTTTTATACTAGTATTATTTTCTTTTTCTTGTCCTCTCATCATTTTCCTTTCTTCTACTTTTACTTTATTTTATTTTATTTTACTGTAGCTTTAGTGTCTTATTTATTCTATCGTATATGCTTATGAGAATGTTTCATTCTTTTTTATCTTAGCGTGTATTTATTTTTCAATTTATGCCATCAGGGATTATTGATAGCATTTTATTCAAATAATTGTACAGCACTTTGGTCAACCAAGGGTTTTTTTTTTTAATGTGCTTCATAAATAAACTTTGACTTGACTTTACTTGTCACAAAAATTCTTACATCTTGACAATCTAGTTTAAGTATTAGGAAAGATTCAAGTATGCAGAATAGCCAGCATGTTTTTAGCTTCATCGCTGCAAACAGAAATAGACTTCAGAAAGTAATACTGTTTGAATCAGAGTGATACTGCTTCAAACAATCCCTTCCAAACAAGTACAAGTT
>KV751330.1:4840647-4855697 GCA_001698575.1 Mola mola | reverse complement strand
AGGGATTTTCTCTTTTCTTACTACTAAAAAAGCAAAGCGTGCTGTTGCGTATTCTACACTATAAATTTCACTGCATAAATCATGAGGAGCACTGTCTGTGGAAACAGCTGCACTGTGTCTTATGTGACTCTGCACGAGCAATGTTGAGTCTGAAAAAATAATAACTCCATAATGATATCATACAGCTGTCATCAAGGTTATCTCAGCTTAGGCATGGAACACGCTGTTAACGATATCCTGGCACGTTGAGGCAAAGAGACACAATCGCATGAGTGGCCTACCCAAAGGACATTCTGTTTTTCTTAAAATACTCTACTTGTCAGAGGTGTCAAGTACAAATTTATAGCTTCATGGGCAGGCAAGACTGAAACAGGCATGACTGACAAGTGGTTTTTCTTCGTCCCCTCTCTCTTCCGCTATTTTTCTGAGCACCTTTTTATTCCCCGCTCTCCTGTTTTTCCTCCCCTCTGAACAGAAAAGCTGACCAAACTGAAACAGAGCAGTCACGTGGATGAGCATGAGGGTGCCTTATGCGTGTGTGTGGTTATTTAGGGTGTTTGTCCCCGCCGGCACGCAAGGACGGGTGGGCGAGGAGGAGTGTGTTTTGAGCTGTGAAGTGGGTGTCTGTCAGGATAAAAACAACACAACAGGACATATGATAACCCCATACCTACGCCAGAAAAAATCTAACTGCGCCCCACGCTTTATCAAAATGCCGACAGAAGTCTCCCCCTTCAGGCGCTGCCATGACAAGCTTACAGCTCTCTTATGAATAAAACAGCCGGAGAACAATGTAAAATGCACAGATACGCTTATACAAATAGACAAATGTTGCAAAAAATGACACATTTTTCGCCATTAATCATAGATTTTCTTGTCACAGATCGATTCATGCCTCTAGTCTGTCTTACTTTCTGTAATATTCAAGGAAATAATGCATCACAGAGTTGGCCAGCACATTGAAGGAAGACAAAGAGGAAGCTTGGCAGGATGCTGATAGATAACTGTGCGAGATGTAGCGAGTCATGTGTGTGTGTGTGTGTGTGGGGGGGGGGGTTGAAGTTGAACAAAGGACAGCAGAGGCAGAGCATCCTTTATGACTTCATCCATCACGCCACAACTGAGACTGATGTGGAAAAATAAATCGCCATGAGAAATAAAGGAATGAAATAAAAAACATAAAAGCCACACTGAGACTTTTCCCAACTCTCACACACACATTAAAAAAGACATTGCAAGTGAAAAACTGGCTGTGTGTCCCTAAGGAATTGGACCCAGGTGAATCCAAGTGATGCTGTCATGGCACGCTGCTCTCCAGATGAACAAAAAGAACACACTAACGCAGAATATGGTCCTGTTTTGCACTTACATAATGTAGTTTCTACTAACACAGTAACCGCACACTCATCCTCCCCTGGGGTGATCTCTGCTCAGCTGGGAATAAATGTTGAAGGGAGAGGAGGGCTTGAGATGAGCAGGAAGGACTACAGCCATGCTCCCATCAGCCTCCTTAAGTACAGCAGGTCCATTGGAGGCACAAGGTCACAGAAGGAAGTGCAAGCACAGGCGTAAACAAACAGTGCAGTGTGGGTTTTCCATGCGACGCAAACACACGCGCCTGCATTCATTAGTGTGCACTTTTTTCACACCTTGAAAACACACATGCACACGGGAAAGAGCTCATTTGCCGTGTCATCATACCCCGCTTGGCCTCCAGCACGTGAGACTCTCTTGCTGGCGCTGTGGGTACAACTGCTTCATATTGGTCCATGCTGAGAGCAACAAGGAAGCTTGTATCGTATTACTGAGGCTGAGCACTGCAGCCCCTACGTTTACTGATCTATCATTTCCTCTATTATTCCACTAGCCAGAGAGAGAATTAAGAGAGCGGGAGGTGAAAGATTGTGTCTGCAGGTCAGATTCAACTCACAAATATGACTTATATTTCATATGGCAAAGAATCTTTTATGCTGTATGTACATATACTGTATATATATATATATAAAAAACAGGCAGGCAGGCAGGCATTGAATTCTTGAATTGCTTCAAACATCACCCTTCAAAAAGGCATAAACAGCTACTAAAAATCAAAACAAGGTTATGTGTAAAAAGTAATGCTTGAGAAGATTTGGCCTTGGACAGAAACCATTTTTTTTCCCTCTGAAAACTATCAATTTTCTTTCAAATATCTCATATGTCTTGCTCTCTTTAGAACCCCGAAAACCCCAAATGTGTGTGTATGTATGTATATATACAGCACATATATACAATATGTGTGTGTGAATAGAGAGAGAGAGAGAGAGAGAGAGAGAGAGAGAGAGAGAAGATGGACTAATGTACCCTTATTCTGACATTTACAGTACATTTTCTCTTGTGTGCTTTTTACATAATGTTTTGTAAGTGAGTGAGTGATATCCATGCACAAAGACGCTTCAGGTCGTTCCCAGGCCTCCTGAATGTATACAGTATATAGGGGTCAGCTCAGCTGCGATGGGCCCTGGCTATCTCCACTGCAGACTGTATCACACCATCTTCCTTCCTGTGCCAGAGGGCTGAGGGCACAGCGCGTACAGGAAAGAGGGCGACCATGCAAAGCTAAATAATGCAGTGGCTCAGTCTCCACATTATGACCTAGTAAATGGCTGGTTATACAAACACTCAGACCGTCTTGGGGCACCTCTGACAGAATGATCAGCAGCATGAGTCGCCCTGTTCTTATCCTCTCTGCTATCAAGGCTGGGGTCAAATCACTCAAATCGAGAATGTAACTCTGTAAAACACAGGGGCAATTACTCTGAACAGACTTGGTGTTGTCCCTTCAGAGAAATTCAAGAAGTACAAGTGGATTAAGTCTCTTAAGGGCCTACTCTCATGCGTGTATAAACAAATATGAGTGACTCTGTTTGCACGCTCTAGCCCTGTGTGATTGCAGCTCTAGCTTCAAGAAAGCAAAACTAGTAGAACAAGGAGAGCTACTCTTTACAGAGACAGTCACACTAAACAGAAAACCTCTTAAATCATGTGCGTCAGTGACGTACAGCATCCCCAGACTTAAGAATTGCTCCGACAACTACATGCACTGTTTTAATTGTGCTGTATGGCTTCCCCGCGACTGGCCGAACTGAACTTCTGCACACATGCAGCCCAGACCACAGTCTGGCACAGAGCAGCAGCCTAAACATTCATGTCACACGCTCAAAGTAAGCAACTCACAGCCCCTGACAGCCATCCCGGCGTCCCACCCTACCCTACCTTCGGTATGGCAAGTGGAGGAGAGGATGGTGCTCGGAGGGCGGAAAAGGTACGGGAGATAGCGGGAAAAACATTTCATCTTCTCCTGCGATGCTTGCCGACGGCTGAAAAGCGCTGTTTTGCGGGCTCCACATCCGCACTGCCGCCGCGACAGCCAGCCAGCTAGAGAGGAACCGTGGTGGGGCGGGAGCGGGAGGGGAAGAGAGGCTCTCCGTCCGCAGCGCAGGTGGTTATGACAGCATCACTTTCAGCAGGCAGCCAGACGGCGGGCTCGGCGGTGAAACTGCGCGCCGCGCGAGGAGCCAGCGGCACGGTGTCGCTACTTCGTGTGCAGACCCGGCGACTTGCTCGAGCGAGGGCAGGGCGGGAGGTCGCCTCCGTCCTCACCGATGGGAGGTCAACGCATACGTGGCCTGCTTGTGTCCCGTGCCCACCCATCCCTCCTCATCTTTGTCAGGATATTGGAATAAGACAAGAAGAATTACAGTTAATTACAGTAAGATTCCCATGATACATCGAAATGAGCCAGACCACTGACTTTACAAACTGGGTCGCCAAGTTTATATTTGTGTTCTATAACATCATTAGTGTTATCTTAAAAGAGTAAGTAATCAAAGCATCAGCGAAGAATATATGCCAAAAGTTGATGAATCAAACACAAAACTTATTTCCTGCTGCTGACCAGGTTATTGATTAATTGGGTTTGGCGCCATCTTCTGGCGAGTTTTAACGAGAGCGTCAGACGAGTTGGCTACAGCACTGATTAAAACGATGCAAAATTAAAGTTAAAGAAACCAAAAGATTATTTTATACCAACACTCCAAAAATACGCACTCATGAATATTTGGCTATATAACTTGCGGTGTAAGACTCATAAAGGACCAAATGAGGCATTAAAGATGGAAAAAAAAAAGCTTTTAAAATCGCCTCAAACGTGAAATAATAACTAGACATAGGAGCTTTTACATTTCTAATACAATTACATGAACGTGTTTATGATAAACGTTAACTGTGAATTGTCCATTTCTCGTTTTAAGGCTCCTCCGCGGACATCTCGCGAGACTTGTGTGTGAACTAATGCCAGCGGAAGTAGTTTTTGAGTCTCTTTTCCGCCGGCCATAGAGGAGCATAGGCAGGGTAAGAATTCCTGGTAGAAACATTTACCAAGTTATCGCCATCCATCCTCCAGTTAATGTTACACTTTGTCCCTATAACAGTCCTAATACACCCTGGACATTGTAACAATCAAACGACGACAAGTATTGAATACATTTGCCCAATAGATTCATTATTTAACGCCTCAGTACTCGGTCTCCTTGTTAGGTCCGTTTGTATCCGCATGTCGGCTTACTGAAGGTGCTTGACTCCTGTTAGCAGTCATTCCCCGGCCTCCTTTACAGTAGACGCGTTGTCTTTTCAATTTGAAGCTCGTGTGATAATGGTACTCTGTCCGCAGAGAAACACTTGCTCCACTCTGCTGTTCAATGAGAACGCAGTAGCGTCATTTTGCTAGCATAGCATTGCTAGCTCTGTAGCCCAGTCTTACCGTTACCGGTACGTTTGCAAACCTAAGTTGTCTACGTTATTTAAGTAACGTGTTATTGGCTAAAGTATGTGACGGGTGAATGGCACAGCATTACTTTCGAGTGTTCCAGGGGATGTGGTTTGGTGAGACGTTGGAATGAAGTGTATTGTTTGGATAGTAGCATTCGTTTGCTAACTTCATGTTAAGCGTTGAAACGTGCTGGCAGGATTCACGTTGTCAGTATTCGATAAATAGTTGTCAAGCACGTTTTGGAGCGTGATGATGTGAAATTGTGGTTTTCCTAAACTGACGAAAAATGTCCCTTGTTTACTGCTAGCATCATGAAGCTGAATCCATTTGTAACCTCCTCCCGCCGCAAGAATCGCAAGAGGCACTTCAATGCTCCCTCACACATCAGGAGGAAGATCATGTCTTCCCCTCTGTCCAAAGAGCTCCGCCAGAAGTACAATGTGAGGTCCATGCCCATCCGTAAAGACGATGAAGTCCAGGTATTGTAATATGGATTGCTGAACGTTTGTCATAAGTGGTATGGGTGCGAGATGCATTTGCTTGACTGCATTGTTGTTTACAAACAGGTTGTCCGTGGACACTACAAAGGCCAGCAGATTGGCAAAGTGGTGCAGGTGTACAGGAAGAAGTACGTCATCTACATTGAGCGTGTGCAGAGAGAGAAAGCCAATGGAACCACAGTCCATGTTGGCATTCACCCCAGCAAGGTGAGAGAGTTGTGTAGCTCCTGAAAGAGGAGCCTGCCTGTCATATGTAAACTTAGTTATACATTCTTTAACTGTAGTTTACTCCTTGGAAGCCATAGAATATAAATCTGTGTTAAGTAGTTTTTGTGCTTGTTAAGTCTAGCAAGATGAGCTGTTAGGGCTGTATTAGGTTGTCACACTGTTAAATCTCTCTTCATAAAACAGATTTTTTTCCTTATGGCTGGATTTAAATGCTTTTGTTTTATTTAAGTGAATTTTGTAGAAAATTGCTTTGGTATTTAATATACATTTTGTGTATTGTATTCACGTATTACTAGATGAATTTTCTCTGTGGTCTATAAGTGATAGCTCATCCTTCAAGCACTATCCAGAGGAGAAGAGTACTTTAACTAGTACTGTTTACCTATTAACTGATAATGTTGGGCAGTGCAGATGACATTTAGTATATTTCACTACAGTGACGTGTGTCAACATGCAGATGTATTGAGTTAATTGTGTATGCATCTTTTGGGCTGTAGATAGTGTTCCTGTTGTAAGTAGAAGTCTTGTATTTCGATGAAGGCTGAACATAGCCAGGTTATCCTTCTGTTATAAGACCATGACCTCCAGCCGCAAAATGTCATCAGTATGTGCCGCGTTATGACTAAAGCTGATTGCCACCATTCTACGTATCTTGCACTGCAATTAATTATTGTCTTTTTTTTTTGTCAAAGTATCTCCAATATCACTTTTTGGGCCACGGCTGCCATAGTGCATGTAACACCTAGATGAGCTAACATATCGAAAAGTAACACATGCGCACTGCGCAGCGAGACCTGAAACGTTACTTGAATTATGGCAGTGAGTGCTCGAGTAATTGTACCCATTCCTAGTTTCTGCTGTAAATGGCAACCGCAAACATGACTAGTAGAGCGGCAACAGAGTAGCCTGGTTTACAAATGCAGAGCTTACTACTGTTAATCTTTGCTTTAAAAAAAAAAAAAAATAATAAAGTAATGATTGCAGCTGCCAAATGCAGGAAAGGGCAAAAAAACAATTTTAGACAATTATATATGAATTACAAAGCTTTTAATACTCCATCAATAGGCAGAAATGGATTTGTATGCTATACCGTTACATTATTGTGCAGCTTAGATATACTTTGGTTATGTTTTACATCCTTACTCTTTGAACTGCAACAGAGTTGGGTTAAATCGGTTTTGTAGCTAATGAAAGATTAAAATATATTTTTCAAAGCAGAAATCGGATATCAGATATCTTAGAAATGCAAGGCATACAAGGCTTTGGTGCTTCATTAGTCTCTGTTTGAGCATGATACTGGTTCAAACAAAAAGCACAGTGAAAGAAATATAGATGTCAAAGACCGGAGAGGGTTGACTGGCACAGGAATGCACTGAAATTTGCTATAAAATTGACTTTTTCTAGAAAGTTGATTAGACTGTAGACTGTTGATTTCTTACCTCAAACATAACCTGCTCTAGAACAGGTTAACTGAGCCAACTGGCATCAAAACACTGAATTTACTTCACTGAAAAAGTTAGCTTGTTTCTCATATAACATGTCTGTGAAGATTCTCAGTCATCCAGGTCATGGTAGTCTTGGTGTTTCTTCTGAAAGCAACTGGACTGCTTGTAGTTCCTTGAAGACATTTCGCCTCTCATCCAAGAGGCTTCTTCAGATCTAAATTTCTGGTAGGGAGTCCCTAGTATTTAACCTTGTGGAGGATCCTTCTTACTCAGTGTAGTGGGCAAAGGGTACAAAGCTCCGCCCCCAATCTGTGTGGCCCAGATCCATCCCCCATCAGATGGGTAATCACTCCCCCCGCTCATCATATGAGCCAAGGTGTGAACTGTGGTTTAAGTTTCCTGGGAAGGGATTTCAAAACTGCATTGTATGAGGCAGACTGTTGACATCTGAGGCCACCTCCTCTTTTAGGTGATGGCTGTTCCTGCTTGACATAGATGGCCTCCTTTACTCCTCTCTCAAACCATCTGTCCTTCCTGTCCAGCACTCAAAGGAGTGTCCCTTCTCTTTAAGTGTAAGTGGACTGCTGAGTCCTGGCTGGAGGAGCTGGCTCTCCGGTGTTGAGCCATGCGTTTGTGGAGAGGTTGTTTGGTCTCCCCGATATAAAAGTCTGTGCAATCCTCACTGCACTGGACTGCATAAACAACGTTAAGTTTGTGTCTGGGAGTTTTGTCCTTGCGGTGAACGAGTTTCTGTTGCAGAGTGTTACAGGGTCTGAAGTGAACTGGGATGTAATGCTTGGAGAAAATTCTTCTGAATTGTTCTGACACCCCTGCCACATACGGAATGACAATGTTATGGCGTTTGTTTCTCTCCTCTTCCTGTGTTGTCGGGGTGTTGTTCCTGGAGCGCTTAGTGGATTTGACATACGCCCAAATAGGGTATCCACAGGTTTTTAATGCTGTCTGGATCCTGTCCAGCACATGCACATTCTCATCCTCAAAGGAGTGTCCCTTCTTTAAGTGTAAGTGGACTGCTGAGTCCTGGCTGGAGGAGCTGGCTCTCCGGTGTTGAGCCATGCGTTTGTGGAGAGGTTGTTTGGTCTCCCCGATATAAAAGTCTGTGCAATCCTCACTGCACTGGACTGCATAAACAACGTTAAGTTTGTGTCTGGGAGTTTTGTCCTTGCGGTGAACGAGTTTCTGTTGCAGAGTGTTACAGGGTCTGAAGTGAACTGGGATGTAATGCTTGGAGAAAATTCTTCTGAATTGTTCTGACACCCCTGCCACATACGGAATGACAATGTTATGGCGTTTGTTTCTCTCCTCTTCCTGTGTTGTCGGGGTGTTGTTCCTGGAGCGCTTAGTGGATTTGACATACGCCCAAATAGGGTATCCACAGGTTTTTAATGCTGTCTGGATATGTTTGTTCCTTAGTCTTCTCCTCTGTCCTTGTGGGAACATTTTTAGCCCAGTGATGTAGGGTTCTGATAACTCCCAGCTTGTGTTCCAAAGGGTGGTGAGAGTTGAAGAGTAGGTTTCCGGTAGACTTCAATGTTGAGCCCTCCGTCCTTCTCAAGGTGTATCGCACAGTCCAGGAAAGGCAGCCGGTTCTCTTTCATGTCCTCCCTTGTGAATTTGATGTTGCTGTCTGCTGAGTTAACTGTTCTGTGAAGGCTTCTAGAGGTAGATGCCTTCACGGAGTCAGGTTATCTGCCAGTATTTCTTTTGATTGCCACCTTTGTCAATAGAATATTTCTTTTTAAATACTTTTTTTTTTTAATCATTTTGTAGGTGGTCATCACCAGGCTAAAGCTGGACAAAGACCGCAAGAAGATCCTGGAGCGCAAGGCCAAATCTCGTGCTGATGGAAAGGAGAAGGGCAAATACAAGGAGGAGACCATTGAGAAGATGCAGGAGTGAAAATGATCTTTTGCTATCAATAAACTGTATAAATGGACTATGCTCTGTCTCTCTTGCTTTAATTTGTAGATGTTTGGATGATTTTGTTTGTTTCAAGTTCAATGTTGTTTTTGATAGTTAATTTAATTTTTTCAGGTTAAAATAACTTGATAAAGTTAACGTTAGGTTTATACATAAATTGACTTAATTTGTGGTAGTCAGCACAAATGTGTACATCCCCTGTTGGAATATGTCTGTGTTATCTGCAAAACTTTGTGGATCTATAGTGCAGAACAGCCTTCAGGCTCTGAGCGTTTAGTATTCTGTGGATGCCACTACATGCAGATAGTAAGATTTTGCTAAGCTGGAAACACTTAAATTCCACTGACAGTTAAATTGCAAATTTTTATGATCTTACATTAAACACAATCACCAAATCTGTCTGAAGTTGGCAAAGATGTGTTGAGTTTACACACTTGTTGAAAAAGGTGGGGGTCACATAAATATATGATTTGGGTGTCACTTGACTGGTATTTGTAATACTGTTCACAGAATGGACGTTAGGTGTCACTTGCCACGAAGCTCGACAGTAAGCCAAGCGTCAAATCCAGCGTCAACAAACGCTTTCTATCACAGAACATCTGATCCAAAAATAATGGCAAAATTGGCACCTGTACAGTCTCTAGAGGTTTATACTGAAACCCGACATGTTTTACAATGCATGTTGCAGTATTGATCATGTACGTACGCACGCACGCGCTCACTTATAGTTCCTCCTTCTGTTGCCGGTCATGTGACGCGTTGTCGTGTCTTGCACAGTAGGCTGAACAGTTCCCAAGTTTGTCAGGACGGACAGAAAACAGTATTGGTGATAGGCCCTCGGTTTAAAAGAAACGACCACCATGGCGGAACTACATTTTGTGATCGCTATGTCTGTGATGACCCTGTTTTGGGGTGTTGTTGGAGGAGTCGTACCCTGGTTCATCCCAAAAGGACCGAACAGAGGGTAAGTTTGGCAGCTAGCCTAGCTTAGCCACATGAAAGCTAAAGTTCAGTTTTGTTGTATGCGGTCTCCTGACTTGCATTTGTTTATGTATATGTACATTGTATAAGGTAGACATATTTTTTAAGATATGTTTCTCAACGCAGCTTGACGATACTACAAACTGAAATATTAACGTCACATGTTGGTAACTTGAAGTAAAAGTTATGATTAAGTTAGCTAGTTGAAGCTAATTTGACAGTCTTTCCTGTATAAGTGAGTTGAATTAAATTTGTCCGTATTACATTTTATTGCTATGGTTGAAACCTTTGCAATAAGTTATATTTGTATATTGTCCTCTGATTAGATACTAAACCAAACTGTAAAATAAACAATACCCCATCGCTGGAAAATGTGCCTAATGCAACTTCCTTGTATCATTTTTGTCACTAGCATCACGAGATCAAGCTCAGTAAATGAAAGGCTGGTGTTGTACTAAAAAACCCTATATGCTCAGATAAAATGTTAAGTTTGAAATATTTCTCCTGTTCCCGCAGAGTGATTGTCACAATGCTGGTGTTAACTGCAGTTTGCTGCTACTTGTTGTAAGTATTATACTGGAAATGCACCAGGATGGCTTTAACATCACGTGGCTTAGTTTTAAACCATATCATGGATGTATGTGCATCTGTTTTGTAACTTATGACACATTGGGATTGCCAAACAGTTTTCAAACACTGCCTCCCAAAACAAATGGCTAATGATAACATGACCAATAGATAATGGGCTGTGAAAGGATTTCACCACATCCAAAACACTTTGCCTTCTGCTGTGCATCACTTCCTGCCATTATGAATCCAAAATGCATTATCTTCAACATAATATTTCTTAGGCTTTTAGCTCCCACTTGCTTATGGGTTCCTCCCAAATCACTTTATTGTTTCAGCAACCATCGTGCGCATTCATTCTACAGGAACATTAAGTAGCTACGGTAAATGCCTTGTGTTCCATTTAGTGTTTAAAATATCTTTCACAAATATGCTGTTGCAGATAAGATAACCAAAGATCTATAGATTGTCTTCACATTCTGGCCTTGAAAATCTTGGACAAATGGCAAATAAGGTAGCATTATTGCCTTATTTTAAGTGAACTCGAGTGTAAGTTTTTGTGACTTCATTTGTCCTTATGTAAAGCATTTCTTTCAATGAACTTGCTCTCCACCCTTTCTGCAAATACATTATATCTACCACAGAGCTGTAGTAGATCTAGTAGAGCCGCTTCAAGTGTCAACTGTAAAATTTTTTTTTTGTAAAACGGCCTTTGCTCAGGTAATTTTTTTTGTAAATGGAGCAAAGCCTTGGAAAGCGGCCAAATCCCACCAAACATCAAGCAAATTAATTCAGCAAGAACAGGATTTTGTGTCTATGTTTTATTCATAAAAATGCTGATTCATTCAAAGTGTTCAAATTGTGTGCTGCGCTGTGTTTTGCTATAGTCACTACACATTATTGCTCTACCTTTTAATTACATAAAAGCACTTCCAAGGACAAACCGCTTCCCTGGCCCACAGTTTGAGAATAGCTGCTTTAATGTATACAGGCATGCACATCTTTTAAGATCTTTTTTTTTATTATTTTTATCAACCAATAGCACTAAACACCCCTTTGTTTTAACCTTCTTCAGAAAATGTTCTTTATCTTAAGTGATAGTGACATTCAAAACAGGACATTAGAATGTTACTCAATAATGAAAATAGTCTTAAAATGCTACCTAAAGTGAAGACTGATTGATATAGCTGGGCCTGGAGATTGAATTGCTTGGTGTACATTATTTCATGTTAGTGTTTGCATTAGTGTCACAATAATAGCAAGTGTGCCCTGGTGTCATTTTACTTGTCAGGTGGCGAAAATGACTTCCTAAAGGCCGTCAATCTAATGCTGCGTAAAATAATCATGATATTGAGTATTTTGTCAAGACAAATGTGTAGGAATTGAAACATATCACTGAGCTTTGAAGGGTGTGAGTATTGATCTTAATAAGTGATCTTCAATATCCTTTCTGTGCTTTCAGCTGGTTGATAGCGATTCTGGCCCAGCTAAACCCACTTCTGGGGCCCTCTTTGTCCAATGACACCATCTGGTACTTATACCATCACTGGCCTTAGTTTATCCTCCCAGAACTCCCGACCGGGAAGGTAAATGTCCTCCTCTGACCGAGGAAAATAACGGAACCCCATTTGACCCATTTGACCTACTTTTATGCAGTTGATACATGTGGCTTATAGATAATCAATGTTATCACTTGCTCTACAGGAGAGGATGTCTCTGCTGCATGCCAACAGTCATTCGCTGCTTCCTTCATCAGAGCGAGATCATTCCTCTTTAAATTGCCTTTAACTCAGACTGCTGTATGATTACTGAGTGATGCCCATCCTGGTGCCTTGTACAAAAATAATTTCCAAAGTACCTTGTGAGAGATTTCGCTGAATGTGCTCTTCTTAAATTAAAAAAAACAAAACAACTTTCCTCTTTGTTGTTTGATTTATATATTATGTATATTGTGTTTGTTACCACTGTTAATATGATTGACCTTGCCTTTGTCAAATGGTTGTTTGTTTGATGTGATGTATTTTTGTCTGACAATATTTGTGAAGGATGTAAACCATTTGAAAGTTGTTGATTGTTAAAATAAAGCATTTCACCGCAGATTTTGTATTTTGTTCTGCCTTATTTGCCAGAAATGTGATTAGTTATATTTAGTAGTAAATCATATTATTATTGATATAGTATATGCTTAATATTTATGTTGACATGAGAATACATTAATTTGAGCTGCATGATAAATTCTAATCTAAATATGTCTCTGAAAGCCCGGTCTTAAATTGTAATACTACCGTATACAGTATATTGGTAGTTTCTGTGCATTTGGCAAAAAAGAATATTTTGCTTAAATTGTTGTTTCAATATTGTACACATTGTAATTTTTCTTGATTATTTAATCATTTACTTGCTATCTCCAAATATCAGAATATCAGTTATTTAAGAAGAGATTATATTCTAGACTCAGTACATGTAAACCAATATGTCTCAAGAATTTTACATTTTATGTATTTTGTGATAATGATGGTCCACAACAAAAACAAAAAAAAACATTTAAGATATTTGACTATTTCACTATAATTGTAAAATCATCTGAATTAAAAGCCAAAACCACTTCCCGCGCAATGAGCATAGAATCCATGAATGTTTAACATTTTGATTTAAATTATGGCAAAAAAAAAAGGAACTCTTCTTCGATATGCTCACCTTTTGAGATACACCCGTGTTTTTAGGACAGTAAATGGACTGCAAATATTTAGTTATGGGTCTGCAGCCGAAAGTCGAAGTTGAGAAGGCGCCGGCTTCCCGCTCGCCGTAGCTCGAGTCGACTGCGTTGGCAACATGGCGTCTTCAGACGTCCACGTCCGAATATGCGAACAAGAAATACTCAAATATGACCTGGAAATCAAGGCTCTCATCCAGGTGCGAGTATGTCATTGGTAAGACTCGTGTGCGCTCGGGAACAATGTTGTCGCCTCCTCATGCAGCCCGGGGAGAGCTGCCGGTCCTCGCTGAATGGAACCGGACGTCGTTAATTCGGCTCGAAAGAAAGGCAGAGTTAGCTCATTCACGTCCGCTGATGAAACTTGTTGTCATCCTCAACTCACTTCTTCCCTCCTCAGACCTATTTTATTTCACTTCCGTGTCAGCTTTTCACCTTTACTGTTTTGATATTTGGAATGAAATACCTTTTACATTTAACTCTTATTCTTAACTTCAGCCAATATGTCGGCACAATATCGGTATTCGCCGATATTGGCCGTTATTTGGTTATCGGCAAATGAGGTGGCCAGTGGCCAATAAATGTCTGTCGTCTCTCATTAATTTTGCACTTACTGCAGCTTTAAAGACTTAATTTAAAGTATCAATCATATGTGTGTTATTTCACTTATCGGTTATTGGCCAGTTTGTTATTTTAGATGTCGGTGTTTAGCACATTCAGTGGTGCCGTGTGGATGGGAATCTCACCTGACTCCGTCCAGCTCTTGCAGTGTGGCAGTTCATCCAACTCGCCTGGCGTGCAAGAGCCACACGTTGGTGCCAGTAAAGTCCCGCTCATTCCTGTGTTGGTGTCTCACCAGGACATTACCGAGTGTACAGGTCCCCAAAGCAAGCTGACCGAGCTGAATGCAGAAGTGAAAAAAGATTTCCACAATCTCAGATTACGGATTCAGGTGAGCAATGTTATCTGAGGAAAACGTGAGAAAATGACTCGTAGTTCTGTGTGCGTCAACCGCTTCAACATTTTTCGACAATTTGTTTGTTTGGCAGGATTTAGAGCTGATGGCTATGGAGCAGGACAGAGAGTCGGACAAGCAAATTATAATCAGTCAGGTAGAGGGACACAGAAAACAGATGCTGAGGTAATGACTCCCAACTTATACACTCAACTGTTCCCTGAATTTTGTAAATTTTCTATCGCAGTTTTTGTCCCATAATGACCACTTAAAGAAATGTCTTTTTAAATTGATGGCTGTTTTTGCAGTAACCAGACAGTTTGGAGGAAAGCCAACCTGGCCAGCAAACTGTCCATCGACAATATGGAAAAGCAGGCGCTTCTTAGTGGAGCAGATGGTTCTGTGAGGCAAAGGTAAGGTGACAATGTGTTCTACTTGTTAGAGTAACACAGTTTCAGTCTCATAAATGAGGAATGAAATAACATCACAATTTTTTACACCGTAGCAAATACATTGTAACACAATATTTCATTAGTGCTTTGACTGGGCAATATTTTTGACCATACGCCTTGACTTTCATACTGCAACAATATTGCTGGGATGGCTAATGATGCTGTTTACTTTTTTGTTAAATAATAATCAGAAATGTGGATTTAATGACTGCAAACAAATATCAGAAAGGGTATAACGTTAAAGTCCAGAAAATGCAGCATTTTAAACCAGGAAAAGACAACATATATAAGCTATATCTATAATGATATCCAAACTCTCAGGTGATTATACTGTATATTTTCATGTCATGGTAACGATATATATCCTATGTGTTGCTCAGCCCTTAGAGCCACACAGAGAAGGATCAGCTTTTTGTCTTGTATAACAAATGGGCATTATGATATTTAGGTCATTTGTGTCT
>KV751330.1:4799925-4833381 GCA_001698575.1 Mola mola | reverse complement strand
GAATTTTCAAGAGACCTCTGGCTGCACTCTCAATCACCAATCTAAAATAGAGAAACTCGCATCCAGTGAGGTGATGGAAGTTTACAACTTAGCAAGTTTTAGTTTCTATTCTGAAAGGATTTCAGGGCCATATTTTTTTTTATATTTTCTAGGCACTAAATTCTACCCAAACACTACCCAGTTACATTAAATACAATATAACATTATACAGAGCTCCCAATATACAACACCAGCAAAAGGAGAATATTATAAGCAGAATCTAATAACGCAATCAATTGGATTACTTTCATATGTAGACATTACTTAATGCAAACTGTTTCAAACTGGGTGTTTGAAACTTAATTAAAATCCAGAATGATATAAAGAAAGATGTATAATCTATCCTCATATTATTCAATCTTCAAATTTCCTCAAAGTTGGCTTTGTTGAAATATTTTGGTGAGAAAAAAAACATAAAACAGCTCAAACTTATTGTGTCAGTGATATAGATATCTGCATAACCCGGTAAATCTTATCACCGCCTGTATTTTTCCATATTTCTTTGCAAGAGTTTATCATGTGTACTATCTCCCATGATCCTTCTCTGTCCCCTGATGCATGCGTGGATACTGCCCGGTCTCAGGTCAGGCCTTGGCAGCTACGTTCTGTCTCCTCCTTTGCTTGTTTCATATAAAGCCATGGCGAAATCACGAGGCGAAGCTTGAGTAAACATGACTGGTTGGTTTACTGAATCTGTGGCCAGTCTGCTCCGTCACTCATTTTGAGTTACGCCTCCACCGTGTGGCTACTGAACAAACATTCCCGAACTTAATTCAATGTCCAATTTCCATTTTATTCCAAGAATAATTGCGAGGCGCTGGACCGGGTTCGGTGGTCAGCACACTGTGTTGTTTATCGTGTGACACAAACTGGAAACTGACCTGAACGTGGCAGCGATGTCGAGGGGCCATCTGTCACGCGAGTCGTTTGTCTTGTCTGTGGTGGACGGACCAGCATCCCCTTAATCTCCCCTCCGACTCTTTTGCCCCCACATGGCGCTCTTACACATTCCCAGGTCATGTTCACAGGCTTGGCAAGGCTTCACACACGTCTCTGCTGGGTTCAAGGTGATGCCTGGCCCCTCGGGGGACATTAGAGGATGCGTCCTACCCCGCGCCTGCTTTAGTTTTGTCTACAGCTGATGTTTGAGGTCAGTGGTGGGATACTGCTGTGATGTAGCAGGAGGCGATGAATGGATTTCAAGGGACAGGTTGTGCCCTGTTGACATATACAAACTGGATAAGGAAGGTCTTTTAGAGGTGTATTCCACTGCTTAAATATTTCTATTTCTTCTGCCCTCAACGAGACAGCGAATCACAAATGAAGGAAACACAAATATTGTATCTGATTTATATCTCGGCTGCTAGAAACCTCGATTATCAAAGCACCTCAATCAACTGTGACAAATTATTTGTGAAAGTGAGGCCCTAACCATGGTGTAAACATTTGGGAGGGGGGCAAAATGTAACCTCCCACCCTCCAAAAACAAAGCAGATACTATACAGTATTCATATTTAAAAAAGGAAAGCTACAACTAAGGGTTGCATTGATTCACTGTTGTTTGTTGCATATGCGTGTGTTGATTTAATTTACTAAGTATTTAATTCAAAAAGGAATTCAAAAAGTATTGAGGACATAATCAACTGTAAAAGTAGAAGCAGCTGGAATTTTGTTGCGTTTAGTCATCAGATGGGGCGGTTTGAGAACATTTGGCAATGAGGGGGAGTGCTTTGAAACAGATATGGAAAATGAAAAGCACAACATTACGACAATCCCATATTTGGGGCCACTTCCGACTTTCCCAGTACTTTAGAAAGACCCCTCAAATTCATGTATACAGGCTTACCGTGAAAAGTCCTTCTGCACTTCTGCTTCTGCTTTTTCACTTTGTTGACCTGCCCCAGAGGGTGTAGATGTGAATTAGCATATCTTATTTTGTGAGGAAAAAAAGGTTTAAGTATATGAGCGCTGAAATAAAAATATATCAAGATAAATGTATAGTTCTCATCCTCAATGTAAATCTTTGAATTGTGTCAGTACTCGAAGAGGCCATTGGAGGGCAGCATTGCACAGTATTGTGCCAACCCCATCACAATAATAAAGACACCACAAAGTTATCTTTTTGGATTAAAAAAAACATGGATTGCTTTTTTGTGGTTTTGTTTTTTTGGTTTTGTTTTGTTTTTTTCAAGTTTTTTTTTTTTTTTTTTTTTTTTTTGTCGGGGAGGGTGGGGGGTCGGGTGGGTGTGGGTGTGTGTGTGTGTGCGTGTGCGTGTGAAAAAAAACCTAATACATTATGCTCGTATTAAGAGGATCATATTCAGACAGCTTCTAATGCCAGAGGCTCACTATTTTTTTAAGCATCTTTATCTGATCTTTTCTTTGGATTTTTCATCTGCCAATTAAACTGGCGAGTTAGGAGTTATATAATTTCCCTAAAGCTCAGCATGTTTGTAAATATACAGTTTAACTCTGTGTCCTCCTTTTTGCCCTCTCTAAATATGAGCTTTCATGAGCTCACCATGCCGCAAGCCTGCTTGTGCTGTATCAGCTGCCATCCCTTTATGGCCCTTAATTCACCCAGCTATCCCGGAGCCATTTAACATGCTGACTGCTCCGTTTTCCATGCAATTGGAGTTGACCAAGAAATGAGGTAAGAGCATTGCTAATAGGCTAAATGACCAACGTTGTAATAAGGCTTGCCGGAGCAGCTTGATTACCATGCTTGGCCCGATGGATAATTCATGTGGAGACAACGGAAGCACTGGTCTCTGCGCACAACTCTGATGAAGGATGAGTCCTCTGCCTGCCACCCATCAGGTACTCACATACACACAGACCTGTGATGTACATATATTGCTGAAGAGGCCACCAAGTCCTTGGAGTCATTGTGTGTAAAACCTCTGGTGGCACACACACACACACACTTCATTCAGTAACTCTGTCTTCGTCACTTCTAATTGTGTGGTGACTTCTGTAGCATTCAGAGCATCTGTCATTGTGTCGTCATCTTGGTCAGGATTGGGAACACTGCTTCATCCAACTGTGGGCCTTTATTTTCAGAACCTGACTGTGGTTCAGGGACACCGTGCACCGTGGCTCGGCCCATGTCTTGGCCACTCACCACGACGTCTGTTGAGCAGGTTGAAAACGTTGAAGAAATCAAAGAGGGGCTAATTATAATGCACTATGCTCAACGTGCTCCTATGCGCGCTGAGCGGAGCCACTGAGTCACATCAGCAAGCGCGGAGCTGCATAAGGTTTCTTTGTGTGTGCGTGTGCTTGAGTGAGTGAGTGAGTGAGTGAGTGAGTGAGGGAGAGAGAGACAGTGTGTTTATGTGTCCTCTTCCTGTCTTCCCTTTTTTGCCTGTCTCACCCTCTCTAATGGGGACAGTGTGAGAAGAGAGCCTGTGCTCCGTCTGTACCTTTTTAATTGCTCCTGCCACAGAGGCCTGATACAGCAAGACCCTGTGTTCCCAGCAGGTCAGGCGTTTGTGTGTGTGTGTATGTGAGAGAGTGTGTGTGTGTGTGTGTGTGTGTGAGAGAGAGAGAGAGAGAGCGAGAGAGAGACTTGGATGGACAGCATCATCACTCAGGTGGTGCTCCACCACACACACATTCAGGCTTCACATAGAGAACACCATTCATTATGAATATCAGAGGTACAGGAGCAGAGAAGGAGGGTGGGGCAGGAGTGAGAGAGGAGCAGGGGGAGGAGTGCAGCACAGGTAGATTTTAGGAAAATTCTGAAGTAAGCCTATTGGTGTCTCTATCAGGGTGAAGCCAGGCCCACTTCGTAGCTTTACAAACACAGATATGGAGCTTCAAATTACGCGAGCTAAACATTTTACTGCAACCCTAACGGCATCTTGCTGTACTGCCAGCCCAGTTTTTAAAAAGGGCCAAGTTACAAAAATCCTCTCTCTGACATCTGCCAGGGAAGGTAGCTCCGTGTTGACAGATGGGCACAGCATTCCTGGGCCCTGGGCCTTGCCAGAGCTCTGCCAGGAGGCTGACAGAAGTAGCCAAGGAGAGGCTGACTTTTTTACACCTACGTGCTTAATGTCTGTGGCCACCTCGAGGCACGTACGACATGAGTAACATTCCCTGAATGCTGCTCGTTCACACTGACACACGGGTCAGCAGCAGGGAATGAATAGGGTAGTGATGGGTGTGGATGTGTCGGATTCAATTTAGACTTCACAAAATCCGGATGATGGCTATCTTTCTTATTTGGCCACTCTTCTTTTTACAAGTGCAAACCCTTAATAAGTGTGTTGTTTTCCTCCTGCTCCTCCAGATTCCTGTCCAAAAACATGCACGTGAGGGTTAATTGATGCTGCTAAATTGTCTTTATAGGTGTGAATGTGAGTGTGTAAGGTTGTTTTTCACTGTATGACAGCCCTCTGATGAGCTGGCACCATGGTGGTGTGCCTCACCGCTTGCCCAATGTCAACTATAGGAAAAGTGCGGATGTATGGTTGGATGGATATTCTTAAAATCTTGCAGTAAAAAGAACAATAATACCAGATGAATACGTTCATGCCACGGACTGCATTACAAATGGTGGACATGGCCACTTGTTGATTTGAAGACAACCATTTTGAAACCCCAGTTTTTCCGTTATGCGAAAAAAAAGTGGCCATATTTACATGAGAGAGTGGAGCTGACTCAGAAGGTGAGAACACATTGAGCCATCATGCTACAAGATAGCCTCACCCGTAATCATACTTTTCATGATCATTCATAATCATACCCATTTTTCTCTAATTTTATGCTAAATTGGATCTTATTTTACAAAACCAACGTCATGTTGTATTGATGAAGACTCGTAACTGTTAATTATGAACATAAACCGCTGCGGAAATTGTTTACTAACCTAATAAATCGAGTACACGGTAGGGTCATTTTCTCATAAGCTCATAGACAATCCAACTTATTTGCCCCATGCTGGCAATTCCAATGACTTTTCTGCATTTGTGTCACTTCTCTCTGCTTTTCTATGATCTCAATATATTAGTCACATGCAGCACAAAGCTTACACCGATGAGAACGGTTAAGAGAAGTTTATCTTATGGTTTAACTCCACAACTGAGGCCGGCTCTGTCACGTTGGCCCAAGTAAATAATCTTTGTCCAGGCAGGGAAGAAAAGTTCACCCTCTTTCCTCTCGCCTCATGTTGCTCAAGGTTAGTGGAATACCAGAGCAGCGTCTGTTAGCTCTGTGCTTTAGTCGGATCCATCTCTCTGCCTTAGCTACCACTGCTCCAGCACCATTCCCTAACCAGGTCACACTAATGAAAGCTTAATTTTATTATCATCATTTTAGTCCCCAAAGTGAAGCCATTTTGGGTGATTTTCATGCGCAAAAATGTACAGTACATTTTTCTTTGCAATTCAGCAGAACATTTGGAACACAAATATAGCTTTGGCATGGCTCAACTTAATAGGCTGGCATTCTCCAACACTATGCCACATTCTCCGCAATCACCACTCTTTAACATCGCTGCATAGACAAAATGTTCCAAGACGCAATGCACGCAGGGTGTCTTGCCAACTCCTCCGTCAGTGAGGGATTACAGCGTTTGCTTCTAAAGCAATATCACTATGGACGGATGTATGGAAGCTTCAACACCAGGAACAAAACGGACCGGCCAACACGATGGAGATGTTGACCTCGAAATCACTACTAAAACATGGTGTCCCCATTCAGTAATTGTTCTCCCGGAAATGAGGTCAGGCTGAAAATCAACAGAAAACAAAGTGAGATGATAATGACAACAGCAGTGACGGGAGTGAGAGAATGAAAGACAGGGTGAAAATGAGAGAGGAAGAGAGGAGAGGGAGCGAGTGAGTGGTGGAACTCTCTGGTTGGTGTCAGTGAGCATGGGAACTGCGTGGGACTTCTGGACCATCACTGGCTCCAAGGGAATCTGTTTGGTGACTGACGCACACACACAGACGGACGTACATACTGTATGTGCACAGACTCGCACTCATACCCACAACAAAGTGTGGTGCTATTCATTCGCTTTGGCTTCGACCCCACAACAGTGTTCCATTTAACGCTTGGCTGCAGCAGACGTCCATCTGAGCTGCTTACCTGCAGGTTTTGTTTTTTGTCGTCGTTGCTGTTTTCTCAAAATGTGTCTTTGAAAATCTCCCAAATGTAAGCTATAAAATGTGGCTTTCATTTGGAGCACATTTCTCTATTTAAACTGTAAAATCTCATCATTCATCTGTGGCCTGCAGCTGTTTGTGATGCTTTCCACTCATCAGAGGGGGACGCACAAAAGGTGCTGCCCAAATCGTGCCACCAGAGGGCAAAATCTGGACAGGAACTATCACTGCAGCTTTGAGCTCATGTGCATGTATGCACAGATAAGCCACATGCAAGCTTCACACTCCTCCAACATGATGCATGTCCAATTCACAACATGAACTGTTGATACTACACATTCTGTTGAGCATATTGATGTATAGCACATGACTGACCCTTAGATCATGTCTAGCTTATTTTTATGTCTGAGACGGTGATGGTGGAACCACGGGGAGGTCTCATTACCCTCTGAAATAAGCCAATACAGTCAAGTCCTCCTGCAGTGGCTGATACTGGGCGCTGCTCTGCATATCCAGCCCTGACAAAGTAGGACTGCCAAGAGCTGTTGTGAGCACCAGTGGCATGTTATTACACAGAGAAACAGAGCCGCTAAGGGCCATGACGTGTGCTGTTACTGCATGTGTGTGCACTTTTATACGGCTTTAATTACAGACTGTGAACACAGACAGACTTGTTATTCTGCTGCATAGTATACACTGAGGCCTGGATGGCACAACAAACACACGTGCCACACACGTGCCACACACACACACACACACACACACACACACACACGGTTTAAAGTATCCATCCTGGACAGCAAGTTGTACCTGCCAGAAGAGTGAGTCACTTGTATTTTATGTTCATTAATTCATTTATTTATGGTTGTCTGAGTGCGGGACATCATCTAGTGATGATGTCCCGCAGTTCTTCTTTTAATATTATTTCTGATAAATTGCTCACATTCATTTTCTACTTTGCAGCCATCAAGCAATTCAAGGTTTCCCAGAAGTATAGTAAGTTATCAGCACCAGAAAGTAGGATTCTAATTCCCCCGGCTTAAACAAACAGGCTATTTAAAGGGCATCAGCCTAACATAGGCTGCTTTATTTTGAGTAGACGAAGAAGGTATAAATAGACTTTGAGGAGCGCAACAAGCGAGTGCTTCATATAAAATGGCTGGCGTTACATCATTGCCTGTGAGAGTGAAGTTCTGGAGAGGCACTGGGCTCTCTGGGCCAGCCATTATGGTTTGTACTAATGTTCTGGTTTCACAATCCAAACATTCTAAGAGCTGTTATTTGCTCTCTTTTTCCCTTTTACTCAGTAATTCTGCTCCTTTTTTTTTCTCAGCCGAGCAGAGCTGTCAACAGAGGAGAAGAGAAGCAGTTTTGAGTGGGAGTCAGAAAAGAGATGGAGGAGGAGAGAGCCGGGAAGAAGAGAGCTGGATGGAGAGAGAGAATGGAAAGTAAACAAAAAAAAAAAAAATCAAACACAGTTGACTAAATCCCAAGTTTGTAAACTGTAAGTCCTGCGGGATAAGCATGTTACCTGCTGCCTATTTGCGTGCATGTTTCCATACATGTGTTGTAGGTATGTAGGTACACTGGCAAAAAGAAATCAAGGTAGTCCTGGCAAACTCACCTATTCCTATCCGTTGAACGAGCAAAGTGTACGCAGACAATCTGAGGTCTGAGAAGGACACCAGTGAGGCGGCGGCCACCATATGGTCAGCATACTGCAACTCATCATTACCGCTGGCTCCGGCTGACGGCTACTGAAATGACTCGTGTAAGTGAATCAGTGCCACTTGTGAGAAGTCCTGCTAGTTAAATCACTGGACAAATCGACATCCCTCAACAGGCATCTCTCCTCGCTGTTTCTCAAACACGGTCCAATCGAGAATCGCTACATCAGCATTTTCCAGCACCAGACTCGTGCTTCTAAGTCAATTCATCTGTCATTCCATACGTCCAATATTTTGACTCGTAGAGATAATGAGATGAAGCATTGGAGGGGGAAACGTTTGCGACTGTGTGATATTTGCCCCAGCTGCATTTAATACTCGGTTTGTCAGCAGCACTACTGCATCTGGTTATGCAAAAGCTGCAAAACTCAAGTGGAGTTTTCCAAATTTGCCTTTAAAGGTCATGTCATTTGCCACATTTTTTACGTTTCTTGTTGGTGCAGCATGATGAAAAAAAACAGTGCTCAGTCACGGCTACACATAGGGAGCTTTAGTTAGGTTACCGCAGGAGAATGGAATTGGCACACGGTATTTGACATTTTGGGGAATACGGTTATTCACTTCCTTAAAGTTAAAGCAGCAATCTGTGAGACGTTGAACATATAATAATAATAATCACTATTTCGACCTCTTTATCATGTCCATGTGTTGTTTTTTTTATGTACTACCAAGTACATCATGACTGAAATAAGAAGTCTGTGTCATGGCTGAAGATTTCTGTTTTCGCTCTGCTATCCATCAATGGCAGTATCCAAAAAACAAATTCTGACAGCCGGGTCTTTTATGTAAACAACCTAAGGAACCAATCCAGATGACTTGTGGGGGTGGGGCTCAACTCTGTAAAAGTGAAAATTACGATTCTGATACAACAACTTGTAGGCAACCTTGTACAAGAAAGTCCTCCTCTTCTTCCTGGGAATCTATGTCTGATTCAATGTGTGTGGCTGATTTACTCCAATGTTAGGACTGCACAGCATATAGTAGACTAGTTTAAAAGTGGTAGGATGACAAAGCAGGTAAGCTCCGGATGCAGGCAAGGGACAGATGAGGCAAAGGTGCAATATTGCATCCAAGCTGTGTTATGGCCACAAAGGGATTTTGTCTGTGGAATCAGGAAAAAAAACAAAATATGTAAATTTACAAAACAGAAATGAGCATTTAAGGGTTTTATCAGTGGCTTGAGCGTGACTTTGAGTCGTTTTCCTGGGTTGTCAAATATAAATGCTTTGGGACAATAGCTCAAGCCATTCACCAACCTAAAGCGTCAGTATTTGAAAACCTGCGAATGAGACTCAACAAACAACAGTTATCTAAACGTATCATAAAGACTGAAAACAAGGGAAATCAGGTATCCTGGCTCCGTCCAAATATACCAACATGTGCCTGTTTACAAAACCTGGAGGTTAAAAGGCATACAGTAGCCGAGAAAATGTGCTGCTCATAACCCCTGAATAAAACTGGAAATTGTTCGTTTACACTTTTAGTTTAAATTTGGAAGAGTTTCTTACATGTGACATAACATTTATCGAATGAGTTTCAGATGGAAGTGTTGTGTGTTAGATGTGTCATTTTTAGCTGTTTCCCCATGTCCACCCTCTGTACTAACCTAACCATAGTGTTACTGATCTATTGTCGGAGTCTTGGACAGAAAATGTGTAATTTTCCAAAAAGTCTTACTATAAGGATTGCTCTTTGCCCTACTTTGTAGTTTGTAACACATACATTTAGGATTAGCAGTAAAAGCCATGGAATTCCATGCAAACGTAACACACTTTCAGCCAAAGAGTTCCTTTGGCCGAAAGCAAAATGCTGACTGCTACATATGAGGCTAATCTCATTGTAAGCACAAGTAGATAGTTAGACAAATGTCTTTCAGTAATTTATTAAACACAGCTTTGACGCATTCACTACATTCTATTTGTTCAATTGGCTGTGGGTGGAGCTGGTCTCGTCTCTTGATAGTAGCCTGAATATGCTTGCAAATCTGTTGTGCAAGTTGGCATCGTGCCTGAATTAAAAGCCATGCATGACAGACCGTTTTATTACCGTTCTAATTATTTTAGGGTGTAGCACTATCAATCAAGTCGACAACTTTTCTGGGGCGAAATAGAAATGTGATATTTTGACTAATAGTGTGCGAGTTGAAGGAAAGTCTAATCACCTCTGGTTCATTGAAAAATGTATTGGAACACCGTTTATTTAAGCCTCATGCAAATGCAGGTCCACATCCCTAAGACGAATGTTGGAAAAGTGAACCCCCGTCTACTCGCTACCTTCTTCTCAAGCTGGCATGCAGTTAAAACCTAACAACTGGTCTTTCACCAGGTGCTGGGTGTTTTTGTCAGTGGGCTGCCATTATTTCAGTGACACAAGTGATGTTTTCCTAATCTATAATTACACTGCAATTTCAAACCAGCTGTAAAATCACAAAGATGGCTTTTTCTGCCTCTATGCTACTTGTTTGAGTTGATTAAATGTCCCATTTTTTAATGCAGCTGTAGTGAAACTGCTGGAAAGCTCCAGCAACATTCTCTCTTCGGTGAGCAGATCCGTTGGAGAGTCCTGCTAGGGCATCCAACCTTATGTAACATTACTAATGGAATCCATACCTAAATAAAGAATCTGCTCAACAAAAATGAATACTTATTCTGTCTCCATAGAAAAAGAGTGAAAACACTGGCTAAAGGCCTGATTGTGGACAGCTGAGTTTTCCAGATGCTTGATTGCAGATCCAGTTAAAACAGCTCTTTGGGTTGCCATTGCAGTACCTCCCCCCGGTGACACCTTTCAGGAGAAAAAAAATGACAAATACATAAAAGAAAGAGGAGCAAGAATTTAGTGTGTGTGTGATTCTTCAGTCAAGGCACTGAACATCCAGTGCCGGTGCATGCTTCAAGAGGCACGAAGGGAGTGCCTGGCTGGGTTGGCGAGTTGCCATGGCCTGTGCTCCCCGGTCCATGCCACTCATTTCTGTGTGAAGCTGAAGCTGTCGCCACATGGACAGCTGGTTGTGAGCTACAGAGCCCCGTGAGAGCTCCAACCACAACATCCTTTTATACGTTCAACAAGTTTGTGAATAATATTTGTGGATTTGCCTCAGTTTACCCACTCTAAATCATTACCAAATAAATTTTGTCTTGAGAGAATGAAACAGACCTTAGACTAGTGCCTGGAAACAAAACGACACCCTCCGGCGTTCCGAAGCAACAGAACCCTGTCCTGAGTTAGATGAGCCTGCTTTCAATCAGCTCACATCAGGCTGTGTATCAGGTCCAGTTAGTGTACGTGGGCCTGCAGCACAGCAGAGCCTGGTGTGAGACATGAGCTTTCCGTGCGCTGCGAGCTCTCCCCTGCACGGTACGCCCAGACCTCGTGCATATACGGCTTTCATTGCGTGGGATGTGACGCACAACTTTAATGGGCCGACCATTTCTCATCTCAGCAGCACATGTGTCACAGTCTAAAGAAGATTCCACAACAATTGGATCAAAAACATGAAATGCAGGCCTCCATATCTGGCCACCTTGCACACAAACACACACACTGCGGCGCTCATCAGTGCCAAATGACTTACAGGAGAGGATGGGTCTGGGTTTATCGATAACAAAGGCCTGTGGAGAAGTACAGTCATAGGGAAAATGTTAAATTATGCAGTGCAGTCGGGTGTGTGAGCACAATAGTAAAAGGGAAGTAGGGAGACAAAAATGTTTGGTCTGGAGGAAATCAATCAAGCAATAGCAAGTTACAAAGGCTGTAATGATTTGTATCACCATGATAAATATCTGCACATTAATTAAAACAATACAATTTTTCACAATTTATTCAGACGTTTTGGTTGATTAATGTGTTTTTCAAAACATTAGATATTATTATGTCATTGTCTTGTTTGGATGATACATCTACTGGCCTGTTTTGAATGAAAATGAGTGGAATGGTGCAGCATGGGCAATGGAAGAAAACATGCGTTTTTTTGGAGCCATATTACCGTGTGGATGAGTCAATCAACCCACTTGGTGAGCAGAACAAATAAACAACTAGAAGCAATTGAACACAGACCTCAACCAGGGGCAAAATCCTGCATCTGCTCCTTTATCTGGATCTGTACCGAAAGGGTATAGTTTTTCTAGGGGTCATTTCCCAGTTTTGTTAAAATCCATCCAGTAGTACTTACAGTGAAAGTACCTCATAGTCATGACTACATCTGCATAAGGAAGTGAGAGGAAGCAGAGTCTCGCACTGAGTCTTGAATACCCTGTGCAGTTCCTTACAGTGTAGCCTGACATGCACCTTGCGGTGACGCCGACCGCAGCAGCTATAGTTGGTCCGCATGTTTAATGTGTATTTCCTTCTACACATTTTGTCTTCTGCTGCTGTACCAAATCAACAAAAGTTTAACTGAAGAAGGTCACTAATATATTAATCTGTATGACTCTTCATCACAGCATCACAAGAGACTCAAGACTGCCACATGGCTGCAAATTCAAAGGACAAGAACAAGTGCTGTACATGAACAGGTTAAGCAGCTCACCGGCGGAGTCTTGCCAGCAATTAACATTCTGGTGTTATAACTTGGGAGCGACACAGACACACTAATGTGCAAGTATAAAATTCTCACAACAGCATTGGTTGCGTATGTAATTTACATAGTAGACCCACTGTACAGGTACTAATCACTTAATGTTATGTCTCATGCAGTGGAGAGCAGTGTTAGCTTGACGAGATGGTGAGAAGGCACAGATTTTCTCCTGTAAAAGTATGTAAAGGAGTGAAAGAGTTAGCCTAGTTCTTTTCTTCACCACGGTTTTAACTTGATTAATGCTGCTGTGTCTGTGGTTGACAACATGGAAAGCACATAAACTCCTTGGTGGAGCTCATAAACCTCATGTTAGTTTTAGTAAACTTCACATTGGTTTGCAAAGGTCATAATTCAGTCATTTAATAGAAGTTGTATCCAGTTGCTATTGAGCATGAATTACAAGATAATTGTGGTGTTTGTCACACTATAGACTGTCCAGGCTCTACTCAGGCATCCCTTGTGATCTTGGGTTCTTCCTTTCTTCCATTCCTCATCTTTCCAACAAGTTTTTTCGAAATCCATCCAGTAGTTTTTGTTTAATCCTGCCAACTGACAGGCGAACGAAACGAAACTGAACTGAAAATGAATAAATCTCACTAATACTGTCGTGGATCTGCGTGTACTGACACCACAAATGAACTGCCCCAGAGCCTGCTTCAAAAGGTATTTCATTTGTTTAGTCTGCACCCATTCATTTTTTCCCAGATAATTCTCATAGTTTGGAAAATGCTTGCCCACAAATTAATTATGCTTTTGATGACTTGCACGTAAAAGAAGAGCTCTGATCTTCCTCCCCTTTTTTATCGGCATGCTAACCTTTTATGGCACGTTCCTCGATCTTTTTCACAGCAGTTAATTTCAGCATGATGTAGATGGATGAATACAGGTGTTGGCAATGATGTCACAGGTGTGGGGTTCAAAGCCCAGCCCCTTTCAAGTACGTCTCATTTCACTGACACGTTTCAGACAATGAGAATGTCTCGTGCTCAATATAAAAATAAGCTAAACTAGCAGAACCGACAAATACGTTTTGAAGCAGAAATCCTACTACTGTCTCTGCTTTCATTTGGTCGTCCTTAGATACATATGGAATCATATTTGAACAGCAGGAAAACAGTCTAACTATTATTTGTTTTGTTGTAAGGGGGAGGGCAGGGGGAGGGTATTTGTTTTAGCCAAGCTGCCCTTCAGAGGGATGTGTACATTCCTGGCTAGATGCTGGCTCGAGGGCAGGGTTTGGCTGGGCACTGGTTTTACTGGGAAAATTGGGGTAAACGGAGAGGTGGGGAACCTGTGGGCAAAGTGTGTGCCGCACGGTTGGGTTAGTGACAAGAGAATTTACTTGCCGGCCCTCCAGACACATTCTTTAGCTACACTGTGACTGTTGAAAAACTAATCCTCGAGGTAAATCATGACATTAAACATATATGTGGCTAAAATTATCTGGCGAAAGTCAGGCAGAAATTTTGGCTGTATTATGAAAACGTACAAGCAATCCAGATGCAGACAAAAATTCAGATAAACATAGTTCTATCACCCTGGCAACTTTGCACAGCTCCCTGACAATGTCTAAACATTGCAATTTCAATTTGCACGCCCAAAATCATTACACAAAATGCAGGTATTTTAGGTAAGTCAAAAATGTTTTATTATTTTTAACACAGTAATTGCAAGGCAAATGGTCTTAATTGTAACCTCGGCCACTGAAATAAACAAGGCTGAAAAGTGAAAGTGGTGATTATGGTCGGCCTGATGTGGGATTTGTGGAGCTGCTGCCAACTGCATTTTCATGTCACTGTTTCAAGTTCCTGCCCAATACAGACACACTAATGGAGGACAGTTCGAAGGATCTGTCCGGCACAGGACAGCTACTGAAATGCCACCCCCATCATTCCTCCCTCAGTGGAATGTTCCATAGGCTGCGCCTCCACAATTACCCCGATCCCTGTGATAAATGGTGGAAAAATTGGACTTGACAAATAATATCTGCCAGGGCAGCCTTTTCCCAGAACAGTTAAATATTTATGGTGCAACCAGAAGAAATGTACAAATAACGCTGAAGTAAACAATTTACGTGCCTCAATTTGAATAATGTTAAATGTCTGTTATTGTGGTGAGTGAGAGGCCGAAGCCAGGAGTCTGATGAGTCTGCATCTTCTCATTTACATTCAACATGCTTTCATCACCTTTTTCATGAAGGATTTCAGTGGCGGATATGAGCACAAATCCAGTGCTATAGGTATCACCTGTTTGCTGTAACTTGATTTAAATGCTACGAGTAATGCCAGTTAATGAGTTTCGCCTGTTATGGCAGTGCGTGTCGTTGGGCAAGAGCTCAGATTGATATTCTCTTTTTGGTTGCCCCTGCGGGGTGCCTGCTCTAATCACTACTCTGCCAGTGTTGCACAAAGCTAGGAGGAACTTAAGTATTGGCAGCACACACACACACTCAACCACACAACGCCCACAGAGGTCCAAACTTGTCACACACAGGTGCAATGATCTAGGACCCAAATTAGTTTATGCATGATTTGCTGACTGACGTGGCAGCCCATTTTGAGCTGAGCCGATTCCTGACTTCCCTGGGGTGCTAATCAAAATTTTGCTAGGGGGCCCTGCGACCTAACCTGTGAGGCATATAAACCATTTGCCACACAGTAACATCCAACACCACAGCTATCCCAGTGCAATCCTCCCGCCTTTTAATCCGTTTGCTCCATCTGTTGGTCTTTGAATAAATACACCGTCACAGACCAGAATGAGAAATAAGCAAATAACTTTTTATTCAAAGGAATATTTTGTTAGTGAACAATAACAGGAATAAATAAATAAATATATAAATATATTGAAACGTAGAAAAAGAATAAAACATACAGAGATTGGTCTCTCGTGCCTTGTGTTTAGTCCAGATGTAACACTATAATACAATTAGCTTTGGCTCTAAAACATACACGGCAGCCTAGAGAATTTACTCTGGCTCCAAAGTTATGTGATGTGGATTAACAGTGTGCTGCCCGATGAACATTCATCCCCTCAACTGCCCGACTCAACTATAGCACTTGTACATAATAGATAAGAATATTGGTAAAGTTTTATATTAAGCTCCTTCAATAAGCCTTAGTTCATAGGTAATAAGACCATGTCTTACTGTATGCTTATTAACTATGAACTAATTACTAATTTACATTATATGAATGTCTTACTATGAGCACATTTAGATAAAGACATTTATAAACAGGTAAGTTGCAGTTAAGACAATTTAAGAATATTAACAAACGTATTATGAGTTTCTTTACATGCAGTGAGTTCATTGTAATTACAAAGCATTGTTCTCTAAATGCAATACTTGCAAAAAGAACTGTTACCTTTAAACCAGTGACTTTCCACAAATGAAGATAAGCAATAAAAAGCGTATGGTTTCACAATGACACAAGTTAGTTAAATCACTCTCAAAACTTTCAAACTTAATATGGAGCAGGACACGGAGGAGTGTTATTTACCTTAGTTAAGTACTGAAAGCAGGAACATACAGCTACCCCCGGCTGCATCCAATACACATGTTGCATCTTAAACTGTTCTGATTCCAGCTCGTTCCAATGTTTTCTCATGCATGCTTTGCATATTTTTACACTTTTTCCGATGCGCAAGAATGCTAAGCCTCAGCAGAGGCTCGAGCCCTGTTCATCTCTTACTGACAACAACAAGTTCAATGTTACAACTTTGAACACAAAATCCCTATGGTTAGGTTTAGGGAAAAATCAGTGATGTTTGGTTTAAAATGGGATAAAAAAAAACAACAAAACTCTTTGTGTCCTGGCTAAAGGTCATGTGTGACCCCCCCCCCACTCACTTAGGCTTAGCGTTAGGGTTAGGCCTTCTTCTCTGTTTGTGCTTTATAGGGCCAGAACAGTGACAGTAAAATATGAAACTGAAAATTAAACATTGAAAAAAGAAACCTTTACATGTACACGTTACATGTATTGTACAAAATTGGATTGGTTCTGAAATAAAGGAGCACTGACAAATGAAATAGATTGTACACAAAATCCCCAGTCATATAGTCTTCTATCTTATTTCATATTTAAAAATTTTTGCAATGTGATTTTTTTTAAATCTTCAGATTTTCAACACTCTGACATACTGTTAGTATGTTTATCGATGTTGTGTTTCAGTTTCATCTTGCTGTCACTGTTTGGCGTGAAAAATGGTGGTTGTGGGGCGAGGCACAGAGTGATACGTGTGCATCTGATTCGACCAATGAGAAGGCGTGAGCCTCATCTTCTTGAGTCCAGTGACGTTCGCTAAGCCCAGCAGATGTTTGGGACTGATGATGGGTTCCAGGAGTTCACCTGGGACTTCCAAACCACAAAAAGGTTTGTTTCTCTCTGCAGTTGTTTTACACACAACAGCACTGAGTAAAACAAGATGTAAAGAGACACTTCAAGGTCTGTTGGAACAAGCACTGACGTCATCTGAATTGTAATCCTACATATCATCAAGTTTACCTAGCTGCTTAGATGATTTAGACGGCACTAAGTCTGTTATGATTAAAGTATTTCATGGGCCTCATCTGAAATCACCCTTTTCACTCATTCACCACCCCCTATTTAATAGATTGTTGTACCTCAAAACATTTGTATTGTTTAAGGAGGATTAAAACTAGCCAAAAGGAACAATTTATGACTTGACTATTACTTTATTTAAAAAGCATCACTGTGTTCACATGTCCATGTGGTGTTTTTTATATACTACAACACAAATTATGACTGAACTAAGCTGTCAACATCATGGCTGGGATTTGTACCTCTGTTCACAGCCTCCAAAACACAAATTCTGACAGCATGAGTCTTCTAGGTAAAAAAGCCTAAGGACCGACTCCTGACGACGCGTGGGTATGGGGCTTCGCAATGAGGGTACGAAACCATTTTGATGCATTAACGTCTTGGCGACCTTGTAGAAGTAGCTCCTCTTCTTCTTGCTGGGAATCTGTGTCTGGTTCAAACATGTTTGTGTGAATTATGTTAGAATTTGCCCAATGTGCAGTGTATAGAAGACTGGTTAAAAAGTCAGAGGATGACAGAGCAGGTGAGTTCTGGCTCGCTACAGCTGCAGGTGAGAGGCAGAGCAGTGAGCAGAGATGGGGTGAAACTAAATAAGCACGCTTATAGATCCTCAAAACTTCGATGAGGCAAAGATGTAGAAATACATCCAAGACATTTTCAGGCCACAGTGGGATTTTCTTCCATAAAAAAAATTGAAATATTTAATTTTACAAAACAGAAATGAGTTTTTAAGGGTTGAATAAATGGCTGGAGAAGGATCGATGGATCGTTGTTCTACATCTGAGGAGAAGTCTGAAGATTTATACTGAACACAGCAGCAATTAGTAATAGTGAAATGGCACAGCATCTCAGGATTGAACTCCTTTAATAAAAGATAATATTCAGCTTACTGCCCTTCATTGGTTTACGTTCACATATTAATAAATGAAATAATTATTGTGTAAATGTAAAACAATTAAACTTATTTAGTGGAAAAAAATGTTCTTTTCCTTTCGAGCAGTTATTCCGATAACAACTTTTCTGATAACCATCTCCTCCTTTCACCTCTCTCACTCTTTCTGGATTTTTTGCTTATACAGCTACATCGAACACAGATCCTTGTAGCTGCAAACACAAACACACACACACTCTTACCACTTTTACACCAAAATTAAGGCGTACACAGGTTTTTAAACCATGGGTACACTCACTTACAATCAACAATAGGCATTCACACTGCCAGGGGTCGAGGCACTGTTAGATTTTTATCTGACACATGACGCATGCAACACAAATGTGCTGGAAACGGTTTGTAAAAAGCAGCAGGAAGCACCAGAAGGCCCCATGGAGGCTAGCGATGATGCTACCGTGGTTACTATTTTGTATCTTCGAGAACAAACAAGTGAACCTCCATGTTGGTGTCGGAAAACAAAAGGAACAAATGACCAACCGTCAAAGTTCCTTACCATTTACGTCCGACCGTCAGAAATGAACATGCACACCTGGGACTAATGTTTAAATATCTGTTTCTATTGCAGGGTTAATTCACATGGGACAACATCCTGCTTATTTAAGTTCACATTGCATTTAAAACTCAGGTATTACAGGGGTTTTTTGGGCAGTGTGAAAGGGTATATGAAGATCATTTGAAACTGATATCAAGCCTTTCAGGCAATTGTAGGTTTTCTTGTCGAGGCTTGTCGAGGAGATATTTTAATGATCCTTCAAATCATCCTTCAAACTTCTTGTTTTTCATCCATCTCCTCCTCTGCCCTTCAATCATTTTCAAAGAACTAATTTAGAATTGCTTGTTATTTTTTCCCCCGGTGTCAATGCTACCATCCCCCTCCATTTTTTTATCTCTCAGATGTGGATCAGTGCTGAAGACCAGACAAATGAGGCCAATTAGATTTAAGGGTTGGTATAAACTTTGACTGATCCAGTGCACATTTCTCCAAAAGAGGAGAAATGTTGTGCACTCATGTTGTTGGTCAATCAACAACATGGGGGCTCCCCTACAGTAAAGCCAAAATATCTTTATTGCCCTCTGATGGTGGGCTGCAGCATAGGTCATAAACACATCCCATAGCAGATAGGAAATGGGTCAAACTGAAATATAAAAAACATAAAATATGCTTTTGTTTGTTTGTTTGTTTTTTATAAAAATTGTTTCTGTCATTTTAGGCAGTTATACTGATGCACTGTGTGTTTATGTTTTTATTTTAATGACAAGTTTGGTTTTGATTAGTGATTTGACAATAAGAAAAAAAAGAGAATGATACATTGGCAGCATAAGTCTGCTTCCAGCCAAATGGATTTTGTTGATGAAATTCAACAGATTTGGTATTTTTTGGTAATTCCATTAAGAAATAACTTCCAGACAACTGAGCTTAACAGTTCTCAGCATAAGACAAACAGCCAACAGGGCTGCTGCTATGCATCAGCATCTGGGTCTATTCATTGGTAAGCCTCCTCTTTCTAACAGCCACACAAGAAAGAGAGAAGATGAGATGTGATTGAATAAAACCGATCTCATTTCCTTCTACATGCATTGATGGGGATATTGCATTAGAGTACTCAGTACTGGTTACTCTGGTAATGTATTCCCTATGTTTCTATTAAATAAATGTATGTCATGATATCACGTCTCTATACTATAAGTTTTTGGTTTTTTTTTGTTTACGCCAGCAAAGGTTTTGCAAATGCCTCTTTAAATTGTTGCAGCATTGAAAAAAATTGCATAGGGAGTTGGTATATTTTCACATCTACCGTGGAGTATTAAAAATGTAATTTTCAATAACTCGAATTTTTTGAGTTACTGGTTTTTTGAAAAGTGGAAAGACAAACAAAGGCAATTTTGTTTGACTAAAGTGTTTTATAATGAATTAGTAATGAAGCTTTTCGCAGTTAGTTTTAAAAACCAGCCACTAGGGGTCACAAACCAGTGTATTTCTAGTGATTTTCCAAGCCTGGATAAATGGTGAGGGTTGCGTCATGAAGGGCATCCGGTTTAAAAACTGAGCCAAATCATACATGCAAATCACAAAAACAAATTTGGAGTTGTATTGTGTCTTTGTGGATCTAGAGAAAGCCTACGACAGGGTGCCGAGGGAGGAACTGTACTTCTGTATGAGGGAGTCTTGAATGTCAGAGTGGTATGTTAGACTGGTGAAGGATATTTATGAGAGCAGTATGACAGTGGTGAATTGCGCTGTAGGAGTGACGGATGGCTTCCAAGTTGGGGTTGGAATTGCATCAAGGATTGGCCCTGAGCCCCTTCTTGTTTGCTATGGTGATGGAAAGACTGACAAATGAGGTCAGGCAGGAATCTCCGTGGACAATGATGTTTGCAGATGACACTGTGATCTGTAGTGAGAAGGCAGCAAGTGGAAGAAAACCTGGAGAGGTGGAGGTAGGTGCTGGAAAGAAGAGGAATGAAAATCAGTCATAGCAAGACAGAATACATGTGTGTGAATGAAAGGGAGGCAAGTTGAACAGTGAGGTTACAGGGAGTAGTGGTGGAGAAGGTCCATGAGTTTAAGTACTTGGGGTCAACTGGTCAGTGCAACAGGCGTGTGGAAAGAGATGAAGAAGCGAGTGCAGGCAGGGTGGAGTGGGTGGAGGAAAGTGTCAGGAGTTATCTGTGACAAAAGAGTGGCAGCACAATTGAAAGGAAAGGTTTACAAGAGAGTAGTGAGACCAGCAGTGTTGTTTGGTTTGGAGACGGTGGCACTGACCAAAAGACAGGAGGCAGAGTTGGAGGTGGCAGAGTTAAAGATGTTGAGATTCTCTTTGGGAGTGACGAGGATGGACAGGGTTAGGAATGAGCACATCAGAGGGACAGCACAGGTCGGATGTTTTGGAGAGAAAGTTAGAGAGGCCAGATTGAGATGGTTTGGACATGTGCAGAGGAAGGACCGTGAATATATTGGTACAAGGATGCTCAAGATGGAGATACCAGGCAGGAGGCAAAGAGGAAGACCAAAGAGGAGATTTATGGATAAGGAGAGAGAGGACATAAAGATAGTGTGAGAAAAGAAGATGCAGAGGACAGGGAGAGACGGGGGATGATGATTCGCTGTGCCGACTCCAAGAAAAAGCTTGGTAAAGCTGAAAGAGGAGGAAGATGTTTTAAAAGTTACGGTTCCAAAGTGCTTGTGGTTGAAATAATGATAGGCTTCTTGTTGTTCTTCTTCTTTTTCTTCTTGTGGTTTTCCAGCAGACAAGATGCAGCAAAGGCTGCCCCCCACAGGTCATAAAGAGAAAGTTGGAAAGGCCTCTGCTTCACTTTCCTTCAACGAGAAATACCGTCACATTTGAATATCGTAGCAGGAGATGTTGTCACACCCCCATTGATTAGATTTTTGGTGGTCTTCCCAAATGTATTCATATAGAGAGGTCCAACCTATGTCATTTGGCAATGGCTACAGAGTAAATAAATTATTGTCATGTCTGCCTCCCGGCAGTAGGTCATGTCTAATATTTATTTATTTTCTCCATGATTGTTTTCTTGTGTGATTAATTTAACAACTCTCTGTCTCTTTTCAGGTCCTTTCTCTCCCTGGCCTGTGTTTTCCTTTCCTCCTGAGTGACCACCTGCCCCACCCTAATGTGCATCATCTGCGTTTAGTTGTCCCCCCCCCCGTGTCCGTATAATTTTTCCCTCTTCCCTTTGCTCTCTTTGAATTTGATAAGTATGGGGTTTCAAGGTCAAAGGTAAAGGTCACTGAAAGGTCAAATACATTTTTTGACATATCAGGGGATTACATCACAAGAGGTCTAACTGGTTTCATTTTGTAACTAATCCCAGGGTCCAATCAATTCACCACAACCAGATGGCTCTGTGGTTCATGTGTCATCTGTTATGTGGCACGAACATGTGCTCTTTTTCACATCAAGCAACCGAAACCTAAAAATCACATTTAGGAACACCCAAAAACATTAATGCCACAGTCTGGTAGAAAGCTTAAATATAAGCATTTATTGCTGAGGAGCGTATTTCGTAATTTAGGAATGGGAATATAGCTCCATTGGCTTCTGAGAGGCTTCCTGTTTATTTTTTATGTTTATTATAAGGCTGTGATTACCACTTAGAGACATCTCCAAATTGCAACAGGTTTGTCATTTTAGGTAATGCAAAAGTACTCTGAATAACTGTGCTGTGACATATTAACTTTTCCTCTGTAATGGCTGTGATTTTGTAATGTAAGAAGTTACCTTGAAAGTAAAGTTACATATCATTGTATAGGTAACAATGCAAGGTTTCTTGTAAGGTGCCTTTGATGAATTTAAATGCAGAGTAATTTATGTCATGTGTAATTTATTTTAAATGATTTAACCAAGACTGTGACAAAGATTTGACACTTCAGGAAATGCACTTATTGGCTTTCTTGTCACGCGTCCGATGAGAAGATTGGTCCCAGCCTTATATTTATCCTTTTTATTATGAAGCTGGAGTCAGGAGACAGCAAGCTAAGCCAAGCATAAAAACTAGAAACAGAAGGCAACAACTATCCCGGGTCAGTTATAGGGTTACAAAATCTGCCTACTAGCACCTGTAAATCTCAGTAAATAACACGATATATGTTGTTATTGTAGATCTCTGCCGAAATCGTGTGTGAAATTTGTGTTTCAAAAATTTGAGATTGTACAGGGCCTTAAGTTCTGACCTTTTCTGGCCACATGCAGTGATTTCTCTCTTTCAGTCACAGTCCCTCCTTATGCTAAGCTAAGCAAAGCGTCTCCTGGGTATACATGTATTTAACACACACATAAGTCTTCTCATCTGACCCACAGTTTGAAAGCACATTTCTAGGGCTGCCACTTTTTTTTTTTTAACCAACACTGAGGTGTCTGTGTTTTATTTACAGTCAATACTACAAATAGAAGCAACCTTCTTTTAAGTCCTCAGTCCCTAATTCGATGTGGCTATGACTGGAATTTTTTCAGACACAATGGGGGCCTTCGCCCAGTTGTGAACATACACCTGTCTTTATTTTTGATGAAAGGAAAAATCATCTGCTGATGAGATAAATCACAGTAGGACTACTGTAAAAATGATTATACAATAGCAAAAAATTGTGTAAATTAAACGTCTGCAGTGCACTTTGGTGAACTTTTTCCAATCTACTTTTGATTTCCTGTGACCCACTCAGCAATAAAACAGTCGAACAAGGAGAAGGAAAAGGTGTGAAGCAATGAATGGAGTGGGGTAATCATGGACCTCAGTGAATAACATACAGAATAGGAATGAGTGGATTCAAAGTCGGTCCCCTGACTGAACTTTAGTTGATCAATTAACTCCATTATGTTAATCTGGGATGCACTCCATGTTCCCTGTTGCTCTCAGTCCACCCAGGATCCCAGGGATGAGCCAAGATACAAAATGGAGAGTTGTGCTCTTTTACGGTGAATGAGGTCAAGAATGAAGAGGTGGGGGCTATGGGTCCTCGTGCAAGGTCACCTTCGGGTCTGCTGGAAAATACAACACATGTCCTGTGAGTGAGCACATTGGTGTCTTTAAAGAAAACACACTCAAATGAAGATTTATTTAGACTGTCCAGCCTATTTTTATTTGTGTTTTGTTTGCCAAAGCCCTAACGAGGCCCAGATACTTTTGCGCAAGATACATTTCAAGCCTAATGCAATTGGGCAGAGTCAAACATGTACACACACTCTTACATGTCATTGTACAACCAAATGTGATCAGTCACATGACAGAGTTACAAAAGCAGGCGATACATTCTTGGTTCCGCCACATCCAGGTGAGTGGTAACATCTGCAGCTTTAAAGGAGAACAAAGCAACACAAAGCCGTTTTTGTGTTGATCAGAGATGTTTGGATTGCAGGGAAGCATGCATACCAAAGGTGATTCATGACAGTTTAGGACTCAGGCTCCATTGCTTTGAGCTGACACACCACATCAAGACCACTTCAACGACCCAGAGAAGCAGCCGTGACTAAAAATAAAGAGGCAGAAAGGCCAAGAATAGCCTTGGCATGAGAGGAAGGAGTGAATTACTGCTGCGATAAGCCATGATTCCTACACATGCAGTTTAATTACGATGTGGCGGGGGCACGCAAATTGGTACCAGCTGTGTGGCCTAGGAGTATGCTGCTGTGAGCAGGACACAGGGTCCAACTATGCAGATTAATCATTTGCTCATGTAACACAGTCTCTTTGGAAACCTCAGGCAGTCGCTACATTTATCTCCAGTCATGTATGGTGGCACTTGTGTCCGTGTGTGTGTGTGTGTGTGTGTGTGTGTGTGTGTGTGTTATTCAGAAAATAATGCTGGGGTCCATTAAGGTTGCAGAGTGGACAATGCTCTCTCTGTCATCATTGTCATCGCGAGAAAGATAATTGCTATAAGACATTACCAACTTCCCTTGTGCACCTCACCATCCAATTTCCCACCATAATGCCTCTTTTAATTATCCTGAAACTCTTGGTGTCAAACTTTAACCAAGCTTGGCTTCTGTAGAAACCATTAGGCCAAAATTTTGGTTTCAGATGCATTCCTGAGATTTAGCACTCAGTTTTCTAGGAACATAATATACTTCAAACCCTTTCACTATACACTATTTCAGAGAACTATAGTAAACTGGAATTTTTGACTTAGGAAAGTGTGATTTGGAAAGTCGGGCCAGTGCGTGATACAGCCAGCAAATAAAGTTTGAGTATGAGTATAAAGTATGAGAAATGTAAACCTTTAAGTTAAAAATGCTGAGATGTCAGCAAAGTCGACACATGCAAGGAGAATACACTAAAACTAAACGCTATGGATGTGAAGTGCTTGTTTCAACCGCTTAACATACAAAGAATCGCACTACTCATTTTACAGATGGGGTTCAAACATGCGATGACGTGATGACATGATTTTAATGGCTGCACACATGTGCAGACATACACAAAAATCATTACCTCTTTGAGTGGTTGGTTCACAGGACAAGACCCCCATGTGTTACTAAGTGAAGCCTCTGTTTATGGTGGTGTTTTTCAGGTCTATAAATTATTAGTCTGACCCGCTCTGCTCTTGTGTGAGTGGAAAAGCCACATCTGAAACCTGCTGGTTTGTCATTAGTGGCTGTGGGGAATAAGAACTAATGCAGTGGCTTGGGACCCTTCCTACAACAACATAGGCTCCTTCAAGGGTCGCAAGATGACAGCCAAGACCACTGCTTGGGCCTTGCCTGGTGTAAATGTTTAAACATCAAACGCGCTGCAGGGGACTTGTGCTGTGTTTACAGACCTGTCAGGCCTATTTGCAAAAGCAGTTCTCGGACATAATTTTCTCCCCTGACATCACATCAGCCTGAGATGGGATGTTTAGTAGTTGGGGAAGCCATCTCAGCACATGTACCGGTTATCTCTGATCAATCAATGGTCTGCAATAGTTTACATTGCCTTTTTAGTATCGCCTCCGTGTGCTTGAAACCTCGACTGGGGTGGTACTAAAAATCTTACCAGATACAAAATTTTCCCTGTGGAAAACTTAAAAAGGTGATTAGAATTGAGATGAGGTGAGTATGTATGATGTAATGGAAAAAGGGGCATTGCTCCCCACCGAGAAAAGTGATGAGACTTGCTTCATGTCTGCTGTCTTGCATCACCTTCTGCCTGTCCATTACTGCCATATCTGTTTTGTGAATCATTTTCTTTCATGCCACAATCTTGGTTATCAAACTGGAATATAATAATCCTCCTAGTCAGCTTTGGCTCCACAGGTGATGCCACAAAAGCTACTCCCTCCTGTGACCAGGACCACAATTTTTTTTTATCATACACTTGCAGAAATGATAAAAAAACGAGAGATAGTAAAATACAATTCATCTTTATTCAACACTCTTGGACGAGTCAAATCCGTTCAAACAAAAACATTTAATCTATTTCTACCAGTTGTACCGCACAAACTGAAATCTCAACTGCTAGTATGTGAGCTCTCAACAGATTTCCATCAACTAAGCCTAAACATAGTCTCAAATTGCAGACGCATCATGACAGGTACACTTAAAAGCAAAAGCGATGGCAAACTCAAACTAGCAGAGTTGGCTTATTTTGTTTGTCTTGGAAACACACAATACACACACAACTTATGCCTCTAATGCTTCACGCATCATTAAAAAGAGAATGTTTGGAATCTAACATACACACAACACATAAACAGACCAAGCTATATTTGTAAATTCATTGAATAACTGCATGTCAGAAAGATGTAAATAACCCATAAAGACAAACTAAATCTGTAGAGGACATATAAACCATGAGAAAACAAGAGAGGGAGGGGGAGGCAAAATTGGACAATAAGGTATTATGATGGAAGATGGCGTAGAATCCAGTGTGCACACCACATGCACCACTATGCCTAATGCATGCATTCTTCACATCACATTCTCAAACCTAGCAAGAGGAAGGCAGGTCCAGTAAATATCTTGAAGGGGAGAGTTGACAAACGGCAGCCCTGAACACAGTAATTACCACATACTTCCCACCACTGTGCATGCTTATGCTATATCTTCAGCTTCTTGGGTTAATTCCCTCTAACAAATAATCAACAGCACACAATAAATCACCAAAAAAGCCTCATGCAGTATCTTCATCCAGCTTAGGTCTTGCATAGGAGCCTGGCATTGGGTTAGCAGATGAATTGATCCCACGACGCATATAGCTTACATAGGTTTAAACTTGAATCATGTGATACCGCAGTCTAGATTGGCTCCAGCCACAGAAGCCTACGACCACAGAGGCAGCAGACGAGCCGTTGTCCTCCTCCCTCACCCAACCTACCCTGACAAACTCCCCTCAGACCACGTTCCGACCCCACAGGGCTGCTTCTCGCACCATAAATGCCCAACTTTGACTCGCTAGCCATCTGCAGCTCACATCCAACCCACAGGTATGACTGTGCATGCTTGGATGGCCAAGACAACGTAATCATCAGATTGGGGGTTGGAATCCACAACCATAAAGATAAGTGGCACCCACCATCGTAATGTCATGGAAACTAAACTGCACTTTGCTGCACTTTAGCTACCCGGACCTTAAAAATCTCCCTATGCCATGTTGTTTCCAGTGATAGAAAGTTCACAGCCAAACAAGAGGTTTGTGCTGGAGGACTACATAAACAGTGCAACAAGTACTTGTCTAGTTTATTTCAGCTTGTTGCACAAGACCAGCATTGCATTAAATGTTTATACCCAGGTTCTCAATCTTTGGGTAGAGATGCAATTTGTGACCGCTTTATATGCAACCAGGTTCACAGAATGTTTGTCAACCTGTCTGATATGTTTTGCTAAAAAGCACAGAGACTTAAATAAATCAAATATCTATGTAATTTATATGGAGCTACCTCCATGGTCAAGAAAACATACAGAAATCGGGGACCTAAAGTCTGGGTCAAAAAGAAATGTGATTCATATATAAAAAATACACTTTGCCTCTTGTCCTGCAATTCAACCAACTACACAGAGAATGGATTTATTACAGGAGTTAAATAAATTAGCTCAGAGGCAGTGGATAAGTAAGGGTTTAAGAGATAGTTAATGGATTGGGAGCTGGATAAAAGAGTGTTGTGTGTTGTGCAGCCTGCTCCTTCTCTCTTATTGTGAACTTTCAGCACAAGTTAATGATGAATGATAACTTGCCTCACCAGGGTTCACTGAGTTGGTCTACAAGCACTCTGCTGACCCCCCTCTGCGCACTCAGCTCTGATGCCTGGCCATGCAGGGAATGTTCTCATATACGGACACAAACACAAACACTCAGGTGTGGCATGAAAACTGGTAGCAGGTTATCTAACGTTCCTGAGCTGAATGACAGTGGATAAATTTGAAGATGGGCCCCTCATGAGAAAATACTACAGCGCTGGTTGTTTGTTCAGTTGCCTTAAATGACATCTATTAATGATTTCCAGAAGAGGACCTTGTGGGGCCATGTGAAATATGACTGTAGTCTGTCAGAAGCAAAGGGGGATGTAGTGTGATGTCATTACAGCGCTGCCAAACATCTCTTTGTTAAGAAGTCTGAATGGATGGTTGAGTGACAACAGTATTTGCTGTTTGCCTTCCCTTTTCCTACTAATCAATGTTGTTCCGTTAATGCCATGGCCATGATTTTTCTGACCCTAACCCATATTCTTTAGCCATACTGGTGGCAGAGCTGTAGTGATGGATATGACAGTTAACTGAATGCTCTGTCAATCAGTTTGATTGATAATAATAAAGAATATCTTGATAGATTTGGGTTGGATTGCTATGGACCCCTTAACATCTACTACCTAAACCTAAACTACCTAAATTTGACTAAGTCTTTTCCAGTGTTGGTTCAAATTTCAGTTTCAATTTGACTTTCAACAGTCAAAGGATGGACAGGACAACTGGTTCCAGAGTAGCACTGACACTTTGCTGATATAGAACAAAGGATCGCTTACGTCAAGGGCTGGGGTGATCGTGACCATGGACCAAGTAAAACCGTATGACCACCATTTTTGAAAACCCGAGCTTGCGTAATGTGTCGTCAGACTCATCCACGGAAGAATTAAGAACAGATTTGCACACTGGATGCCTAACTGAAACATCACTGGTCTGAGGAGGAGAAAGCACTGTGGTCTTGTCTACAACTGTAAGTAACAACCGTAAACAGCCCATGTAGTCCGTTATAGTTGTTTTTGTGATGTTGGGAAATAGGCAATGTACGTAATGATGTAATGATTTGATTCCAAGGTAGATTTCAGGCCTGTGGAAAAGCAAACTGGTTCCATGCAGGCTGATAAAGCACTGACTAACAATGATTAGTAGTTAACCTCAGTCCTTCTCTTTATCTTTCTTATTTCTTCCTTGTACTTGGTCTTGGTTGGAGGGCAGTTGAGATGGGAGGGAAACTGAGTAAGAGCAAGCCTTCCAGCCTCAGAAGACTGGACTCCATCAGCCACTCAGCGTCAGTGATGGAACCACAAGCATTGGTAACCACACTCACAAATGCTTATGTCAGATGTTATAAAGTGCTCATGTGGGCCTTATGAAGGACCCCTGTGTACCATCTCTAATAAAGGACCTTTTTATGCACACAGCGACCCACACAGTGGTCTGGCCAGAGGCTCGTTTCTAAAAATAAAGAAACATACATATGCATTTTAGATATTACTATCTTTTTGTCACAGATAATTCATGCACACTCACTGATACTTCATTAAAGATATATCTACAGGACAAATTTACAAAGAAGAAAGAGGGCATTTCATGAGTTAACTAGACATCACACTTTAACAGTCTCGACAGCAGCACCAAAACAGGCAGACTTCTGACCCTTTTTTTCAGATGGCATTGGGATGAGGTTGGGAACGTGTTGGTCAGCGATACTGTTTACAGAACTGCCAAGCACATAAATTCATCTTCACTTCCAGTGAGTTGACATGTTGTCAAAATAGTAGCACTTAATCAGTGAGATTTACCCAAGGAAGAAAATGTACAGAGCAAACAGAAGCACCAGTGCTTAGCTCTTACCTCCCAAGACTCACACCAGGGAATCTTTGTCCCAAGGCACTTCTGGCAGATAAAATGAAGAGGCTGTACATAAAGGCAGACTAACAAAACAGCAAACGGGACCTAAAGGCTGCTGCTCAATGGCAAAGTGCCGGAGCCTTCATAGATGACAGTGGATCATTTTAAGAAATTTGAGTAATTTTCCGTGTGTACTTATTAATACTTTTACATCAACAATGGATCACATGACTACGTATTTGTGGCGATGTACCCACAAAGAATTATCAACTGACTGTGCAGTTCCCATCAACATGGCTGCAGTATAAATGTTTGGTTCAATCTCACCATATATCTCTCTAATTACGTTGGCATAGAATGTTTTTAGTAGAAAAAGCTTTAAAAACCAACACTAGTCTGACAGGCAAATGGAAGTTGTTGAACATAGTGGAGCATTTAGTGGCAAATGAGCCAGATATTCCACTCAAGCATTGGCAGAGATCAAAAACAGAGCTAAAAGGAGAGAGGATACTCAAGCTGTACTTGTAGTGACATGTACAGTTGTCACATGACAGCGTATGAATCAGAATATTTCTCCAATTCCATAGCACATTCTCCATGTCAAGTCAAAAGGGGACAAATGCTCACTGTTGGAAATTAGAGCTTGTTTTTACTGTCCCCAAGTGGCCAACACTTTGAGCCATTGCAGATTTAACTAGAGCAGGACAAACGTATGGATGCCTATTTATGCACACTGACAAAAATCTCGTTTCGCTAAACATATATCGGCACCCGTCTGATTGGGAATGAAATTAAGTCTTAGTAGTGGACTGATTGAGTAGGACTTCTGAGTTCTGAATCAAAATGTTAAATATGGAGATGCTGCATTTTCTTACCTTCTTATCTTATCTTATTATATCTTCTTATTTTATTTAATGCACGAACCTGGAAACCTTCGGGAACTCGGTCAGCCTGATGTTTGCTTTCTTTTAAAATTTCCCATAAAGTCCGGGCTAAAGACCACCTACCCTGAGGCTATCTATCCTCTCCCCCATTTTACCATCACTTTCCGTGCCCTGTCCAGGATGATGCAAGTAGATGGGGTAATTGGAACGTGTGCATGTGTTTGTGTGTGTTTTCACACAAGATGTGTGTGTGTAGTGGGTGTTGGGGTGATGGAGAAGGTGGGGGCATGGGCCTCTGCTATGCGGATGTCATAATTAGGCACTGGAATTCTGTGAATTCCCAGGAAGGTTGGACGATCGGAGAAGGCTTTTTTATCTGCCGCAATTGCCCAACCCCTTCTGAGCCACTGGCCTTACGGAAAAATACAACATGTTCCAATACACAACAATCAATTACCCTTAACTGTGGAAAACACATCTTAAACAACAAATATCCCAGAACATCCTACAATTTTAACCTCATGGCACTGAGGTTTACAAGCATCTGTGACACGCTGGTTTGATCTGGACCCAACCACTAATTCATGAGCTGGCTAATTAACTTCAACTCTTCTAAAGATATGTGCCCAATTTTAACCACTATTTGTAGAAATTATCCCTCTTTCATGATTTCTTTTTTCCTTAGAATGAAAAAAAAAAATGGCTACATGCATATGGTGCTCCTCAACGACACAATAAAAATCTTTACTTTTTACAAACATGTTGTCTTATGTAATGCTGTGACATTAATAGTCCACTGCTGTTTTCTGTAAACACAGGTGCCAGTAAAAAATGCTCTCCAATCAAGCCATGTCAAATAACACGTTTCTAATGAGGACCGATTTATGGTCTTACTGGGTTCAAGATGTGCATGGGGTGGACTGGATCATGTCAGTCACAATGAGAGTTGGATCGTTTTCTTTAAGAATCAGACTTCTTCTCCATTCAGCTGACTCCTAACAGCTGCATGAAAACAAGTTGGTGGGATGTTGAAATCGAAATTAAATACTGTTATTTTGCAGTTTCACAGTGACGTTGAGTAGGGAGTTGTTTAATGACTGATCATGTCTGGGGATCTCCAACAGTGACAGGAATAATTATTGAGTCAAAAACACAGACATGTTTCACTGTAGGTATCCACTCCATGCTACCAGACACTTACAATAACATCTTGTACATAGTTAGCACCAAAAAAAGCCAACCTATTTCCAAAGTATTTTAACTTGCCTTATCAAAACAAACAGTCTGAGTGTCCAAATTCCATATTGGAGTTATTTTCAAAATGTTGCATTTCATGAAATTTTAGAGCCTGCAACTTTGGGAAAAAGGGTTTAGGATGAACAATAACAGGGTTCTACTTTACTTTTGCTGCGTAAGTTACAGAGTTATCACAAGATTAACAAAATGTCTTTTTTTCTGAGGTGAAATACCATTGTGAATTTTGGAGTTGTAGCTGTATGTTTAGTTATGGTTTTGATTGTTTGAACAATTGAGGAGGACCATTTCACTCCCAATACATTATGTATGTAGAAAACTAGTACTCTTACTCTTTTCAGTATACCTTTTCTAATTAAATAACATCATAAATAACATCAAACATAAAGTAATGGAATAATAATAGTGGTAATAATCATCATAATCGTTGACAGATTTATAATGGACAACTAGACAAGCATCATCCCCTTGTGGTAGGTGGCAGTAGAGATGATAGAGTCTTCCCCCTCAATCTTATAAGACATGGACCGGAATAAAAACTTATAGTGTACATATCAAAAATATTTTTCTCAATAATAAGTTTTTTATCATGACCAAGCTTTGGTTTTTGGTTATAATTTGTCTTTTGAAGCTACCAAAGGTGAGTGAGACATGATGGAGGGGTGAGAGATCAATACTGAGGCTCCACTCTCCAATGACTAGTATGCAGACTCGGGCTCCGAATGATATCACCAGCCCAAGATGGGAGCCAACATTCTGGCTTCATTTTTGCACAGTAGGAGGAAATGAAGACGCAAAGTCCATCTTTACTTATTTAAATAATGCACATTATTGCATGTAGTCTAACACAGCATGATATTAGCCCAAAGTTGATGATGCCCTGGTTCTGCAGCACCACAAACAAAATCAAATCTGGTGTATGTGCGCTGGTAAATTGCATGATACAACCAAAGACAAGCTGCAATCGCTTTTTTTATTTGCACAGCCTCATTCCCCATCCTAGAACTTTTACCTGATCAGCCATGTAAATGAAAGCAATTTTGTCACATTAAGTCCTGTAAGCCGATGTATTGGACTTTATCTAGTTGTTATTAACTTTTTTTTTAAGAACTACTGAGATATACCAGCTCCAGTCCCTGCAGACGTGACAAAAAATTGAGAGTACTGCCACATCCAAATTAGCAATATTAGGAGCACGCAGCATAGCTTTTCACTGATTTGCCTAAGGTTTGCTTTCATCAGCTATGCAGCTTTAAAGGGCTCTGAGGTTTCTGTCGACCTGAAAAGTGCCACATAAATTCCAGTCCATTTGCCATTTTTAGGCTAGTGTTGCCTAATGGAAATAATCACATATAAACACACTGAATAGCATTGGGCAAATTTGCAAAAAAACAATGTTCATAAACTTATTTAAGTAAGGCTACAGGATTTATGGGAGACAGTCAGTCAGTCACTTGTCTCTGTTATGGCGGGAGTGCTGCCAGGAGAAGTGTACTCACTTAGACAGGTGAAATGGGTGGAGCTGAAGAGCCATGCATGCTGTCCAAAACCACTTCAGAGACTATATTTGGTCAAAATGAGCTCTCCTGGACAACATATACATTACACAGTCCATTTATTCATTTATTTTCCATATGACCAGCGAGTGGATAAATGAATGCTTAAAAGGATAAATGAGGCTGCCATATGCCTTCACAGCCGCATTTACACACCAGAGCCCGTGTTCTGGTCTTACAGTGGAAAGCGGTATTGTTCCACAGCGAGAATACTCTGAGCCAGCTTGTCTTCTAACGCAGTCTAATGAGGCAGGAACAAATG
>KV751330.1:4771466-4781739 GCA_001698575.1 Mola mola | reverse complement strand
CTCTGGAGAACTCTCTGATTGACATTATGAGGGCTGAGCAGGATTCCTTGAAAGGTTTGTTCCCACACTAACAACAGTTGGATAGTTCTTCTCACAGTTGTACTTATTCTCCAAAAAGTAGAAATTGTGTATTTTCATGGTGGTGAATACTGACTGTGTTGAACGTATCCTCAGTTTGAATATTGTGGATTTATGAAATTTACACTACAAGTTTTGCTGACAATCAGGAGACTAGACAAGATGGCTACTGTTTACTTTAGAGGTGTACAGTTGATTGCGAAATAATCAAAATCACAATAAGGATAAGTGCAATAGCCAAATCACAAGATGGTGCTATTTTTTTGATAGAGGTAAGATATGTGACAACACAGTATAATGATTTGATGCATAGACACTCTGTGCTAAAACTCTTGATGTAAGAAGATGTGTTTATTTTGTACAAACCCAAGCAAATGGCACCTCACCATGATTTTAATAGTTCTCATTTAGTCAGGAATCATATTACAATATGTGACAAAAGAATCTCTTGACTGTATAGTGCTGCCTCTGTTTACTTGTGACGCACTTCTTTGTTGTTTGACTGTCTTACAACATAACACAACAAACAGTGGTGCAAGCAAAGCCAAACATTAATGTTTGTTTTGAGTATCATTCAGTTTTTGTTTTTCAGAATGAGTGACAAAATTATGCTTTTTTGTTTTGGGAGGTAACACAATGATACTTTCAATACAATTTGATTGCTACATATGAAATGTTGTGGTAAGATTTTACTGTCTTTGGCTCAGAGATAAAAAAGAGATAAAAGGACTATAAATCTGAATGTATAATGTGATAGACTGTTGAAAATTGAGGGAAGCAGTCCAAATCTGTGACTTTCTCGTTAGCCAGGATTCAAATTAGAGCTCAATAATTGTATAGTGATGTCTGTAGCACTATTAAAATTTACCCCAAAAAAATGACATTGAATGACTGGATAGATTCTTTAATGAGAGAGTTCCTGATCAAAATATCTGGTCTGATCATTTTAAGCTATTGTATTAGGGCAAATTTGCACCTTGATGCCAGCATTAGTTAAAAGAATTCATTCTCAAAAAATGTGGTCCGTTTGTTTCAGTAACAGAAGGTTTTGTTGGTGTGAGAAGCTGACTTTCAGAGATGTCAGCTGTATAGATGTCTGTCTGCTGTGTAATATAATAGAAATAGATGGTGCTTTGCTTGTTCTCAAAGCACAAAGATACATAAAAAAAAAATTCAGTAGCAATGACTTTGTAGAAATCCTGCTTTATCAAGAAAGTCCACAGACCATGTTTACAGCAGTGTCACATAGGAATTATATTCTTTCCACTAAACTAAGATAGAGCTGCAATGATTCATTACTCGGTGAAGGGAAATTAATCTACAACTATTTTGATGATTTTGGTCAAACCCTTTTGTTGGTTCTAGATAATTTGCGCTTTCTTTCATTTCCGATATTAAGTGAAGAGTTTTGTTTTTTAACTATAGTGTGGAGGAAAGGCCTGCTATCGTCGTTCCTTTCTTGTAGACACAGAATACTTTACATCAAACCATTCCCACAGGTTTAGGAGCAACCTTGCACCATTTCTACACAATGGTGGTGAATTATTGTAATTTTAAGTCCTCCTGGGTATCATTCTATGCCAGGGTGTCCTGAGGCCTCTGTTCTTTCTGTCATGTAGGGCGCTACAGCTTCTCTCACCAGGGTGGTGACGGGTCTCTTCCTATGAATGGTATGTAAATGACATGCATACTAATATTCAGTGCTGTAGTCAGGGCTTGAAATTGTTTAAAAATTGATTTTTAGATTTCGTTTTTGTCTATTGGATGTTTGGACGTTTTGGACAATTTATGCATATCCAAAAAGCAGGAAATAAACAACTGAATGCAAGAGAAAAGACAACAAAGTGGTGAGGGCAACAAAAGCATTATAATTAAAAGAATAAAAATGACAAAATAATCAATAGACTAAGCAGAATAATCGAAATAAACAAAAGAATAACAACATGGCCCCATAACATCTAGTCTGTTTATAAAAAAAATAATGCATTGCTAAAAACTAATTTTAATGGAGGAGCCTAAATCTATGAACCTAATCCCCTCAGACAGGCTGTGTCGAAGCCGAGGGGCCCTGATGGCAAAAACACATCAGACGGGACTGCCCTGAAGGCTGCAAAGGCCTTAAAGGGGGTCAGTGTTTCCGTTACATCACTTGTCCTGACAAGTTAGGTAGCATAACACCGTGATAAATAAAAATCTTTAAATAAATTCTAAATAGAAGAGAGAGCTAATGGAGGAAAGCCAGAATTGGGGGCATTGTGACATTATCTTGCAAAAGAAGCCTAGCTGCTGAATTCTAGATCGAGGCCAGACTGATTTACTATTTGTTCCAGTTAGGAGGGAGTTAGCCGCAATCAAGTCCGAGTGCAAGAGTAACTTCTTCTAGGTCACCTTAGGAGAGCAATGTCTTAATGGTGATCAAGTATTTTTATCTTAAAGGTAAGAATAAAACCAACTAATTGCAGTGTCCTTAATGTCCAACCTAAGTTTTAAGAGCATTAGTTAAAATTCTTAACGTGTCAAAAAACAGTACATACTGTATGTTTAAAATATTAAAAATTAATTACCCAATTAATCTGCAATGGCACGATTGGCTGCTGCAGAATTCTCGCCACTTTTAAAGAAGAACTCCAGGATTTTCAGCCTAATCTTGAAAATTGTGAATATTATTCCATTGTGGAGTTTGGTTGCTAGGATGGTTTAACTCACCAAGGCTATACACGGCCTTTTCGCCACTAACTTTCCTGTAGCTGGGTACCCCCAGACCACCAAGTTGCGAAGGGTGCACTGTTTTCCAAAGAGGTTTACGAAAGACAAAACAGTTTGTAAATTTATTCCAAAGTATTTTTTTCCTGCTGTCATAATTTGCCAAATAATTTATACATTAGTTTGTTTAAGAGTTCTTATGCACTTTCGGAAATTGTGCTTTATGTGTTTATAATGTCATTAAAAATCCAGTCGGATCTTCCATTAATATAATTTAGTCTTATATCCCCACACATACATTGTTTTATACAACTTAATTTAAATTTTAAGTTACAGATTGTTTGTTTTTGTCTGGGGTCTTTCAGCACACACAGGTTAAAATAAATGTAATAAATGTAATTCATGTAATATGGTATATGATGAAAAGCCTTTTGCTAGTGGAAATTCAAAATGGCGGCTACTCTAAAATACAGTTGCCATTTTCTGTTGATCCAACAAATGGATTTTAAGCACTGGCCATGTGTTTACGTTGTTTTTATTATGTGTCTTCAAAGCCATTTCAAAAGTGTTTTGTGTTTTACATGCAGCGAGAAGTTATGGCAGAAGACGAGGTAAAGCTCGACTGTCTTGTTTCCCTAATTGTTTCTTAGTACGCAGTAAAGACCATTGAACTGATATCATTGTGGTTTTGCTTTTGTGTTTGTCTGGTTGCTCGTTCAGCGTCACTGTTTGTTCTGCCCTCAATGTATTCTCAGAGTTTTAAGCTTCATCTGTAGGGTGCAAAAGCCTTTCCAGTGATAAAACTTTCAAAATTTCATCAAAAATTACTGCTTCTCGATGTTTGTCTTGACTTTAATTTATTCACACCCAATCATGCTTCCTCTACTGTAATGTTCAAACAATTTCAAAACGTTAAGTATTGGTGGGGAATGTAATCCCGAGCCTTCTCTCCCGCCAGGCCATTCTTCCCTGTTTCCCATGGAGGACGAGCGCTCTTTCGGAGAAGATGAGTCAGGTGACCCGGGGCTTGCTGGCCTCGGTTCAGCCCACTGTTTCCCCCACCTCAATGGTGAACGAGTGGAGCGATATTCTCGCAAGGTGTTTGTTGGGGGGCTGCCCCCTGACATTGATGAAGGTAAAGACATGGCCTAAAATATTAATTGTTATTTTAATCTGTATGTCAAAACATAAAGAGATGTCAGTGTGATAAACTTAAAATGTATTTGAGCATTAAATACCGTTCCTGATATATTTGCTGACTTATCAGATGAAATCACAGCCAGTTTCCGTCGATTTGGTCACCTGTTTGTTGACTGGCCCCACAAGGCAGAGAGCAAGTCCTATTTCCCACCCAAAGGTGTGTCACAGCAGCTTACCATTATACTTCTGCCCAGCATGGTGCCTCTGCAGCGTGCTCAGTAATCTGTATGTCTGACTTCTTCCAGGATATGCGTTCCTGCTGTTTCAAGATGAAAGCTCTGTTCAGGCCCTGATTGACACCTGCATTCAGGAGGATGGCAAGCTGTACCTCTGTGTCTCCAGCCCCACCATCAAAGACAAGCCTGTGAGTGTCACTCTGTGTAGCTGCTACACGCATGCTATCCATCTTGCTCAGCGCTAACACTAATGTTCCTACAGTCACACAAGGGCTCTCTGTCTTTCTGGATCTGGTCATTGTGACTCAGAAACTGGAAAGTTCAGTACTGCTGCCTTTCTTTTTTTTTGTTTGCCAAATTGTTTGCCATAATGCTTTGTGCAGTGCTCATTTCATCAATCATTTTTTTTTTTTTCATTTAGTTACTGTTACCAACTTTAATTGTATCATGGAGATGTTTTAATGTTCTGCCCCACAGCACCAGGTGACACATTTTTAAAGGCTCACCTCGAAACGGCAGCCTTCAATCGGCAGCACTCAAACTGAACCCATAGAAACATGTTAATCCATATTACATAAGCAGCAACCTGGTATCATTTTCACAATCAACCATGGATCTTCGTCTCACAGGAATGGAGCCTGACTGAGAGGAAATAAAATGTTTTTCCTCTTCATATATTTGTAGGTCCAGATCCGACCCTGGAATCTAAACGACAGTGATTTTGTAATGGATGGCTCTCAGCCATTGGACCCAAGGAAAACTATCTTTGTAGGGGGTGTCCCTCGACCCCTACGTGCAGGTACGTGTGTTTGTGCTGATCCTGGAATGTATTGCATTTAACAAAGGGCCGTAATAATTTTGATCCCATTGACTTGGCATTCTGCGTGGCTATTCCAGTGGAGCTTGCGATGATCATGGACCGTCTGTATGGGGGTGTGTGCTACGCTGGCATTGACACGGACCCCGAACTCAAGTATCCGAAAGGAGCGGGGAGAGTAGCCTTCTCCAATCAGCAAAGCTACATTGCAGCCATTAGTGCCCGATTTGTTCAACTGCAGCATGGGGAGATTGATAAACGGGTGAGTCCATCTAAAGTTAAAAATGGATGTCTATAAAATATTAATACTCAGCTTTCTAACACGCCTCTGTGCCTGCATTCAGGTTTTTCTTTACCTCCATTTTAACATGGTTTTCCTGTCATCCATTTCATCACTCAGGTGGAAGTGAAGCCATATGTCCTGGACGACCAGCTGTGCGATGAGTGCCAGGGCACCCGCTGCGGGGGGAAGTTTGCTCCTTTCTTCTGCGCCAACGTGACCTGTCTGCAGTACTACTGCGAGTACTGCTGGGCGGCCATCCACTCCCGGGCTGGCCGTGAGTTCCACAAGCCGCTGGTGAAGGAGGGAGGGGACCGACCGCGACACATCTCCTTTCGCTGGAACTGAGGCGAGATGACGCAGGATTGGGGAGGGATTGAGAGAACGGGGTAGTTAGGGAAGGGGTATGGGCTACGATATGAAAAATAAATGCACTTTTCTTTTTAAGTTTAAAAAAAAAAAAAAAAAAGCCACTTAATTTTTTTATTTTTTATTTTTAATTCGGCTTTCTAAAAGAAGTACATGCTAAGAAGAGTGAAATCCCATTTCTGTTTTGACTTTTAAGTGTGCATGAGCATATGGATGCATTAGATTTGGATTTAGATATTTCTGACTTGATTGTACTTTCTTTTTGTGTTAGCTGGCAAAGCTGCTTACATTTGTTGTCAAGGGTAACATAAAATTTAAGTGAGGGTCATCATACCTAAATCAGTATACTAACTATGGCGGTTGAGTTCAAGAAGGGTGCATTTTCTTTTTTGCTTGCAGGATTAGAGAACAACTGTACGATTTACCAAAGGCTGCGTGAAAATGTTTGGGTTGAACGGAGGAGGAACGCTGTTTCAGATGGTCGGACGATTAAGTTTGTCAATGCAGCTTGGCGTACAGCACCAGGCCACGTCACACAAAAAACAAAATCTCAGTCTGGCTGACACGTTTGGGTTGCTGGATAGAATTTTTAGGTCTTGGTTTAAAAGTTGACACTTGGTAACCAGAAAGGCCAAACCAAAGATTGGCTAAAACATGTAATGAAAAGCAGATGTCGAGCGAGGGTTTTCAGGATAATGTTGTGTCCTCTTGTTGTATAGCGGAGGAGAGTAGGGAATGTCTGGAGTTTCAGTTTGTGGGTGTCAGCAAATGAGATCAGCCCTCAGGGCTCAGGTGTTGGCAGTAGCATTTGCTCACCCTATATTGTCAGGGATATTAGCACTGGAAGCTAACATGCTAATTTAGTACAAACTAATGGGAATGCACAGCCCAGTCTCCCTGAGCTGTCCTCATGGTGTACTACTGCACGCTCTACCATGACTGGAGCTTCTATCACAAGTGTTGTGGTTGGATATGGTAGTAGCTAGAATTTGCTGTCACAGAGATAAAGATATTATTTTATACATGGCCTGCTGATTTTTGTACAGTGTTTTATAGCCGATTATTTTGTCATGAACATATATACATTTATTATGCACTACTTTTCTAAATATTTTTTTCAATAGTCATTTTAGGCACATTTTTCACAGATGGGACAACTCCTTTTGCAATACCTCATTTTTTTCACTTGGTGAAAAATAATTTTGTACCTTTGTTACTAAGAAATCTGCATTTATGGTAAACTTAATTTAAAAAAAAAAAAAGAAAATGAATGATGTTAATATAATTTTCAATTCGCTTTTATATATTTAAGTGCTGGTAAATCTGAAAACTGTCTGGTGCATTGGTGTGATTCTGTAGATTTAAAAAACAAAAAAACAAAAAACAGGCTATCTGTAGCCAGTCATATATGGATTATCCTCTGGCCTAATAAACATAATTTCAGGATCCCATGGCATGAAGAGACCTTTCTAAACTCATTTTGATAGTCTTGAAAAAATATACAGATATTTCTCTCCTAGGTGTAGTCAATAATTATCAATAGGGTACATGTTTTGGCTTTGATCAATGTGAAAACTTCCCTTGTATCACCGGAGTGAATATCAACTGTTTGAATATTTAGATCCTCTTTCTGGGACTACCTGTAAGTTCTATACCTATTCTTGGCATGCATAGTAGTACACAGATAACATGGCTAGTGTGAATGCAGGACCTGATGTAATGCACTAGATCTCCTTTTTCCTTCGTAAGCGTTCTTTTCCTTATCTCTCCGAGATCACCTCTCTTGTAGCCTCTTTACATGACGGAGTCTGCCTTCCTTACACAGACATGATGTTTATGCAATTTACACGGTGACAACACTTTGGATGCGTTTTGTAATGTAGAGGACACTCAGTAGGACACAGGTGAGGAGACTTAAACACTTGACCCCCTTTGTGATGTGGCATGCTTTGGGACATAACCTGAATGTGATTTAATGTTGCAAGTAAACTTTGAGCCATTATGTGCAATATTTATTCTTTCCAGAAACAAGTCTCCGCTGTATAAGTCATTTAACCCACATAAACCATGCAGTCATGTACACATTATGTGTTTCCTATTGTTCATGCTGATATCTGCAAGAAAAAATAATTTATACCTGAATTTATTTTTAAACATTAGTTTTGTGCTTATTTACTTATTTTGCTACTACCATGCTACTGTGATTAAAACATTGTGTATATAATAGGTCGATAATGTATTTAGCATTTGCTATATTTTCAATTGAAATGTATAACTATCATTTTGATCAGATTTTTGGTTATATTTTTGGGGTGCTGTGTTAAACTCGTTGATGTGTCTAGTTTTTCTAATTGCTGTACTGTGCTCCACATTTGCAGATAAAAAGAACATTGATTATGTCTGTTTAGTATTACTTGATTGAAAAATTTCAATAGTTTTTAATTCTATGCTGGGAAGGTTATATTTATTAACTTTTTTTTTTTTTTTTTACCTGATATCATTTAGATTTTTCTTAAGTCATTTCACATTTATACACAAGTTCTAATTTTTATATTTTCTTCCGGATTAATTTACGCTACAATACATAAGTTGGTTTTTATAGTTGGTTTGTAGTATTGAAGTAAAAACAAAAATCTAACATCATATATTCATTTGCTGCCAACTGTTTGTAACTGTATGCATACATTTGAAGTATTTGTAATGTGAGATGTTGAATGAATAAAACAGCTGTGAGGAAGAACATATTGATTTGATTGACTAGGGCTTTCCCTTCATTTCAGTATTTTCTGAGAGGCCTATATTAATTCATCCTGTGAATATTTTCTGATGAACTTCAGACCTGAAGCCATTGTGGAACAGCAATTTTTGACACATCTGGTGGGTTAAATTGAACCAGAGCAGAATTATTTTCGGGCAGAGGCATATTTCAGGTCTTTCTGGGAGCTTATTCAAATTTTTTTTACTCCAATAACATTTTTTTTCTCATCTATTTAAGCTTTATTTTTAAAGATTTCACATAATGTCATGGATTAAGTTACAGAGGATTTACAACCCTTATTATTTATAAAAGCAGAACCCTAAAAAGGGCAGAATTTCCACTGCATTTAGGAAATGGTTATGTTGGCAATTAAGATTTGAACTATTAAAATATAAAAGGAATAGGTATCGTTGATACCACTTAGTCAAATGCTACTTGCACCAATAATAGTTAATATCATAGCATTATATACATTTTATTTTTAATACATTGTGCATTGTATTCATACAATTGAAATATCTCCACTGCAACTATAGCTTTTCACAAATGGGTTGGCTTTAAAGAACGGAAACACAATTCACTACATTGGGCTTTTTACCTTATCAAAGAAAGTGAACGCCCCATTATCCGCACAACACTGCCACCCGCTGGTCGACACAAGCTCTACAAGCATAACTTGGAAAACCAACTGTGTAGGCCAAAGTAAAAGTAACTGCTTACCACTCTTTATTTTCAGGTTCAGAAAGAATAATATGTCACCAGTCAGGATTAGGTATGAACCCTGGTTTAGCTCACAGGTGAGCTGCAGTCAAACGGACAAACCACAACCAGCCGGCATCATGATGGAGCAGACAGAGCCCACTCGTCGGACTCGGGGGGGAAATCGCGGCAAAAAGCGAGTTGGAGGTGAAACAACTGGGTTCGTTTTAAAAGTCAAACTACCAAAGCTTGGCAGGGATGGGACAAAATACGACAAAAAGCCGAAAGAAAGGATGGCGGAGCCAGCAGCCAACACGACCGTGAGCAGAGGTGGAGGAGGATGTAGAAATGTGGTTAACAAAGGTTAGCTTGAGTTAGCTTGTTAGATTAGCTGCCATGCTAGTTAGAGTAAAATCAGCAAAAAAAAAAGACAGTAAAAGTAGCACATAAGTAGTGTAAAGTGTTGTACATTGTACCCAAAAATATTACTTTTGTAAATGTAAAGATGTCATGTTGAACACATGTCCCATTCTTTAAGTATCTGATTGTAAATTGTTTCTTTTTGTTTGTTTGTTTTTTTTTTTAACTCAGTTGCCTTTATTTGCATAATAACAGGTTATACAAGCACTTAACATCATGGAACAAAAGAAAAAAAAAAACTGTCCATGGCTTCACTCAATATGTACAAATAACACTGCGTAGATGAAAGAGAAGGGCACATACTGTATATTATTACCCTGAATATACAACTATACTGACTTTAGACATAATAAATAAAAAAGAAACATTGTAGTTGGAATGTCCGTGAAGGTTCTCAGTCATCCAGGTCATCTCAATCTTGGAGTGTTTAGTAGGAAGCAACTGGACATCTTATCTTGGTTGAAGACGTTTCGCCTCTCATCTGAAAGGCTTCTTCAGTTCTGAGGGTCAGTGCGGGAAACCCAGGTATAGATGGCCTCTTCTCGCAAGACAGCAAAACAGCTCTCTACACACCAGAACTAACTTCAACCCTGACCAAATTTGCGACCTTCTGCACCTTTGCCTTTCCACGACATACTTCAAATACGATGAAGTTTTTTACAGACAGAAACAGGGCCATGCCATGGGTCCAGTGTCCCCCAACGTGGCCAACCTCTACATGGAGGATGTGGAGGAGAGGGCTCTGAACTCCTTCACAGGAACAACTCCCAGCA
>KV751330.1:4732814-4770884 GCA_001698575.1 Mola mola | reverse complement strand
AAACAGCCCCTCCACAGACGCATGGCACAACACAGGAGAGCCACCTCATCGGGACAGGACTCGGCTGTACATCTGCATCTTAAGGAAAAAGGTCACTCCTTTGAGGACTCCAATGTCCACGTTCTGGACAGAGAAGACAGATGGTTTGAAAGAGGAGTAAAAGAGGCCATGTATGTACACTTGGAGAAACCTTCTCTAAACAGAGGTGGTGGACTAAAACACCACTTGTCTGCAACCTACAATGCTGCCTTGGGAGCCCTGCCCATGTGGTTTAACCCTTATACACACCCGGGGCCATGTGATCCCAAGGTGTCACATGAAACCAGGGGTGAGGAAGAAACACTCTCGAGTGATTCACACCTGGGCTCATGTGACCTTAATGACTCACATGATGCCTAGCCAGAGGATCGCACCCCAGGCCAGGTTGCTTTCAACAATGTCCTCATTTTAGTGATTAACTCCACCCACTCTGGGTTAAATACCTGGGTTTCCCACACTGACCCTCAGAACTGAACAAGCCTTTCAGATGAGAAGCAAAAAGTCTTCAAACAAGATAAGAAGTCCAGTTGCTTCCAACTAAACACTCCAAGATTGTAGTGGAATGGAATTATATTTTAAATAAATCTGAGTGGTAAAGGTGTAGGAATTCTAATCAAGATTCTCAATAATTCATTTCCACGTACTCATGAAAAGAGGTACTTTTAGCTGTAACTGGGCAGTCATGTATTCCATCATATAGACAAGTTTCACCTTCTGCGAGCATTGGGTGATCATGGGAGACCATTAACAGGCTTTGTCCAGTTAATAGTAATCATTTTTATTGTAATCATCAACAGGACATGCAATATATAACATTGTTCTGTGGTAACCCAGTGAGTAGGAAATTAATTTAATAAAAATAACAGGGGTTCCATAGCAATGTCTGTTAATAGATTTTTTCCTGGTTTTTATTTGGTGTTTTTCCAAAACTATCTTTGGGCAGTCCCAAAAGATATGAGTATGGTCATCGACCATACCACAGTTCCTCCAACATTTGCTCTTGATAGCTTTTGTAGATGAAAGTTATTAGCGGCATTCTGAAGAACCTCATTTTGACCTTCCAGTCAAAGTCTTTCCAGAGTTGACTTCCAATCCCCTCGTGGCATTTGTGAACATGTCTTCCCATGAGTCATCATCAACTGTTGTATTCAGTTCCAATTCGCATTAGTGTCTGATGTGTAATTTGTCTTCTGACTTATACAGCAGTAATTTTTTATTTGATTTGAAACACTTGTTTTTTTGTTGGTGGGTGGTATTCAAATATATGTATGAAGTGTTTTTGTAGGTTCTTTAATAATATCTTCCCAGTCTTTATGCCTCATAACATAATATATAATTTGTAAAAATCTATGCAGGTCGCTTGATGTTAAAGCAAACTCTCTAAGTTGTGAGAACGTTGTAAATGAATTCCCATCAAGAAGTTGGTTTTTTAGAAGCAGTCCATTTTCCCTCCATCTTTTATAAGCCCTGTCAGATATAGATGGTAAAAACTCTACATTCCCTGCAATTGGCATGGCTTGTGAAAGGGCCACACCTCCTTTAAACTGTTTTTGGACAAGAGTCCAGACTTTCAATGTGTTTTCAGTCCATATGTTATTAATTTTCAGTTTCTTCTGAGATTGTTGATTAAAAAATGGGAGTGTAGATAGTGTTATCCTAGGCAGGGAGTTCTGTTCAATGGGCATCCATCCAGACTCCCTAACAACCCATGCCACCACTGTTCGTAGATCGGCTGCCCAGTAGTAAAATTTTAATTTAGGTAGGCCTAGGCCCCCCCTTTTTTTTGCTGACATCAATACCTTCAGTCCTACTTTGTTCTTCAATTTTGCCAAATTAATTCTGTTGTTAGTTTTTCTAGTAACTTAAAATAGGATTGTGGTACTAAAACAGGAAGGGGTTGAAATAAAAATAGTAATCTTGGTAGGATATTAATTTTCCCAGATTCTATTCTGCCAAAAAATGACAAGGCAAGTACATCCCATCTAACAGATCATTTCTTTGATCAACTTGCTAATCATAATTAGCAAAAAACATTTGTTTAATTTTTGATGTAAGAATGACACCAACATATCCGAATCACTGTTGACATCTATTAAAGGTGACCATGTCTAATTCGGAGGGCCTGTCCCCAACATTGCTACAGATTTGTTAGTATTGACCTCATAACCAGATACTTTACTGTATTCATTAAGAATATTTAAAACAGCGGGGGCCGAGGTAACAGGATTTTCCAAAAACATTTACATATATTTTGGAAATATTTCATATAAATACAAATATTTACAAAAAGTGCTACTTTATGCAGATTGTTTCCTTCATCAGGTATTCCTTCAATAAGGAGATTTGACCTTATCAGTTCAGGTAACGGTTCAATACTGAGTGCAAACGAAGAGGGAGATAGAGCGTCGCCTTGGCGTGTACCACGCCCCAGAGAACTCTCAGCAGTGCCAGTTTATTCAACTCTTGACCTAGGACTTTTATAGAAAATTCTAATCCATTTAATAAATGTATCATTGAAATCCATATGGCCAAGAATCTGTTCTAAGAAAGTCCAATCAACCCTGTCAAATGCTTTCATTGATGGTGTATCCCTTTTGTCTGCAGCTAGTTGTAGGTTCAATGTTCTTCTCATATTGTCAGTTCCCTGTTGGTTGTTAATAAAACCTGGCTTTACGAGTTTTCTTATGTATTTTTGTATTTTAAAAAATAAGCAGAGGACGCTAATTAGATGGTAAGATGTACATAGGGTCCGATCTTTATTTGTACATCTTATTTTAACAGTAATTTTCTGGCATTTGTTGTCTTTAAATTCTTTAATATTTTGGGTTTTTTTTAATGTATTGTATGTTACATAAATGGAAGACTTGAAAAAATTACCTTTATCCCCTATCATCAGATTTACTTCAAACTTGGCCTGCAGGCCAAAACACGGATACAGCGCCACTCTGCCTTAGCAGCCCACACTGTGGTCGAACATGGGACTGGATTTGTTACAGACTTTACTTTCTGAACAGACTCTGTATTAGAAATATTAAAAAAAATATTCAGATTTATTATTAAAGAAACTGAAAATAACAAATGTGTGGATGCCTAAAAAAGTTGACACTGCCGTTATTATACGCAAGAGGATTAGGGCCAGGCATGAGAAAGTAAATTTAATGTCAACAATTTTGAAACATAATTTTGATTATAAAGTCTCAGACGCTGTGCTCGCCTGAGCTCCACACCTTCAGGATCAATCAACTTGATCAATTGTCCTATTGTGTTTTGTGATACTACATACACCTTCTGAATTGCATGAAGGTGTAACCATCAATACCTTTGGACTTGTTTCTGTTTCAGCTAGTACAAATATGGCCACCTCCTCCTATCTTGTGTGGTTTACCCTTCTAAACAGATTCTGTTTTTCTCACAACCTCTTCAAAGTCACTTCAAAACACTGATAACTACACTGCTTATGAGCTAAAAGAGAAAGAATTTCTTTGATTCTGAAGCACAGTCTCACCAGTATATATCTATAAGAGGCATTTTTTAGATGCGCTGTTTAGAGTCTTAAAAGGTCGAATTTAAATTTAAAACATTTCAACTTTATTCTTGAAATTATGCTTCAACTTTATTCTTGACATTTTGTCTCTTTTCTCAAAGTGCATAATAAAAAAAAACTTTGTTCTCAGAATGTTTCCCACACCTGGCCCTAATCCTCTTCTGCACAGTAACACAAACATTGTGCTGTTTGTATAACTTGCAGGTCAACTGTCTGCTGTGGGGATTTATTTGGCCTTGGTTGAGGTCCATCTTGTTTAAAAATGCACTACTCGATGCAGCATGAACTTTGTAAAGAAACCACTAGCATAAGTTGTGAAATAAAGATAGTGGAGTAAAAGGTATGATATTTACCTCCAAAATGTAATGTTAATGGAGTGGAGGTTTAAACTAGCAGATAGGTAAGTACAAGTAAAGTACAAGTACCTCAAAATTATACCGATGGACAGTACATGAGTAAATGCACTTACATACATTCATGACTGGGGTGTAGTTACCGGCCTGGAGGTTATCGATTATGCCAATAGTTTAGACTTTTTGGCTGACAATGTCTTATTTCACACTGACGTTGATTAATGTGCAATAGTGCCTGTGACAAGCCCAAATAACTTGATCTTGGATCAAGTGTAGATCTTAATTAATTGAAAAGGGTCTTGTTTTTACAGTTTCACGCAAGATCGCAGTAAATTGTTTGACTAAACAGTGTGTCCACCCCCAGAGTAAGCATACTTCAGCTCGTTAATCACACACCCTTTCGTGTCAGTTGTTTAAAAAACCCTTCTCAGATTGACCTCCAAAGATCAAATATTTGGGTGACTGAATGATACAACCAAAGGTGTTCTTAGCTACAATAATATAGCAATAACCAGACCAGCTTTTTTATATTTACAAGTTGAAATAAGTTATGAACTTGTGTATATTGTGGAAATATTCACATTCACTTTTCTTGTCTGCAGGTGTTGGCCTGGATTTTGGCTCTGTTGGTGGTGATAAAACATATGACAAGGAGAAGGTAGGCCCTGTGCAAACCAAACGTTGCGTGGTGCAATTTTATTGAACTCAAAAAGAATGTCAATTGAACTCAATGTAAGAAAAATTGAGCTTTTTACTATTGTATTGGACGTTATGGGTGTGTAGATTGCAAAAAAGCATTATTGTGGGTGCTCACAGCATATTTTCAGCTATATTGTATGTTGCAGTATCATGGAGCTTAGCCATGCGGGCCACGGTCACTTCAAAAAGAAATGCTCTCCAAGCCCACACGTCATTCAGTGGATGACATACAGTGTATTTTAGAAATGGGCGGCACAGTGGTGCAGTGGTTAGCGCTGTCGCCTCGCAGCAAGAAGTGTCCTGGGTTCAAGTCTGGGTCAGGGCCCTGTGCCTGCGTGGGTTCCCTCCAGGTACTCCGGCTTTCTACCACAGTCCAAAAACATGCAAACTGGGGGTTAGGTTAATTGGTCACTCTAAATTGCCCTTAGGTGTGAATGTGAGTGTGGATGGTTGTGTGTCTATACGTCAGCCCTGCGATGAACTGGCGACTTGTCCAGGGTGGCCCAACCTTCGCCCGAAGATGTTGAGATAGGCTCCCCCCCCGCGACTCAAATAATTGTCTAGATCACATTTTATGCTAAAATATTAATATACTCCTTTATTTGGTCAAAAAAAGTGCATATTTAGTTAAATTGAATGAAAAAGCACAGGTGCAAATTATTAATCACTGCTGACTGCCGTTTCATTCACTGCAATGTCTTACCGAGACACCGCTCCTCTTCCATCATGCATGCATGTGTACACTGTATTCTTTTCCTGGCAATGTCTCCTCTGACCTGGACAGGCCAAGCTTGCAGTTCTCAGGACCATCTCCAAGTTGCTGGAGGAGAACAAGCTGATCAGACAGAGACTGGCTACACTGACTGACTGACTGAAATAGCCCATAGCCACAGGTCACTCATCTGTTTTATCATCAGTCCCTCTTTAGATCAGAGAAATGAATTAGTTCCTTAAACAGGGCATAATGAAAACCAGCAAGGCACAGTTTGATGGTTCAGCTGGTAATGTGCCGTGTGGCCATAAATCAACCTGCATAAATGTGTTTGTTTTATAGAACAGTGTTGAGGGGTTTATTAAAACACTCCATGTCCAAATCAATGTGATTATGTTTTTATTCAAACTAATCCAGTTTATGCACTTGAGTTAGACAGATGTTAATACAGTCACTCTGTGGTCAGAGTAGGTGGAGACTGTGTCACAACACTTTACTATATAAGGATTTTAGTGAGTACCTACTGTAATATTGCTAATTACAATGCATTGACTCTATTATGTACACATTAAGGGTATAAGATGATATACTACTACTTTATCTCAAGTAGCTGTGTTGCATGAGATTATCCCACCAAAATAGAAGAAAATGTATTTCTAGGTGAAAATGTTTGTGGATGCTGCATGCTGAAATGAAACTTGAAATATGAAAGGGAGAGTACCATGTACTTTTACGTTCAAGCATATTTATTTAGTTTAGTTTAACGCATTGTTATTCAGCACTTTGTTTCCTTGTCTTTTTTCTTTCATGTCTTTAATGTCTCTTATGTAAAACAAAAATATTAACAGACATACTAATACATCCCAGAAAAAGCTGTAGTATAAAAGGTAGGAATGAGAAAAACACAATGCTATAATATTAGGCTAGTCTTGGTGTTTCTTCTTGTAGTTTCCTGAAGACGTTTCGCCTCCCATCCAAGAGGCTTCTTCAGTTCTAAATTTCTGGTAGGGAGTCCCCAGTATTTAACCTTGTGGATGATCCTTCTTACTCAGGGTAGTGGGCAAAGGGTACAAAGCTCCGCCATCAGATGGATAGTCACTCCCCCGGGTCATCGTGTGAGTCGCTGGTTTCACATGAGCCAAGGTGTGAACTGTGGTTAAATTTCCCGGGGAGGGATTTCAAAACTGCATTGTATATGGCAGACAGTTGATTTCTTAGGCCACCTCCTCTGTTAAGTGACATGGATGGCCTCCTTTACTCCTCTCTCAGACCATCTATCCTCCCTGTCCAGAACATGCACATTGTCATCCTCAAAGGAGAGTCCCTTCTCTTTTAAGTGTAAGTGGACTGCTGAGTCCTGGCCAGAGGAGCTGGCTCTCCGGTGTTGAGCCATGCGTTTGTGGAGAGGTTGTTTGGTCTCCCCGATATAAAAGTCTGTGCACTCCTCACTGCACTGGACTGCATAAACAACATTGTTAAGTTTGTGTCTGGGAGTTTTGTTCTTGGGGTGAACCAGTTTTTCTCTCAGAGTGTTGCAGGGTCTGAAGTGAACTGGGATGTCATGCTTGGAGACAATTCTTCTGAATTTGTCTGACACCTCTGCCACATACAGAATGACAACGTTGTGGCGTTTGTTCCTCTCCTCTTCCTGCATTGTCAGGGTGTTGTTCCTGGAGCGCTTTGTGGATTTGACATACGCCCAGTTAGGGTATTCACAGGTTTTCAATGCTGTCTTGATGTGTTTGTGTTCCTTAGACTTCCCCTCTGTCCTTGTGGGAACATTTTCAGCCCAGTGATATAGGGTTCTGATAACTCCCAGCTTGTGTTCCAAATACGCTTGTGTTATACTAACTTAATTGTCCACTAGAGGGTGCTACTCCCTCTAAAATTAATGCCTCGGTGCTATGTTCTCATACTGTGTACTTTTTACTGTAGACTCATGTACTTCTACCCTCTAACTGATATGTCAGCAGCCAGTTTTACAGTAAGATTAAAAAACACATAAATGTAATGTATATTTACTAGGAGTACTGCAGTTTTTCATTGTACGTTTCAAATAGTGTCTTGTATTGTTGAGTGACTTTCTCTAAATGCGCACCTGATGACTAAAACTTATGAGGGAGTTTATCTTCAAAACTAACCTAGGTTGGTTGCTTATATGGTTACAGAAAGTCTTGACTTTTACTAAGTAATGGTATCGACCTGACCTTGTTTACCGAACGTTTTAGTGATGTATCTCTCACCAGAGCGTTCAAACATACTCCTTTATCAGGATTTATATAAGTACTTCAAATTGCGAGCAGCACATGGCTATGATTACTTCAGCTGTAAAATAATTACTGTTAAACCATGGACAATTTGTTTTAAACTGTTTTGCAGTTTCTTGATGTTTGGACTGATGAGCCTCATTGCCTTTGTGTCTAGAGGCCTCTCTTAGCCCGGAACACAACATGGCAGCCTTATCAGAATTCTCACTGAAGTTCAGAGAAGTGTTCAGTCTACGAATACAGCATGGGCTTTAATGTACACATTATGAATATTTTCAATGAAATTTGCCAAAGTAGTCGCTTTCCAGTGTTTAAAGGCAAATGATATTGATTACATTGAATGATATTGGGTTTTTGCTACATTTAATTTTTTTTTGTTGTTGTTGTTCTGGCACCTCTGGTCATTAATGGGATTATTTTTCTAGTTAGGATGTCACTATCGAGTGAGTCCATATAATGGAACACAGAACTAATTAATTAATTAGTTAAAACTTAGATGTAATGCACTAATTTATTAATACAATATGAATGTGAACTAAGGTTGTTAAAATACTGAAAATTTTAAACAGAAGTACAAAGGGGATACTCCATGTACCTCTTGTGCTACAATGATTTAAAAAACCCCAATAATAACACAATAACGTTTTAGGTCTTTGGTCCTTTTTCAGTGACTCCCTGTGCATAGTGCTGGTACGTAAAAGGTCACTTAACGCATACTGACACATTAGTAACAATGTAATCAAGATTTAATTTTATTTAATATAAGGTTGGCACTTTTGATAGTAATCCGGATCCATCCATCCATCCAGTTTCTACCTCTTATCCTGTTAGGGGTATTGTATTTTAAAAAATGGTATTTATACTTCCATACTTTTGATGATCTTAGTGTGAACACAGAGCACTGAAGACACTTTAATGCTGATTCAGGATCTTTTAGTTCATAGCTGATGTACTCTGCATCAAATAGTGCTGCCTGGTTTGTTTAAACTCAGTAAACTAGTAGTTTATAGAGAGTGTTTGTAGAGCATTTAGATAAGTGGCAGTTGGAGTGGTGATTAGCAGTTAAAAAAGCTTTTTAGTCAGAGCTGTGGTCTGCTGGGAGGCTGGCAGACTGCGGCAGCTGTGGGTCCAGACCACACTGTGAAGCCCTTTGACCAGCGGTTTGCTGCATTGTTTACATGGACAGTTGACCCCGGGATGTTTTATCAATTTGAAACAAACTGGTTCTGTTGCACTGGAGTTGTTCACAAATAATTTGGTCAGCAGAAACAGTGATGAGGGCAAGACTCACTGCAAAGAGTCACTGAGCTATAAAATGTTATGAAAAGTGATAAAGTATGTTGGTTACAAAATGTAGTTATTGTTAAGGCCTAGCTATGGATTCATGTTTCCATACTGTAAGTACACTCTCTGTTGTTGCAACTTTCAAATGCAAATCCTCTGAGATTGGAGTTCATGTTGGGTTCATTCAAATGCTGGTGTCCATACAACAGCTTCTGAAGATGGATGATTCATTATCTTTCAGTATCTACTGTATTTGGCCACAATAATGGGCATGTCAGGTCAATTTTATTCATATAAGAAGAAGGCTTTCATGGCTGGGGACAATGGGATTGTCCAAAAAGAAATCCAGAGAGAGCTGAGGAGGAAACTGCGGAGGGCCGAAGACTCTTTTAAGAACAGGATTGAGGGAAAGGTACAGCAGGGCAATGCTAGGGAGGTTTGGGCGGGGGTTAGGAACATTACTGGCATGAAAAGAGCCACAGGAGCGGCGGAGGGGACTAGGGAACGTGCAGTCCCGGTGCCCAAGAGGGGACGTCCCAGTACTCTCAATGACTTCAGGCCTGTGGCTCTAATGCAGGGGTGGGCAAACTACGGCCCGCGGGCCACATCTGGCCCGTTGGTCTTTTTAATCCGGCCCACCGAAGATTGGTACAGAATTGCCCAAATCAAATCATATCATAATTATGACTTCATTCATTTGACCTTGTCCTGTAATGCCTGGCATTCCACCAGGTGGCGCATTAGGCGCAGTGATACATTGACAGGATTTTGTGGAGCCCGGGCTACTCTCTGTTATTACTCTGCTACTGCTCTGAACCCATCTGCAACAATGAATGGGCCAACGAAAAAAAAAAGTCGACAGTGAGTGCCGAGTATTTAATAAGGAATGGACAACTAAATACTTTTTCACTGAAGTCCAGTCAAAGGCTGTATGTCTTATTTGCCAAGAAACCGTTGTGGTTTTACAGGAATACAACATCAGCCGTCACTTTTCCACCAAGCATGCTAATTACGCTAACAACCAGTCAACGCAAGAACGGAAGGCTACCGCTCAGAGGTTGGCAGCTAGTTTGCAGGCTCAGCAAAACACCTTTATCCGACAAACTGCCATCCAAGAATCAAGCACCAAGGCAAGTTATTTGCTGGCATTCAAATTAGCAAAGACCAGCAAGTCTTTCTCCGAAAGGGAGTTTCTCAAAGAGTGCATGGTAGAGACAGCAGGTATCTTGTGTCCTGAGAGCAGGAAGAAATTTGAAAAAAATTAGCTTATCACGCAGAACAGTGACTCACCGTGTTGAGCTAATTGACGAAGACTTAGCTAGCAAGCTAAACAAAAAAACGGGGTCATTTACATTGTACTCCTTGGCACTGAACGAAAGTAATGACATAATCGACACCGCTCAGCTTTTAATTTTTATCAGCGGTATTAATGACTATTTTGAGATAATGGAGGAGTTTTTGGCCATGGAATCCCTAAAGGGGAAAACACGGGGAGAGGACTTGTATGACAGCGTGTCGGGGGTCATCCAAAGGCACAAGCTACCTTGGAGTACACTCGCCAACGTTACCACAGATGGATCGCCAAATCTGACTGGAAAAAACGTTGGGTTGCTCAAAAGAATCAAGGAGAAGGGTGAAAGAGGACAACCCTGAACAGGAGGTAATTTTCTTATACTGCATAATCCACCAGGAAGCACTGTGTAAATCCGTATTGCAGCTTAACCACATAGTGAAGCCAGTTTTAGAACTCGTTAACTTTATTCGCGCAAGGGGACTTCAGCGTCGTCAGTTTATTAAGTTTCTTGAAGAAACTGACGATGATCACAGGGACTTCCTTTACCACTCCAATGTCCGCTGGTTAAGTTTGGGGAAAGTTATGTCAATGAGTGTGGGAGCTCAAACAGGAGATTATCTCATTTTTGGAGCTACTTGAGAAAGCTGACGATTTTCCTGAGCTGAGTGACAGAGATTGGCTTTGTGATTTAGTTTTTGCTGTGGACATACTGACACACATGAATGAGCTGAACGTGAAGCTACAAGGGAAAGACCAGTTTGTGCATGAAATGTACACAAACATCAGAGCCTTCAAAACCAAGCTAGCTTTATTCTCAAAGCAAATGTCAGACAAGTCATTCGCTCTTTTCCCCACACTGGCTACGCTGAAAGCGGCCCCTCGACAAGTGAAAAAATACAGGAAATCACTAAACAACCTGCATGGAGAATTCTGCCTTCGGTTCTCTGATTTTGGCAAAATTGACAAGTCACTTCAGCTGGTGTCATGTCCCTTCACACAAGACCCTGAAACGGCGACACAGGAGTTGCAGTTGGAACTGATTTATCTCCAATGTGACACCGTCTTAAAAGAGAAGTTCAACTCTTTTAAACTGGATGAGTTTTATGCTTCAGTAAGCGCAGCCAAATTTCCAAACATCCAGAAGATGGAACAGAGGATGCTGGTGTTGTTTGGCTCTACGTATGTGTGTGAACAGACTTTTAATGTGATCAACACCAACAAAGCACCCCACAGATCCCAGTTGAGTGATGAACACCTCAGATCTGTTCTGAGAATTGCCACAACGAAATTAACATCAGACTTCGATGTACTGGCAAAAAAGGGTGATCAACAACACTGTTCCCATTAAAAATGAATGTAAGTATTAACACTGTAATGCCTTTTTTATGTTTATGTTTGATATGTATGCATCTGATGCTGGCCTGGCCCGTCTGTCAAATTTTAAAAGTCAGTGTGGCCCCTGAGCCAAAAAATTTGCCTACCCCTGCTCTAACGTCACACGTCATGAAAACATTTGAGAGACTGGTCCTGCAACACCTCAGGCCCCTGGTTCGCGGCTGCCTGGACCCGCTGCAGTTTGCTTATCAGGCTGGCATCGGCGTGGAGGATGCCATCATCCATCTGCTTCACAGAGCTTCTACGCACCTGGATAGGCAGCAAAGCACAGTGTCATGTCATGTTCTTTGACTTCTCCAGTGCCTTTCACACCGTATAGCCAGCCCGTCTGGCTGAGAAGCTCTCGGTGATGCAGGTGAACCAGGACCTAGTGGCATGGATAACAGACTACCTCACAGACAGGCCGCAGTATGCCATCCTGCAAGGCTGCTTGTCAGACGTGGTGACAAGCAGCACTGGAACACCCCAGGGAACAGAACTGTCGCCGTTCTTGTTAACCCTCTACACCTCCGACTTCTGCTTCAACTCTGGTACATGCCACCTGCAGAAGTTCTCTGATGATTCCTCCATTGTCGGCTGCATTACAGACGACAAGGAGGATGAGTACAGAGACCTAATCAGGAACTTCGTGGGATGGTGTGACAGGAACCACTACCAGCTCAACACTGGGAAAACCAAAGAGCTGGTAGTGGACCTCCGACGCAGGAAGAGACACCCAACACCTGTTTTCATAAACGGGAAGGGGGTGGAGATGGTGGACACCTACAACTTCCTTGCGGTGCATCTAAATAACAAACTGGACTGGTCAAACAACACCGAAGCCCACTACAGGAAAGATCAGAGCAGACTGTTCTTCCTGAGGAGGCTCAGGTCCTTCAACGTGGACACCAGGCTGCTACAGATGTGTTATCACTCTGTAGTGGCCAGTGCCATCTTCTTTGCTGCTGCGTGTTGGGGAGGCGGCATCGGGAGTGGTGGTGCAAACAAACTGAACAAGTTTGTGAGGAAAGCCAGCTCCGTGGTGGGGATGGAGCTGGACAGTGTGGAGGTAGTGACTGAGAGGAGGATGAGAGGAAAGCTGAAGGCTATCATGGACAATCCCGCTCATCCTCTATATGCCGAGCTGCGGAAACTCAGGAGCACCTTTAGCTTCAGACTAATACAGCCACGGGCCTCAAAGCACTTGGGGGGGGGTTCCTTCATTCCATCAGCCAACAGACTGCACAACAGCACAGCTCCCAGCACCACCCAGCACCACCCAGCACCACCCAGCACCACCCACTCCACAGATTAAGGACTCAATTCGTACACCACTCTAGGATAATAAACCCTGGTACTGCACATGTCCAACTGTTTATATATATATAGAATTCCTCACTATTCGGTATGTAAACTTCATTATACACGCCATTTATCTATTTATAAAACACAGGAACATTGCACTTTACACACTGTATACACAGTGGCCAGATTGTACATAATGCTTAGTATATTTTTAATTTCTAGTGTTTTAGTTTTTATTTATCCCTTTGCACTGCTCCTTTCACTTCTTTTACTTGGGGTGGCTGTTGCTCAGATGGTAGAGCGGTTGTCCAGTGATCGGAAGGTTCCGGTTCGATCCCAGACCCTGCAGTCAACATGTCGAAGTGTCCTTGAGCAAGACACTCAATCCCAAATTGCTCCTGATGCTTCGCCATCAGTGTATGAATGTGTGAATGGTTAACGCTCCTGATGAGCAGGTGGCGCCTGCGAGGTAGTCACTGCCACCAGTGTATGAATGGGTTAATGCAAAACCTGTGGTGTAAAGCGCTTTGAGTGGTCAACAATGACTCGAAAAACACTATATAAATACAGGACATTTTACCATTTACTTCTGTACTGCTGTGTCAACCTGAATTTCTCCCAAGGGGGATCAATAAAGTTACATCTTATTTAAATTTAAGATGACTAAGCACGTTTGGCATTTAATGTCATTCAAATAGTCAAAGTCACTGTGAGCTCACAAAACATGTTTTTGTCCATAAACCAAGGACTGATATGCTTATTCTGACAAAATTTCAAGCAAATATCTAATGGGATAAAATGATGAAGTGATCATATAAATATCAAAAGTCAAAAACACCTGTCTTCTGAAAAGGCTTGAATGTAAACTATCCCATAGCAGTAATTGTAGTTTTAGATACTTTTAACATTTTGTGATGATGCAAAAGGCAGCCAAAGAACCTCCCTGCAGACAGTGCTTGTGTTTATGTGTGCTGGGATTAGAGACAGCATATAAAAAGCTTTCAGGTGTAAAGGAAATGAATGTAGTTTACTTTATGCAGTTGATCTTCCGCCTGTATGTGATAGCACAGTTATTCCCTTCATGGCTAACAAAACCCATTAATATGCTGTTGGATTGAAGCCGTTGTCCATAAAGTACATATTTTCACATAGTACAGAAAGAGTTGATGAAGTGAAGTTTCTGTTACTTCCTCATTGTTTATTTTATGCATTGCTGAATCTACGTAACCAAACAACACCATAATTACTCAATGTGATCTTTAATGATGACTAATAATTCCATTACTTTGCTCTGACGTTTGAAGTTTCGTTTTTTTCTTTTTTTTTTTCATGAAGGAGGCTTTGAATAATACATTTGTGAGATGATGCTACTGAAAAACTCTCTGTGGTTTGCCATTAGTGGTAAATGCAAGTCAAAGTATGGCAGACTCAGAGATATGACGTGTACATTACCATAATATGTTGTGGTGAGATGGGGATTTACTGGAGTGCTTTGTCAAACTTTGTTCAATTTGTTTTCAGTTAGAATAGGACTCACTTCAAACAACAACAATATGTCTACAACAGACCAAAGCAGTCAAATATCTCAATCAACCACGAGAGAACAAGACTGACCACCACAAGCATACCAAAAGATAACTACCCTCTCAGACCGAAGTTCTTTTACCATAAATGATAAAGAAAAGATGTAAATCCTGATATATAAGACAAAACAAGTCATTTGATATTTCTGCTTGAAAATTATTGAAATGATTTATCACAATAGTTGGCAACTAATTTTCTTTCAATTAATTCATCCATTAACTGATGAATTTATTAATCACGGCAGCTCTTATATGTCTGGAAAGAAATTCATTTTTAAACCGATGATCCATCTAATTTTGACTATTGAGATGTCTGAAATGTGTTATTGCAAAGTAGAGAGCAACTCTGACACATTAAATCTGTACAGAAGGGCGGAACCATCATTCATCAGTTAACAAACAGTTTTGGGAGTGGTTGCTGTCAGGTTCATAATGTGAAGACATGCAGGCCAAAATGCACCTCTCCTTAGGTTTAGGAAAACAGTATGAGCTCATCTCAGGTCTAGCTGTAATCTACTCCACCCTATACTTAAAATGACATTAAACATCAATTATCCCGAAGTTTTCCATGATTATACATCTCTTTTTATGGTTAGTTTATTCTTACTGTCTCCAAATAAGAGCCAACTCATCGGGACAAGATTCAGCTGTGCATTTACATCTAAATGAAAAGGGACACTCATTGAAGACAATAATGTACACATTTTTGACAGTGAAGTCAGGTGGTTTGAGAGAGGAGTGAAGGAGGCCATCTGTGTCAAAATGGAAAGACTTTCATTAAACAGGGGTGTTGGTCTAAGACACCAATTATCATCCACTTACAATGCAGTCCTGACATCCTTTCCCAGATGTTTTAAACCTTCTTCAAAGCTTGCCTCATGTGACCTTAACGACTCACATGCATGTGAACATGCCCTTTTCATTCAGAACCCTGTTCTAAACAGCGCCCCTGCCCCTGTAGAAATCCCGCAGGAGATGCTGGTCCAAGATAATATTGCGGGAGAATACCATGGATGTGTAAAACATATTGATAAGCAGCAGTAGTATGCAGTTTAATGATTGGGATGAAATGGATTTTTTTTCTCAAAAAGGTCAGTAATGGTAATTAGGGTGGTGTTACCATTAGAAGATGGTAATCCAGTGACGAAGTCCAAAGTGTGGGCAACCAGGGCAATTTGGAATGGGTAGTGGATACAGGAGGCCAGTTGGGGCTCTATGTGAAGACTTGCTTCTAGCGCAGGTGGAACAGGAGATGACAAAGGTGCAAGTCTCCAGAGTCATAGTGGGCCACCAGAAGCGCTCCTTAATGAAGGAAAGGGTCTGGTTTATCCCTGGATGACAGGTTAGTTTGGAGGAGTGAGCCCACTGCAGCACTTGGGAATAGACTGGATCAGGGGTGCAGAGACAACCATGTGAGCTTGGAGAACAATGTATTCAATTTTCCACAGTGCTGCAACTTAAAAACAGGAGGGATGGGATCTGGTTCTTCTACCTCAGGCTAGGGAGCTGTCTGGTGGGACAGATCATCTGGTGTATGTTCTTTAGAAATGGGGGGGTAGGAGAAGGGGAAGTTGAAATGGCCGAAGAAAAGAGCACAGCAAGCTCGGCGAGCATTTTTTCTGCAGGCAAAACAAAGATAAACAAGGTTTTTATATCAGTCCACATGAGGAATGGATGTTCATCTCTCTCAAGCGAATGCCACTGCTCCTGAAGGGAGTGTTACCATGTTAATCTTGCAACACAGTTTGTGACAATTTTTTTGTCTGCTGAAGAAAGCAGGGAGAATAAGGAACATAGATGTGGTTTTGATCACTTGGTGATCGATGAGAGAAGATAACACCAACTCCTGACTTATACTCATCCAACTCCACTATGAACTGTAGAGGCAGGTCTAGATGGATGAGAACAGGTTGAGTCGTGAACAGTTGTTTAAGTTTGCTGAAGGTAGCATTTGCTTCTGGTATCCGTATCAATGGAACGGAGGTGGAGGAGAGTTTTGTGAGCTGGGAGGCAACAATTTCTGATGAACCTTTATAAAAGTTGTCGAAGCTGAGGAAATGCTGGAGCTGTTTGAGGGTTTTGGGAATAGGCCAATCTGTAACAGCTTGGGTTTTGTCTGAGTCTGCTTGGAGTTGACTGTGTGAAATGACAAAGTTAAGCAAGGGGACAGTGGAGGTATGGAATTTACACTTCTCAGCGTTGATGAACAACTTATTTTCAAGGAGGCGATGGAGTACCAAGTTGACGTGGTCACTGATGTTCTGAAAGAATGAGGATGTTGTCTAATTAAACAAACACATATTTGTCTAAAATATCTCTCAGAACGTCAACGACCAATGTCTGAAATATAGCCGGGGAGTTGGGATGACCAAAGGGCATTACTTGGTTCTCAAAGTGGCTAAGGGGGGTCTCGTGGGCAATTTTTTAACTTGCTATGTGAAGCATTTTCACTTGCTCCCTCTTTTTGCCAGAGAAAGCAAGTCGTGATTAGATGATTGGAAGAGCTGCAGTTTAGGCACAATTCCTCGGTGATGCTCCTCTGTCTCTCAGCCGGTGTGAGACAGGTTCTTCCCATTTGCATCGATTACCCCCCAAGGGAAATGGAGGCAGATGAACTGGTGCCTCTGGGTGGTGATTGGTGCTCAGTGGTGGTTATTGCGGCAGCAGATTGGGACAGAGAGGAGGACAATGATGAACGAGAAATTGTAGTTCAGTTGTGTTCATGCAGTCAATTGTCATTGTGACCAGCAAGAGAGATTAATTATTGTAAATTATTAGAAATATCTCACAATGCCAGTTAAGCTCATCTTTAAGCAATTCTGACCGACCTTGAAAGATTGCAGCTTGAAGAGATCTCCCCAACCCACTCTCAGTTTCTAGAATATTGGATTGAACTGCATACTCAGCTACAGACAAATGTCAAGTGTTGGCAAGTTTCTTTACTTTGGACAGGGTGATCAAATATTCTTTTAAATTTCCGCAGTGCATTGTGAATAACAAATTGCACAGAGATGAACCATTCCAAACCGCTGTTGCCCACTGAGATGCTGCACCATTTAGCAAACCCAAGACATAAGCTTCACAAGAACAATCAGTATAATATGTAGTAGGTTCAGCATTTAAGGAGAAAGGCACCACACTCACCTACAGCACCAGAGTAAGGTTGTGGGGTTGGGATGAAAGGCTCCTGGCAGGAGGCATGGAGTGGGGATCAGTCTGGGAGTCGGCAGTAGGAGTGGAAGGAACAGTGGAGAGTTTGGCCAATTGGGCGCTTAGCTGGGCTACAGTCTGAAGGAGAGCAGTGCTCATGTCAGCCAATAGCATCTCTTTGATCAGTGATTAATTCTCTTAAGGGAAGTTAAATCCGCTGAGTCAATTTTTTGGGCCAGGTTATTCTGTTAGATTTTTTAAGTTTTGACTAGACTCACAATCAGACTCAGAGTCAGAAAAAGTGTAAAGAGTTCTCGATTGAAAAAAAATGAAGTTCATGTCTAAAGAAGTGGGTTGTACTCCTCTTCAGTGAAACTCAATATCCTCTGATTCTCAGGCCCATAACTAGAAAAAAACTTCATAGTCTCAGGGAAAAAAAATGTCCTCTTCATAGGCTCTCCAAGCGAACAAGTTAAATTAAAATCTACCCTGTAGTTTAGGGTCAGGTCTGGCACTGGCAGCATTCTTATACACAGAAAAAAAACATGACTTTAGAATAAAACTTGTTAAGAACAAAGTACTCACAGGCACTCAGAATGTTTCACAACTCTACAACTGGAATAATCTGGCACCATGTGGAAGAGAAGATCAGCTTTTAAGCAACCACTGAATAGGGTGATGAGCCATAGCAGCTGTGGCCAGCAGCCAGACCAAACTCTCTGCAGAGATAAGGGAAGAGAAAGCAGCCGGAAACATTACTAGAAAATGGACTACAAAATTGAATATAAAAAGAAAATAAATAACCTTTAGTCACTGGTGGATAGGTGACATTTTTTAATCATAACTACGATGAGCCAAGCTTAAAGTAGGTATTTGATAATAACAACTATGACAACTATGACTCTGGGCGCCGCAGCGAGTGGCAGCCCGACACAGCAGCTCCTCCTTCCTAACTCCTTTTTTACTCTTGTTTACTCCTTTTGCTCTTTAGTTTATTTTCTTACCCTGGCACTTTTTGGGGTCACCCACACCTGTGCTACCCCCCTCCTCGTAGCTCCTCAGGGCCGAGGCTTAGCAGCCACTTCACTTCCCCCTCAACAGAACAGCCCCCCCTTCCCCTACTACCAGGGGCGGCAATCTGGCACCCAGCAGGGTGGACAGTCACCTCCCTCCACACCCCTAATCATCAAGACCACCCAGGTGAGACGGCAGCTCACCAGGACCAGGACCAATAAGGCCAGGGGACAAGACAACATCAACCCCGGGGTGCTCAGGGTGTGTGCGGAGCAGCTGGCAGGAGTCTTCACTCATCTTTTTGACCTCTCCCTGAGGCTGAAAAGTGTGCCCACGATAACTTCAGGCCTGTGGCTCTAACGTCACACGTCATGAAAACCTTTGAGAGACTGGTCCTGCAACACCTCAGGCCCCTGGTTCACGGCTGCCTGGACCCGCTGCAGTTTGCTTATCAGGCTGGCATCGGCGTTGGCGTGGAGGATGCCATCATCCATCTGCTTCACAGAGCTTATATGCACCTGGATAGGCAGCAAAGCACAGTGAGGGTCATGGTCTTTGACTTCTCCAGTGCCTTTGACACCATAGAAGCTCTCGGTGATGCAGGTGGACCAGGACCTGGTGGCATGGATAAGAGACTACCTCACAGACAGGCCGCAGTTTGTCATCCTGCAAGGTTGCTTGTCAGACGTGGTGACAAGCAGCACTGGAACACCTCAGGGAACAGTACTGTCCCCGTTCTTGTTAACCCTCTACACCTCCGACTTCTGCTTCAACTCTGGGACATGCCACCTGCAGAAGTTTTCTGATGACTCCTCCATTGTTGGCTGCATTACAGACGACAAGGAGGATGAATACAGAGACCTAATCAGGAACTTCGTGGGATGGTGTGACAGGAACCACCTGCAGCTCAACACTGGGAAAACCAAAGAGCTGGTAGTGGACCTCCGATGCAGGAAGAGACACCCAACACCTGTTTTCATAAACGGGGAGGGGGTGGAAATGGTGGACACCTACAAGTTCCTTGGGGTGCACCTAAATAACAAACTGGACTTTCCTGAGGAGGCTCAGGTCCTTCAATGTGGACACCAGGCTGCTACAGATGTTCTACCACTCTGTAGTGGCCAGTGTCATCTTTGCTGCTGTGTGTTTGGGAGGCAGAATCGGGACAATCTATCATGGACTATCATGGACAATCCCTCTCATCCTCTATACGCCGAGCTGCACCTTTAGCTGCAGAGTCATACAGCTATGGGCCTCAAAGCGCTTGGGGGGGCTCCTTCATTCCATCTGCCATCAGACTGCACAACAGCACAGCTCCCACCCCTCCCAGCACCGCCCAGCACCTCCCAACACCACCCACTCCACAGATTAAGGACTCAATTCGCACACCCCTCTAGGATAATAAACCTTGATACTGCACATGTCCACCTGTTTATATATAAATAGAATTCCTCACTATTCGGTATGTAAACTTCATGATACACTCCATTTATCTGTTTAGAAAAACTCAGGAATGTTGCACTTTGTACACTTTATACACAGTGGCCAGATTGTACATAATACTTAGTATATTTTTAATTCTAGTATTTTAGTTTTTATTTATCCCTTTGCACTGCTACTTTCACTTCTGTACTGCTGCGTCAACCTGAATTTCTCCCAAAGGGGATCAATGAAGTTACATCATTATCATCATCATCATCAAAATGGGAACCCTGGTTGGGGAACAGGGGAGATGTCCTTCAGGACTAGCCCATTCACTGTAACGAGCAGTAGTGAAACATCACACAGCACACACAATAGTAGAACAAACATATAGCTTGCTACAATACCTTTAAAATTGCTAGACTGCAAACAAGCTGCTAAATATCATTCAGCTTACATCGAACTTTATGTCTCTCATGACATGCTTACTTTCACTTCACACACCTTATGTATCACCCTGTTATTAAAGGAGCCATGTAACTCTTGCAACACCAGATAATGACAACAGCACTGCCTGTATTGAATTAGTTTACAGAGAGTAAACATTTTGACCAAATATATATGTATATATTCATATTTTTATCAACTAAAACTTAAATTTTAAAGGACGAAAGTGACTAAAATATTAATAAAACTAACACAGGAGTTTCATGCTTGATTCCCAAAAGTTACAAACCCCAGCTTTAAAACAGAAGTTGATTTTATTTTCTCATTGGCAAGGAAAAAGAAATTTGCATTGTTTTTCAATTTGTAAAGTTTATAACCTCCCTACATCACAAGTAAAAAAGTGCTTCTTTCCTTTTATATAGAAAACATAACATTTTTTGTCCTTTTTGTTCTGTTTCATTTATAAATCATCTGGTGGTTGGTGTGTTGTTGTAATTTGGCTGGCTGGTGACACCATTCAGAGCCATGTTTACTAGACCACTGAGCACTTGAACATACATCAGCATTATAAAAACTGCCTAAAATGCCAAAAAACATCTTTTGGAAAATTTCATTTGAAATGTACTTAGAGATTAAAATTTACTCCTTTTCTGCCTAAAGTAAGAGAGCGTTTTATGATGTATATTGCATCTCACTACCAGTGGGCCATAAGATGCTTTCACATCGCTTTATGGTACCTCTTTTCTAGTTTTCTTAGTGGTCAGTGTTCATTTATAGTTCAAATTACAAAGTTTACCATTTTTATTTTGATAGTTTGACTTTAGGAAATAGTATTCCAAGTTAAGCACATAACCAACCATGTTGCTGTTTGTACTCCCAGAACTAGAATTCCACTTAATCTATACAAATAATGCAGCTTATGCTCTGTGGCCTTCATGTCTGTATGCCACTTGCGGAAATGACACGTAGGCCGCTTTATTGATTTACATGTATTTACAGGCGAGTGAGATGATACTGTGTGAGCACTTCATAGGGAGACTGATTTTGAGGCACAGAGAAACTTGATGCTACTGTAAGCCTGCTAATTACAGGGAGCATACAGATCACATAGCTCTGGACAGAACACTCCAGTCACCTCACAGGTGGCCTGTTTTTACATGAGCATAAATGGGAGATATAGCCAAGGTGTACACACAATTAGGGCTGGGCGATATGGCTTGTAAATAATATTGCAATATTTTTCACTCTATATCGCGATACACAACATATTTTGTGATATTTCATAATCTCCTCTAAAGCACTTAATAAACGTGCAATTTAACACTTTTTATGCATAAGATGAACCCAGTGTGATGACTGAATACTCATCCCTGCAACATTTGCCTCAATTATTTACTAGCTATTCATTGCAGGTTTCTATTGTTTGTTTGTTTTATTTTGCATGCAAAAAGATGGGAAACACAATCAAATTAAATTTATTATTACTTCTAGCTCTTTATTTCAAACAATGTGATTATATACATAAGCTTTTAACAAATGGAAATAAAAAATGGCATGTAAGCCTACATACTAATCTAAATCCAAACCACCGATTCATGAAAGTTAGAGTCCTGCAGGGGTCGAGTTTTGAACACCCCCACACAAAGCTCAGTAAAGCTCAGTACCAGAAACGACCAGTTATCTGCAATAATCTATGCACCTTCCAGAACCTGTTTAAGTCCTGTGGCCCGACCTGTGGGCCATGATTAAACATAGCCTATGAGAGTTGTGTTACTGGGTTGTTGCAGCAGCTGCTGTGCCTTTGCAATTTTCAATGTGTTTCCGCTGGTATGACGTGCCTATCTCATCCTATGGCTATCAAATGGCAATACTTTATTACACTGTTTAAAAACAGCAAATCAAGTGACAACATTATTTATTTTCACAGCCTGTTATTACACGTAACTTCTCCCAAATGTCCGACTTGAGCACATGTTGCTGAATTGGTGCAGAACTCTTTGCTAAACACTGAAAACTTGCTCTTCACTGTTTTTGCTCACTCAAGCCCTCCCTCTGCTCCTCCTGACATAAAAACACACATATGCCCAGGAGACGTTTCTAGATTGGCGGGGAAAAAGCTGTTTGCTGTGAGAGCGCATCAGGAGAGAAACTCCAAAGTAAATTTCATGCCGACAACTTGAAACGTTCACGTCACAGTTTGTACTCAATGGTCGGGATATAGTCATTTGCTGTATCTCACGTGGAACGAGCTATGGTACATTGAGTTTACTCAATGTATCGTCCACCCCAACACAAAATTATACAGAAAGTGTGAGCAGACTATAGGACACAGTATACAAGAGGCAGATTAATTTTGCATCTGCTGCAATGGATGTCTTTCCTTGGCTGATTGAACATGACATCTTTCCCAGAATGACATAAAAACTGTCTGCTCTTCATGTCTTTACGTCAGTTTTGATATCCATGTCCTATTCAGTTGTTTTCTGGATCACCTTATCACATCAGAAGTGGTTAGAAGCCATGCTTAGGAAGCCTGCTGCTGCTGTTACTTCTCATGTCGTTTCCTAGTTCTCAGGAGCCTTGCAGGTACATGAGCTTCAAACATGGACATGATGCCTTTCTTTCTCTACAGTGAACAGAGCAGAGACTGGGACTAATCACAGCGGGCGCCACACACCTCAGGAAGGTAGCAATTTTCCATCATTACCGTTTAATCCTGCTTCAAAGCGCCGGATTCTACAGGCCTAATTACAAGGTGTTAATAATAACAATATAACTACAGTCATTTTAAAGCCTGCCCCAAACCTTAATCATATCCCAAGTAACTCTCACATCACAAGTGTGTGGCTGTTGCTTGTTGCTCTCGGCTGAAGTTTGAAAGCACCACGCTTCTTTATTGATTATCATTCTGATTGCTCCCAAAATTAGTCTTCCAGGGCCTGCGAGTCTGAATTAGGAGCCCTGTAACTCCTGTTAAGTGGAAATACTGCTCTTCAGATTTCACGCTGATGCTTTTCATCTGGCTGCTGTTGCCCAGAGACATGTCAGGATAGTATTTAGCAGACATGGAATTGATTTAACTAAATTAGGATATTTTTTCCTTTACAAAATACCAGACCTCAGTCTCTGCCTCAGGTAAGGGTTTGCGAGTGAGTATGTTTCTTCTTTCACGAAATACTTTTGTCCCTGCATAATTACTGCAAAATGCAGCTGGTGTGCAGGCTGGGGGGGGTGGCAGGGATCCTGTCCAATCAGAAATCTTCCCCGTGATCAGGGCGCATCATGGGCGGAAAGTACCGAGAACCTCCCAAACTTTCTTTATTTCCCCCAGCCTCAACTTTCTTAATTTTGGATCAACTTACTGTCAGTGTAGCACATGGACGCTGCATGTTTGCGTTGCGTGGCAAAAAAAAAAAAGTAATGTATTCTGGGGTTTGGAATTAAATATCGATCCCGGTCAAACAAACACGAAAGCATGCCTCACCCCGTAGACCGCAGGGACGAGGTGTCAGCGGACAGGGATGGGAAACCGCTGCGGCTGAAGAGGCGCACGCCTCAGGTGTCCTGCCTGCCCTTCAGCGTGGAGGCGCTCATGTCGGACAAGAGGCCGCGGCACGTCGCCGACAGAAAAGACGGGAATTGCTTTTTGACCGATCATAACTCGCACAGGCAAGACGAGTTCCCCAAACAGTTCGTGTCCATCAAGTCAGAGCCGTCAGTTCAAGGAGACTGTGCCTCCTTGATACCTTGCGCCATGAAGATGTCAACACCTTTCCGTAAGTAATGTTTTCCGCGATGCCTTCATGGTTTATAACATATTTGGATGTATTTGGTTGCTTTAAATCACCTACTTTGTCATGTTTTTAAAAAAAAAAAAAAAAAAGATTAATGTGTCAGATGGCTTTAAATTGGATTCAAAGAAAGATAAGTAAAGATTTAAACCAATATACGGTTTTAATCATTTTCAACAAAAAACATTTTCCCCCCACTATTCTTTTTCTTTTTTCTTTTTCAGCTGCAAATAGTCTGTTTCATATACTTGTCATTTTTGTACTGAATCATAAAAACAGAAAATAAAGGCAAACGCCCATCACAATTCCCCAGAAGAGGATAATCAACTTTATAAAACGCAATGGTCAGTTTACATTGATTTGCATTTTTAAAAAAGGCTCAGAATAAGGTGGGGTTAGCATTTTATCATTTGATCAAATTTGTTATGGCAAACATCTGGCTGAAGAGGTTTCAATCTGTACTGTGTAATTTGGATAGAAACCAATATATTTTCCCTGTCATTTTCCTCATGTCCTCTAGGACAGATCAGTCCAACAGTCTGTGCCTTGAGGAAGCACAAGACCAGCCGTAAGCCTCGCACTCCCTTCAGCACTGCGCAGCTCCTAGCCCTGGAGAGAAAGTTTCGTCAGAAGCAGTACCTGTCCATCGCAGAGCGGGCCGAGTTCTCCACCTCACTGTCACTGTCCGAGACCCAGGTCAAGATCTGGTTCCAAAACCGGCGAGCTAAAGCCAAGAGGCTCCAGGAGGCAGAGGCAGAGAATCTCAAAGTAGTGTCTGGCATCGGGTCCAAAGCTGTGTTACATCCTGGCTTATCCTCGTTTGCTTTTCCTCTCAGTGTTATCCCGCAGTTTGGATCAGCAGCACTTTACGGACTGGGTTGCTCGTATGGCCGCAGCCCCATTCTCCCTGCTGCGCCGCTTTCCATGCAGGCCTCGCTGATGGGTCACAGCCTGATTAATTTCTCCTGAGAGGAGGCAGCGTTATATAGTCGAAGTGCTGCTGATCTGGATGTGTTTTAATGTTTTGCAAGAAGAGTTTCTACATACGAACCAGGATGTAGCATCTCAAAGATCCTTCTTTGCTGCTCCAGCAGAGGCCACTGATACTGTATATTATGAGGCCTTCACTGTCTGATGATCCACATTAGTAGCAGATTGCATTCATTGTAGCTTTTTTTTAGTTTTTTTTCCCCCTACTCTTTTTGAATTTACTGAAAGATTCCTGCATCAGGGATATTATTTTTTTTACCTGTTAGCACTGAATATTGAACAATCCAATCCACTTCAACATACCGTATTTCATAAGAGGCTGAAATGTTAGATTTTTAACCTTGGTGAAGTGTGCGGTTGTTCCATCCAGACATTTTTTGTCTGAATCCGCACCAAAATTTCATGGTGTTGTCTTTGGCCTGTTCCCCATCCTCATCCCCAATTCATTCAATAGGTTTTCATTTAATCCTGCTAATTAACAAACAAACTCACACAACCAAAACATTAAATCTCCTTAGCAGAGGTACTGATACTTTTTTATTTATGATAGGCCTTAGATTCATTCATATCAACATGACATATATATAAACATTTTTATTTTTTAATTAAGTTTTATTTGTTTGGCATGACAGTAATGTTTGTTGTTAGCTATTTTTTGTTTTCTTCACTTGTTTGTACCAGATTTAAATTATAGTTCCTCTTTTCATTCACTGAGCTAAGTCTAGCCATGCTCAAGCGTAGTTCTCTGATGATGGGCGTTTCATGCCCTTCTGACTTGTAGCTGCCTCGTCCTGTGCAGTCCTCATTCAGCAAGATGGTCCTCGCAGGCTATGTGTGTTTTTCCACTCAGATGCTCAGAGCAGTGAAAAAGAATTCTCTCTATTTTTCTTACATCTGCACTCTTAAAACTTTTCCTCCTGCACAGCATCTTGATATTTGCCAATTTTACTTGCATTTGCACATGTTTTTTTTCTTTCTGTGCCATGGTAAAATGTATTTGAGGAAATGGACTAATGAATAGTTCCATCCTTGACTGACTTTTACTGTGAAAACTGGTTACTTTTCAGTTTGTCCTGCTCTAGTTTGGATTTATTACTTCAGAAAATATGCAAAACTTGGCATTTCTTAGCTGATTAGTCATCCTCATTAGGACTAAATCATTTTGGCCGAACAACAAAACAGCAACCTTAAATACTTAAGATGCATTAAGCGTAGCGGTAGTTGCTATGATCGTATACTTAATTTAAACCAAAAATATTCCAAGGAAGCTTTTTGTCAATAAAACTCTGTTATCTTTGAGCACAAACAAAATTTCAAGAGTGTTGAAAATCACAGTCTCTACTTGAAAAAAGATTACATTGGCTTTGTGTTTATTTTAGTCAGGAAACGTTTGAAGTAAGAAGGTTGTGCGTGACGAACCAAAACATACTAAGTGAAACCACTGAACTGTTTAGCTCACTAATCTGCTTTAGAGATTTCTGCTGTAAATTGAAAGCATGGTGTTATACTCCATGGCTGTCTGCTCATATGCATGAAGGGGAATACACTCAGCTGTCTGTATTGTATGGGTGGCCTGAGTGAGGAGGCCTTGTGCTCCTTAATGAATATTTTTTTTGGTCCAATGTCCTCTAAAAGTCTGAAATGACGTTAGCAAAAATGTGGGTTTTGGCAAATAGCGTGTCTTAATTGCAAATGTGTTTTCTTATTGCTTTGAAACCATATACTTTAAATGAACTCTGGTCTCTGACCTTTACACTAGAGCATCAGTCTGTCCCTTTTTACTACCTGGTTTAATTGTCCTTGTCTATGGATTTTGACTCCAAGCCTTTGTGAAATTATATGTGTAGACGTAGTGATAACAGCACACGGGCCATTATACTGTGTCTCTCTTTCTCAACCCTTCTGTAAAGATGGGGAAAGATTGTTACCATTACCACATATTTCACAGTACATTTGCTCCCCTCCATTTTGAAATTAACTCAGCATCGGCTTGATATTCAAGTCTTTAATTGTATTGTTTGCCCAATAACCCTAACCTCAAGTTTTTAGATGTTTTCAGTGTGAAACCTTAGTGGAGAAAATGATAACGGCACAAAAAAAGAGCAGTTGACCTTGTGTTTAAGAAACAGAGGTGTTTCATAACAATAAAACCACTTCAATGAACTGAATCAAAATCAGCGCAACAAAGAATCAGTGTCTGTTTCTTATGGAAATGCCTTAATTTAAATACTGACGGTTAATCTTAGCTTCACGGGCTGACTTGTAAGGGGTTCTGGTCATGCTTTATATAGTAAGCCAGGAGAGCAACGGGTCCTGGAGAGCTCATAGGGTTTAAAAGATCGCTTCCCTCCAGTTTAGGAGATAGAGGACAAAATCGTGAGTCCTTGTTCTGTGCAAATGCTTTCTAAAGTTCAGGTGATGAAAATATGAGGCATCAGCTGTCTATATTAGACAAATGACATCCCTTTTAAGCTCCAACTACCCTCTTTGTGTGTGCTTGGGCAGTGCTTTCTTGCTTGATTAACTCAGAGAAGAGATTGCTGTTCTAAAATGACTGGAATGTAGAATTCTTTTAAAAAAAATTTCCCCTATGCCTTTCATTTAAATTGCACTAGGATTTGATCTTATCAGGGCTATTGTGGATGGACAGGAGGAACTATCAGCAAAATTCTCATGCTGCTATGGCGCTCACTACATCCAATCACAGTGTATGGCTGCACCCTAACAGCCAAACAGAGTCGAGTAGACTAATGTGCAAAACATCATGTTTCACAACATATTTCACAATGGTTCAGAGGGAAGGGGGAAATCTGGCATCCTTTAACACAACAAATCTTCTTAGAGCGAATATAAAATCATCCATCTTTGCTCAGCTTTTCTGTGCAGGTCATGAACTTTTTACATTCACCAATGGGATTATGTTACATGCAGGTAATTATTGGTTATCATTTGGGGCTTAAAAAACATTGTGCTTGCCTTCTATTCTTTCAAGGCCTGCTTTTTGTATTTCCACCATAATGTTGTATGCAATTATTTCATTGTTGCTGACCTGTTCTATTCTTGTTCTAGCACATAAAAAGCCTACAGTTTTGTTGTTAGTCCACTGGGTGTAGCACCTTCCCATGTCTTGCTACTCACCGATTTCAGCAAGATCATCCACTTCTGACTACTCTCATATTAATAAACTTATTCTTGGCATTCAGAAGACATTTCATAACACTTGAGGTAACAACATATCATCTTCAATAGAGATTTACATGTTATATAACTTGCAGGCTCTTAGATTATGTCTGTTTAATTCATCATGAGTGCACCGAGTGAATAAAATATTATACTCTTGCCTTTTTCCATTGTGCTGGTGGTAAACGGCATGAATTTGGGAACTGGGGATATCTAGTGTTCTGTGTTGCAGGGACAGAAGAGTGTGAGTCTTTAAACATGCATCATTGGAATGCTGTATTGAGACTACTCAGATCGCGAATGCAGACTTTCTCAGTACTACACAGCTGTGGCATTTCATTCGACGTGAGCGCGTGCATTTTTGAATAAATGAATGCACTGAAAAATGTGTTAAAGGGCAAAACAAAGCAGGCAGCGGTGTTCTGTAAAAGGGAAGAGTAAGAGCCAGTTTGGAATTACTTGTTGCCCTTCTCCTGCCCCTGTCTTCATCAACTAACTGCACGCAGGTGCGAAGCTGAGACAGTGCACACTTCATCACACTGTACAGAAACAAACACAAATTTTTGGGATCAGTTCTCACAAGGGTGGCAGTAATGTGAGATATGAAAAATAAAAGGTTGTGTGGGGGTATTTCTTTACGCTGCACACAGGCCGGAGTAGAAAAGCACTCATATTTGTGTTGTTCAAAGTGCTCTGATTACAGCACATGCTTTTATCTCTTCTTCAAAGCTGAGGAGCAGGTGTGTTTTCCAAACAATCCCTGCTCTATCCTCTGTCTTTAACAGTGGATTTATAGCCGCTGTATCTATGAAGAAACCTCACTTCGCCCTTGTCTTTTTGTTTCAGTGACACTCTTTATGTCGAATGCTTCCTGACTTAGTCATCTTTTTTTAATTAGTCAACTTACCTTCAACAATTCTCACTTAATTTTGTTGTGTGCTTAATTTAAAGGCACAAAGAGTGACCTGGAGAGGCCTCAGACTTCAAAAGGAAACAGATTACTCACTGCAAGAACCTGATCTTGCACACCCACTCACACGTAGAAGCAGACCTATCGTACTCTGTGCTCAGATGACTCCAGCAGTTTCTGCCTTTTGCTTCGTTCTTTCAACTGGTTTTCAAGGGATATTCCCATGAATCAGGTCAGCCAAACAACATGACCCATTTAAACATAAAAACACACCTAAAAGCTTTTTGCTTCAAAGATGCGGGGTAGAGACTTCTTGAGGGGAGGAAGTCGTCACAGAAATAAAAAGATATTTTTTTGTTCTTATGTTTAAGGATTGAAATTCACACTGTATGCTTTCCTCTCACCCTAGGTATTATTCCATTTCTCTAGCTCGCGTCCCTGCTTATTTTTTTTTTTTTTTTTTATTTCCAAGGCTGCTATTGTAATAAAACTGTTCTCACCCCCTGCTAAGCGGCAGCCCAGTGTTGTGCGCTCTAATGGGATTGTTTGAACACATCTGGTGCTGCTTTGCTGCTGACTTCGGAGACTAGCTGAGACAGCATGAACGTTTTTGTTAGTTACTGTTTTATAGTACTGTACATTGGATGCAGAGTTTCCCCTTTTTTTCTCCATTTGGTACAGGCAAAGTCAACAAAGTACCATCCCTTTAGGTTCGGCTCCTTTTTTATGTTCTGAAATAACTCTCCTAGATTGGACACACCAGTGTCAACTGCCTTGCAGCGACATCCTTACTTTGGGAGATTAATACCCTTTGCTCAAATCTTTTCAGAACGGCACCATCTAAAACCTTCGCCATTGTGTCTCCATATAGTCCTGCTCTGTCTCCCGAGATCCCATGAGTCATTAATCTCCCATATGGCCTATACTGTACTGAAGGAGACCTAGCCCTACAGGACTTTCTGGTAACTTAATAGCACAGAGCTGACGTGAGACAGTCCCAGATACAATGGAATACTGATCACACGGACACATTTAATGGGGTTTACATTCCACAGATGTTCTAAAAGCAAAAACCCAAGTAAATATGTGAAAGAGTATGTTGCAACTCTCTTCAGAGCCTCTGTTAAGCTGATATTGTCCACCTTTGTTTAAGAAACAGTTGACAAGCTGAGCTAAAATATAAAGAGTGTTTTTCCATCCATGATGTCATCATGCTTCAAAATCCAGCTTGAAGACGTAAGCAGCTAAGTAACATGTTTTATTCACATTAAGCGCGGACATATTTACTGGATCTAATATTGTTAAATATTAGAAGACTAAGACACTTATGTTGTAAGCAAATTATTCAGCAAGGCATGCTCAGCCTTAATCTGGTCACATATTGAATTATTGACGAACCGAAGGTGGGCTGAGCAGGGGAGCAGACTTCCAGATGGAACAATTAAAGAAGATTAGCATAGACCTCCATTCATGTCCACATCCGTCTAGTCTGTCCCTCCAATTTTAATTTTAACCTTTGGAATACACATGCATTGTTCTAACAGAGTTGTTTTACCACCCTCATTAGCTGCTCTTTGATATCCGTTGGGCAGTCAGTGCACCATCTTGATCTAGACTAATATCTGGACAACTATTGGCTGGATTAGCGTAAAACTGACTTTTAATCACGAGCCGCCAACAGGTTAAAGTTTTCATGTATTCTGCAAATTGTCTCATACAAGTGCTAGCTAAAGGCTACAGGCATGGTTCCCAAATGATAAATCCTAATGACTGAAACCCTTAATTTTTGTTGTTGTTCAGATTTGTTATTGAATAAAATGTCTACGTTATAGATATTCCTTAAGCACCCACACCATTGCTATTATCCTCTATTATTATTAGTGTTGTTATTACACCTTTTTTGGCACGCTGTTACTACATTTTTTCACCTATTGACACTTAAACAGGTAAAATGTTCATGTCTTTAGGGACATTACGGGAATGTGTCTTTCCTCTTTTCTACCTTTTATTGTTTTATACTTTAAAAATAACATTTTTTCTTGGATCGTTTAGTGAATTTCTTTGATGTCCTTAAATTCTTTTATGTAATGAAATGTAAACAACAACAAAGGGGAAACAAATAATGTGAACTTACATTGTACTGCATTAATTTTCTCTTCATCTCACATTTCCGCAATTCAACAAATGCTTTCCACGTGTATCCACATGCAATTTTTGCCAAGAAATGCAGTTTTTCTAGTTAGCAAAAGTTAGCAAACACTCTAAAGTAAATTGATGTATAATAATATGTTGCCACACTTTGAGACGAGGCATGTAAGGACCTGAGGTTAAAGTTTTAATAACTATTGTTTTATCCTGTGTTTAGTGTTCTGCAAGAAAACATCTTCAACTAATTGTAAAAAAAAAAAAAAAAATTGTAAAATGTGAAATAAAGTAAAAGTAAAAGTAAAAACTCACCAGATAACCTAAAAGAGAAATTTGTGATGAGCTGGTGCGTTTGGGGGACTGTCATTGCTGGATTGTAGAATAAAAGCAGGAACGCTCAGCCATGATGTTGACTGATTATTTTGGTCTTGATGTGTGTTGTAATGCATAAAAAACACAACAGGAACTTGGTAATGAGGTCATAAACGTGATTTTCATTGGAGGCAAACTTTAAACAATTGTTCCTTGGGCTTGTACTTGGACATACAAAATTCATCAGCTCTGGATCACAACCAAATGTTAATCAGTTAAACCTTTAGTCATACTCAGGCCACACACCAAATTCGATCCAAAACCACGCACAACCTTTTGAGCTATGTTGGTAACGTAGAAATTGTCCATCACTTTTTTGTGTCTCCTAAACATTTATAATGAATGAATATATATGAATTTTTGTTTTATGCTGTCATCTCATGAATGTCATGTGTGCTGCTTGCAGTGTGTACAGATGGTTTCTAATATGTAGGTTTTTTGTTCAATTGCATGTGTATTCCTAAGTGGCAGTGTGTTTAGCTCTCTCAGCCACGGTAATAAAGCATCTGTGATAGATTAAGACACAGCTGAAGAGACATCTGTCCAAGCAATTAAGCTGTGGAATGAGCTCTCCCAAAACGACCCTGTCATGCACTAGGGCTGTCACAGAGGGCCAATGAAGGTAACTTAATGAGATGAGTGACCTGGATTCAGTATCCAAACGTATCCAAAAGTAACCAAGCCACTTTGCTGCCCTTGATGAACACGCTGAATCCCTGCTGGTGTCTGAGAGACTGTTCAGTAATCGATGCCCCTGACCTGCGACCTGTGTGTGGAGTAGCAGCATTGCAAAGAGGTTTTTCCTGTCAGACCAATATTACATTGTGACACAATACGATCGGCTTTGCTTCCTGTCATGCAGCTGCTGTGTAAGTGTAGCACACGGATGTATTAGTGTACTCTGGTCTGTTAAGACAAAGTCACACTCTGTCCCACAGAGGTCACAGAAAAGCTGTGAGCCGACTTTTCTGGTTTGCCTCTCAGTGACATTCTTCTTTGGAAGAAAAGCTTTTATTTATCAGATGGCTGAGTGTGCTTGTGAGCAGGTTTGCAACGGTTTGGATTGCATGGTCCCATCTAAACTTTCTAGAGGGTAAAAGAGGCTCCTGGTGTGTTCCTGTTTGACAAGGCCCTCCCTAAAATAGACTGGGTTGTCTCTGCTGTCCACTTGTCCTTTTCTATGACAAAAGAAAAAAAAGTAGAAATGCACATGAAGCTGCAGTAATGAATGTTAATCTGAGGTAAGTTCTGTTATTTCACATCTTTTTCTTTGATTTATATCCTGCACTGATTCATTCATTGCATGTGGCTTCAACAATGAATCAAATGATTATTTTCATAATTACATCCATGGCAACTCAGGGAGTCTGTAGTGAACGCCTTATGTGAAAATCACTTTTTTGACCGCGTTAACGTGTCCAAATGGTGTTTTTATGTACTATGGTACACATTATAAGTGACATAATCAGTCAGTGTCATGGCTGAAGATTTCTGCTTTAACTCTGCAATTCAACAATGACAGTCTAAAAAAAAACCAAATTCAGACAGTCCAGGTCTTCTATGTTGAAAACTTAAGTTACCTTTCCTGATGACTTTTGGGGGTGGGGCTTAACATAGAAGCAAAAATGACCATTCTTGTGCATCAGCTCATAGGCAACCTTGTAAAAGTAGCTCCTCCTCTTCCGCCTGGTAATCCATTTTCTGGCCCAAACATGTATGTCTAAATTAGTGTCGGAACTTGCCACTGTGCAACGTATAGTAGACTAGTTTAAAGGTTAAACGATAACGGAGCAGGTAACTCTGACTTGCTCTGACTGCAGGTGAGGGGCAGAGCGGTAAGTGAAGAGGAAGGGGAGCTAAAGCAGCACATTCAAAGATCCCCACAAGCTTGATGAGGCAAAGGTGTAGAGTTACATCTAAGTCATTTTAAGGTCACACATATGGAAGCGTATTGCATTCACTCGAAAAAAAAAAAATTGGCTCTGTTTTTATGAATTTCTGACTTTTTATCTCAGGAAATTCTGAAAAATAGAGCTTGATTTCAGTGGCACAAACATTTCCACGCGCCTAATCGCGTTTAATCCATTTTTATTTCAGCTTGGGTTTAAGACGTTGGGAGATACTGCTGGGAGAGCAGCAGTAGCACCAGTGTAAGTGATGTGCTCAGGTGGTCAGATCAGCTCTGGGTACCTCTGTTGTCCTTCTGTTTTTCTGAAATTCCGAGATAAATAAAAGTAAGAAGTTCAGAAAATGGAGCCAAAAAGTTTTTTTTTTTCATAAAAACAATTGAAATATATACAAAACAGAAATTATTTTTAAGTGTTTAATCAATGGCTGAAGCAGGACCTTAGCTTCCGAAAACACATTTACTTTGTAGTGTAGTTTGTTCAACCGCCAGAGGTAAGCAGAGGTCAATATGTTCCACCAGTTTATTCGTTTTGTTTTGTTTTTTTGTTTTTTTTACTTCTTCAGTAAACAAGACTGAAAATTGCAAATATATTTTACTTTGGCTGGCACATTTTCACAATATTCGAAAAGATCACGAGAGGGAAAGCAGTGTTGTTGTCTTAATAAACATGACCTCAAAACATTTACAACGCTATTTAGAAACTAGTAGCTGTCTATGGCGTTATATTTGTGCCTCAGTGGGGGATTTTGAGCGGGCAATATATACATTTAGAATACGAATTTAATTTGAGTAAACTGAAGTTTATTTTGTGCTCAAAGAATGGCTTTGCACGCGTAATACTATCGATATTTACAGCTGACTGCCGAAGCATTTGAGAAAATTAAGTAGGAATCGTTTTACTTGCACGTTGATATCGATAATATTACACGTGCAAATCAATTAATTGAGCATAAAATAAAATTCTGTTTACTCAAATTAAATTTCTATTCTAAATATAATTTATGCACTTGAAAAAGGTATAAAATGTGCGCTCAATATCCCCCACTGCTCGCTCGGGATTGAGGCACACATATAACACCATACCCGTCATTAACACAGATAAATGACATTTCAGTATCTCCCTGAGATTTGGTGTTGGATCCTTCAAGGAGAATGTGCACTGTGACTCTAGTCTTGTGTGCCTTGTCGCGATCTGCTCCCAGCTTCTTCCTCCACTCACCTCCTCCGCGCTCTTTCTGTCTCTCTGCTGGGGATGTTTGTTCAGCTGTGTCTTTGCTCAGTGCAATGTCTATTGCTGAGATGGCTGCTGCACTCTACCCTGCCCTGCTAGTCGCCTTTGCAGACGTACAAAGCAGAAATCCAATAATATACAATAATATATCTGCTAGCTAAGGTTTCTAGTTTTTTCTTTACACCACTGTGCATGCTTTACATGTAGTTAGTTTTGTCAATTTTTCAGGGTAAATGCACTTTATACTCACAAACGCTGAAAAGTGAATGTGAAAATATACCTGATGTCAGATTAGCAGAGATGGAGGTATGCATGTTAATCTATCTGTCTATCTCTGTTGATTGGGTTTCCAACAGCCATCGTTAGTGCAGCATGACATGCACAGCATGCTGTAAGCTCCAGTGCTCTCCTGGTCAGCGCTGTTAACACATTCAGGCCAGGCAGCCATCACCTATCTCAAGCGCTGGTGGAAGGGACAACTGTGTCACAGTGTTGCCACATAGTTGTCCGTAATCACGTTGTTGCTCCATCTCTGTCAGATCCTGCTGCTGATCTTGTGCTTTTAAAGAGATAAGACACATCTGCTCTCCCAACAAGCTCGCTCATTAGCAATGGCGTTGCCACAATTCCCCCCTGAGGCTTCCTACCAGTGTGAGCATCAATATGAGCATCATTAATAGAATCATCTGCACTCAGATCCTTCTCTGACAGACATCCACCTCTCCCTCTCCAGCTCAGCTGCGCTGTGTGGCTGGAGTGGACATCACCCCAAAGAAAACTATATTTATCAGCCAGCCTCATTTGCACCCAGAGCCGGCTGGCCCATTAGGCAATATAGGTGATGCTAAGGGCGCCATGGCCTCCAGGGGACGCCACAAAATCGGGAATAATATTCACCTTAAATATAATTATATTAAAACTAATTATTACTATGAACTCTTAAAATGGAAACGCTAACATAGATTCAAATGTAAAGCAATGCCCAATTAATATTACTACAAATGATAATACCCAATTTTCTAGGAATCATCATTTTTATATAATAGCTGTAACACTCCTCTTCTCTCTTCAGACGTACTTTTGAGATATTTAACTCCAGCCTCTGCATATGTTGGGCCATCAACAGATATCACAACTTCAGCAGCCTCAAGCACTCCTTCTGTCCCCTCCACCCAGATATCACAACTTCAGCAGCCTCAAGCAGTCAATCTCTCCCCTCCACCTCAGAGGAGCCCAGTGATGCAGCATCAGGAACAAAGGCTGCACCATTGGACCCTGCTGACTGGCCATCTTCTCTAACTGATCAAGTGTGAAGAGAGTTAGTTCACAGAGTTCCATTTCAAGTTCAAAACAGCTTCACGTTTCCAAAACAAAAGGACGGACGAAGGTGTCAACATGAATATTTTACCAAATTCTTAGACAATGGGGAAAAAATCAGGAGAAGCTGGCTCATGTACTCTAAAAAGGATGATAGCTTGCACTGCTTCTGCTGCAAAATGTTTTCAAAAAGAGATTACAAATTGAATAGGGAAGGACTAAAGGACTGGAAAAATGCAAAGCACTTGCTCAAGGACCATGAGGATAGCCAAGAGCACAATGCTTAACATGGCAACATGGAAAGACATTGAGGTCCGTTTAGCAAAGGGGCTGACAGTAGATAGACAGGAGATGGCACTTGTTGAGGCTAAGAGAAAAAGGTGGTGTGAGGTTTTACATCGATTGGTGGCAATAATTCCGTCCTTAACTGAGAGAAACCTGGCTTTAAGGGGTCCACAGACACATTAAACAAACCAGACAATGGCAATTTCCTAAAAGAGGTGGAGCACATGGCCAAATTTGATCCGGTGATGAAGCAGCATGTCAGTTGGGTGGAAAGTGGAGCTGGCAGTCACTTCCATTATCTGGGCAAAAATGTACAAAATTAACTGATAGACTCCATTAGTTCAAAAATACTAGAAGCCATTGTGAAAGAGATCAAGACATCCAAATATTTATCCATAGTCATAAGGAACAACTCTCTGTCATAGTCAAGATCGTGACACTAGGAGACATACCTAAAGTTAAAGAGCATTTCTCAGGCTTTCTCATTGCAGAGGAGTCAACAGGGGAAGTTTTGTCATTCCTCATCCTAAAAAGGCTAGAGGAGCTTAACATCCCCTTTGAGGACTGCAGAGGCCAGTCCTATGGTGTGAACATGAAGGGCAAAAATAAAGGTGTTCAGGCAAGGTTGCTTCAGGTAAACACGACAGCTTTTTTTCTCCCATGTGGTTCCCACACCTTAAATCTGGTAGTAACTGATGCTGCGAAAAGCTCCCCAGATGCCTTTGGCTACTCTAGGTATTTAACAGTTATTCAAGCTCTTTTCAGCCTCCACCCATAGGTGGGATATCCTCCTGAAACATGTCAAGATAAGTCTGAAATCATGGGCAGAGACCAGATGGGAAAGTAGGATAAGAAGTATTGAGGCGGTAAGATATCAGGCTAGGCAAGGCAGAGAGGCTCTTCTTGAGGTGAGGGAAACAACTGCAGACCCTGTGGTGAGTGTTGAGACCCAGTCTTTGGCTGAGGAGATTGGATCTTACCACTTTTGCATTTGTACAGCTATTTTGTATGAAGTTCTCAACAAGATCCAGCATGTAACTAAACTCATGCAGTCACCCTCCATGCAACTAGATGTGGCAGTTGACTTGCTGAAGAAAGCCAGAGATGCCCTCATGTCCTACAGAAACACTGTTTTTTCTGATGCAAAGACAACCGCAAAGGTAATGTGTAATGACATGAATACAGAGGCTGAGCTAAAACAAAAGCAGCTGAGAACTACAAAAAGGCACTTTGGCTATGAGTCTCAAGATGAGCCCATTGAGGATGCACTGCGAAAAATAGAAACTTCATTTTTCAATGTGCTTGTGGATACAGCTATCTCCTCTATTGATGAGAGATTTCAGAACCTTGGTGAGGTAAAAGACAAATTTGGAGTGCTCCTCAACTTCCCTAACATAAAAAAGAAGAAGTTCTAAAACATTGTCAAACCTTGAGCACTGCTCTGACCCATGAC
>KV751330.1:4713469-4725204 GCA_001698575.1 Mola mola | reverse complement strand
AGTGTTTGGACACAAAGTCAAGATACAACTTTCTTCTTTTGGGTATATTTTGTCAATGACAAGTAGGCTTTAGTTCATCATGGATACCTGGGTAGGTCAGAAGAGACCCAAAATGGTTCAGTCAATTTAGCGTGAAGTGTCGTATTGGCCCCGGGGCCGTGAGCAGCTGCTTAGTTGGCTTATACGGAGGGCTGGCTGTGGATGAGACATAAAACAATTCTGTACCAGTATAAGCCGTGCAACCCGCAGTGTGACAAGCTTCATTTTTCAAATTTGCTTCCAAGAAAAATTCAGGTCACATTTTGGATGGCCTTTACCTCCTTGTTTGTATGTATGCAGAAGCAGGGTTTGGTTCGATGCTACCGTAACGCTAGAAGAGCACAAAAAGTTGATCAGCAAGTGTGCTGTCGTGTAGTTTGTGGCAGCGTGCATGCTGGGTGCTGTGCTGTGTGAGGAGGAGAATGCTTTGACAGTGTTTGTGTTTGCTTACATGTGTGTGATGATATTCAAGAGAGCAGTGTCTGACAGCATTAGGAATTGTGCTGCCCTGTCATGGGATTATTTATCGCAGGGGGGAGTGTCGGCACTGCCGTTCTCCCAGCTCTCTCGCACAATGGCCAAGTGTCTTAATCTCAATCCTCCATGTCCCTTCTCCTCTTCCATTTGAAGACAGCGTGGCGACCACGGTTGGGCGTGACAAGCTCACTCTGACGGTCTGCACGCAGACAGGTCACTCAGCAAATGCATGCGCAGGTAGCCCACATATGGGGTCGGCGCCTCCTTAGGCCCACTCGCGCAGCATCTTCGTTGGAGGTTGATCAGACTGGCCTGTACAGGACCGCTTGGACCCTTAGCATTAAGGATGAGTCAGTGCTGAGTCATGAGTCATTTCTTGTTTGGACTGACTGTCTCTATTTTGTGGCCTCCTGGATACAGTCTATGGCAGCCCAGTAGGATGGAAAAGGCCTTACGAAAATCAGCGTTGAAGGCATAGATGATGGGGTTGAGGGAGGAATTAGCCCAGCCGAACCACACAAACACGTTAAACGTGGTGGGGCTGATGCAGGGGAACGCCTCCCCTCCTCCCGACTGCTCACAGAAGGGCACCATGCAGTTGAGAATGAAGAACGGGAGCCAGCAGCACACGAACGCCCCCATGATCAAAGAGAGCGTCTTCAGCACTTTAGTCTCTCTCTTGAATGTCATTTTGAAGAAGCTCTCCGACTCGGCAATGCTGGAGCCTTTGCCCATGCTGTCATGTCTGTTCTTGGCACTTTCAGCCGCCCGCTCCAGAGCAGAGATCATCCGGATTTGTCTGTGGGTGATGCGGTAGATTTGGGTGTAGGTGGCTACCATGATGGCCACGGGGATGTAAAAGCTTATGAGTGAGGTGGAGATGGCGTAAGTCCTGTTCAGGCGCGAGTCACAGTTCTCAGAGCTGCGGAAAGATGTGGTGTTTAAACCTGATGAGCCAGAGGACCCACCCGGCGGAGTGTAAGCCTTAGTTTGGGCCTTGTGCCAGTTGAGCTGCACTGGGATGAAGGAAATTAGCACAGACAGTGTCCAGGCCACACTGATCATCACATAGGCCACTTTGGGTGTCATCTTCCTCTCATAGCGAAAGGGGCTAGAGATGGCCCAGTAGCGGTCCAAGCTTATGACACAAAGGTTCAAAATGGACGCCGTGGAGCACATGATGTCAAAAGCCACCCAGGTGTCGCAGAAGGAGCCGAATGGCCAGAACCCTGTGATCTCCGTCACTGCCTTCCACGGCATGACTAGGATGGCAACCAAGAGGTCGGACACGGCCAGAGAGATTACAAAGTAGTTGGTCACTTTTGAACGCAGGTGCCGAAACTTGGTGACAGTGGCGCAAACCAGCGTGTTGCCCAGCAAGGTGGTGAGGATGAGCATGGAGAGGAAGCAGCCAGTGAGGACACGACTCGACGGAACCTCGTCCAAAAACCCCCTGTCGACAAATGTAGTCAAGTTCATGGTATCCATCCCCGAGCATGTGTGAATTGGCAAGTGCTCACTCAAGTCACACTGAAGGGTCTGCTACATTTTTATATCTATTCTCTTGGAAGCTCCTGTGCTCCAGCCTGGCAGGAAAAAAAAAAAAATCTCCATCATTGCATCCTCTGATTAAAGATGTGCGGTGGGATGTTCAGCCAAACTCTCCCTTGTGCTGGACTCTGGCCTCCTAACTTTGTAATTGAGATTTGACACATTGGAAGGTATTGTAACTTAATTCACCGGTGAGCTCCTCTGTTTGATCACTTTGTAGGTCTCATATCATTTAAGGACTCCCTGTGGAGTAAAGAAAAGAGTATAATTTTTTTGCATTATTATTTCTCCTCATTAAAATGATTTAAACTAAATGTTAGTATCTATATTTAAACTCTGATGAAAATACTATATATAGATAAAGGACTCTTATTGTGTAATCTGTATATTCCATCGGCCACAACCGGGATTTCCCCATGATCGTATCATGAGTACTAATAACGGCGTGACTAATCAAGAGTCGCACCTTCCTACGAATGCACGTAGTCCATGTTTTAATCTTAGTCACCACACTTACCTCAGAAAGGCGGTCGTCTGTAGCTTCCCTTTTATTTCTCCAATATCCCGTCGCTTTCAACAGAACTTGGCAGCGTTCAGTCCATCCAAAAGCGCCATCGGGTCTCTGGGACAATAGGTCCCATAAAACCATAAAACAGCGCGACGAGCAGTCCTATATCGTCTATGGTCAAGGCTCGCAGCAGCAGACTTCAGCTGTCACTCCTCCTGGAGCTGCCGGGCGCTCCGGCGCCGTCCCGTTCAAGAAAAAAGTCAAGTAGGAACGAGCGCATGATGTGCCCCTGTGCCCCCTCAGCCCCCAGTTTGGAGGTTTAAATTAAACCCCCCCCCTGTTCTCAGCAGCGCGTGCTCGTCGTCGTGTGGCACACTTGAATCTGCGCGTTGGAGTTGTTTAATTAAATGAAGATGCAGCTCAAGGAACCGAATAAGGACGAGGGGCCAACTGTGCAGGGGCGGTGTGTCGCTGTGGCCACCCAACGGAGAAACAGCGCAGCTGCGTCTGGGGGGTGACAGAAGTTTTAGACCAGGAAAGCACAGTTTTCACCCACCTATGCCATCTATATGTGGGGAACAAAGTCATCTTCAGCCATCCTTTCTCACTGCGCTGGCAGATAATATCGTGCACTGCTCCCTAAAATCCTGGAAATATCTGCCACCACGCTCTTCGTTGTCTTGCACGCAAAGCACACAAATGCAGGAACAGTCTTGACATGCGGCCTGTCACCTTCCAGCGATGTTAGTACTTCTGACAGGACGAACGGAAGCTTTAACCCTTTTCCAGCAGTGCAAGACATTCATTTGATGGGATAAAACCGGGAGATTGGTGCAAATAAGTGAGTAGGAAAATAAAATAATAATAAAATACAATGGCACGATACCTAAAATAATTTTATTTTTAATGTATTTCCTTGACCACCTCTCTGGCTTGTAACCCCTAAACCATAGTGTACAACAATGGACTGACAGCAAAGTTAGGGATGCACTCAGCTCAGTATCCATACTGACCCATATTGACGCGGTTAACTGATATCAGTTATCAGTTACCTGCAAATAAGGTGCCAGGTCTCATTAATTTTGCACCAGCTACATCTACCATCCTGCCATTTAGTTAACATGCCATTTAGACATACAACCTCCTAACTTTTGACGATTTTGTGTGTTTTGCTGATGCTGGCTTTGTGTACAGTGTTGTCAATGGTTTGGCTCCTCCTCCATCAAAAAAGTTCATAACATTACAGTTCATAACAGCGCAGATATTCTGAGTTTGAAGAGTTGTGCTATAGTTTCACGGATTTAAAACTGAAAAGGAAATCATGGCTAAAATCAACTCAATCATGTCCTCCTCACACGGGTACCCTTTAGTTTTATAAACGTTGGTTGTTTTTGTCACCATGTCCTAGTGTTTTGAAATTTTATAATTCTTGTTGATGTCACTGAAGTTTTTGCATAGTGACGATGTTTTAAGTGCATTTTTTTCCCCTCCCTATTGTTCTTTTCCCTGTTGTAATTTGTAATTTTAATATTTTATTGTCTTGACAATGTCAGAGAGGCCAGATTGAGATGGTTCGGACATCTACAGAGGAGGGACAGCGAATATATTGGTAAAAAGATGCTCAACATGGAGCCGCCAGGCAGGAGGCAAAGAGGAAGACCAAAGAGGGGATTCATGGATGTGGTGAGAGAGGATTTCTGTACAAAAGGATGTCAGTTACTTGCCAAATTGGTATTTTAAATATCGTTATCGGCCCAGAATTTCCATAACGGCGCGACCTTACTTTGAGTGTTTCCGTCAGTGTATAACATGCTGTAGTTACAGTGCATCCCGTCCCCCTCCATAAAGATGTGGAGGGGGAGGGGATGTTCTCAGAGAGACCGCACTGGCAAATAGTGCAACAATTTGAGCATAATATTTGTCAATGTAGAATTGTTAAGAATTTGCTGATTTAATCCCTTGCAGCACATAATATCACTGACAAATTCAGAGACTCTGAAGATATCTCAAGGCTGAAAACCAATAATGGATGACCTACAGACAGCGCTGCATTGAAAACAGTCACAAATCTGTAGTGCACATCGCTGCATGGCCACGTACGCTTCATAAAACCATCATCTTCAAACACAGGTGGTCGCTCCATCTACAAGTTTAAACCATGCAAAGAGGAAACGTCTTGTCTTCCGGGCTAAAGAGGAGATGGGCATTCCAGCTTGTGATCAGTGAATGGTTTGATCCTGTGATAATATGGGGGTAAATAAAAGAATATAATGTAATATATATTCAGGTTTTGGAGCACCATATGCTGCCAAGTAGTAGACAATTCCAAAACACAACCTGCAGTATGACAACAGCATGGCTCTGTAATAACCATCACCATCAATAACCATCAAATTTTCACAGTAATGCCCTTAAATTAATCTCTAAATGTGCATATTTTTATTTCTAACGTCATTTTTCTACTGAACAATATGTGTTCCGTACCCGTTCTAAGGTCCAACACAGAAATATCGTGAGACTTAAACATTTAACTGTATATGAGCAAGAGGAAACACATGTTGAGTGCCTCCACTCCATACTTTTAATTTTAGGATGCCATTTGTCCACAATCCAATGTAAAGGTAAATATAGATGATGGTCGTTTACAGACAAATTGATGGCCAGCTAACATAGCAAAATGTTGTTGCAAGCAGTTTTAGTGGATGACGTCAGCTGATTCATTCAGACTCTCGATGCTGAATAGGCTGGGTTGCCACGTGAAAGTCAGTGGACAGTTTTACAGCTAGCTGGCCAGCTTTGGCTAATTGTCCCACTAACATGACCGTCAGCTTGGCTTTTTAACGCTTGCCTCTGTGCTTAATGTATTCCAGGTGGTGAGTTTACATATGGTGAGGGAAAGACGCCCTGACCCGAATTCACCTTTTGCCTCATTTTAGCCTCCTTCTGTAAGGATTAAAAGTCAGATTTGCAGTTAACTAACATACTTCACGCCTACAATGTCAGGGAAACCAGGTGGAAGAATCTGGCACAGGACAACGTATCACATATCGTGTAATGCCAATAAGAAATAAGCGTAAGCCTTGCCGTCTCTCTTGTCACATATTTACTTTTGAACAAAATAGGGAAGAGAGCAAATCGGAAAATAACTGCCAAAAAAGAAACAATGTTTGCATGAACGAGAATACGCTCTATAATAAAGTATATATACATAGAAGCTGTTGCATTAAACTCTGAAGCCTGGTTAGTTTCATTTAACGTCAGTGACATATTTGAGCTTTGGTTGTTACTAGGAGGTGGGATCTGGTCTGTCTGCACCACAGTCGTACAAATACTAACACTGTTGCAGTGGAGAGCATGCATCTTACTTCTCTAACACTTACTGACATCTATATCAACAGCTGTCAAAAATAAAGAGCTGTCAAACTTGACTTGTCAGACTTGTCATGGATGTTAAAGCTTATATCCGTTCTTGTGGCTACCGATAAAAGTGGGCCGATATCTTGCAGTAAAACCAGGGGTACAGTGGAATTAAGTGGGTTATTTTTTGATGTACAAATACTCAGTGAAAAGAAATCTAGAAAATATTTTATTTGATAACAGCAGGTCAATATTTCTGATCTGGAATAACTTTGTTCAAATTGTATCCAGTCAGCTGAATGAATCATATGAAACACACAAAGAACAGTTGCATGTTTTTTTTAATATTATTCTAATATATAAATACTGTTACCTAACACGCTCACTGGTCAAATCTCCTTTCTTTTCATGTGAAAACATAACCCGAGCATAAGCAGCAACTAAAGCTAGCGTGCACAAAAGAGAATAAAGGGTTGAACTTTTATGATCTCTCTATTTTAGTCTTGTTATTTCCCCTTTAGGTTGAGCTGTCTGACAAAAAAAATATACTCTCCTAAATGCTTATTCTTCCCAGGTACCATATAGCACGGATGATCATTCTGGAGGGGGAACAGAGAAGATTTGGGATAATGTCACCTCATGAAAGCCAATACAGTTGTAGCAGATAAACACTAAGAACTCCGTATATGTGACAAAATCATATATCATATTTTACCTGACTGTTCCCTTTTGTTGAATTCAGAGTGTCCAGGTTTGCTGTAATTTTTTGGACGATAGCCTTATATTCCTGATGAACTGTCAAGTTGTTAAGAATGTGTTTCAGCTTCTTGATAAAGACGCCGACACAGGAATACTGCAAAGGATAAAAGTCACGGCCTTGTCAGGCTATTGCAAAGACAGTCTCTTGCATCTTCAACACTTCACCTCAGTGTAACAAAGAGACCAACAGAGCGTGGTCCAGATGATGGTGACTACTTACCGGATTGTTAAACATTGATCTGGATGGCACGTGCTGTATGGGAACAAAAATGCACTGAAGTGAGGTATTAAGCAATGGATAATGGATAATGGATAATGTTATTGAATATTGAATGTTGTATGTATGTTTGACATCCAACATGAACTGCAAGTGTTAAATGAACTAAGTGTGATAATACCAAATGCTTTATACTTACAGTATTATTGGGCAGGTGGAAATTGGGTTGTTTTTGCAGGTCCTCCAGATTTTTTATTAGCTCCCCGGTCAAATCTGTATGAATAGCAAAGCTGTAGCAGAGATGCAACAGGACAGCGAGGGCCAGCACACACTTCATCATACTAGAATGTTGTCTCTCTCTCTTCCTCCACAGCGTATCTTTGCTTGTCTTAAATACGTTATATGCAGAAGAGGAAAAAGGAAGTTCTTGATGTCATCTCCGCCTACCTGAAAAACTTTTTTTTTTTTTAAATGTGAATGTGCAGTTTTAGAGGTAGTGATGATTTAAAAAAAAAAACAAACTAATCATTATCGATTTACCTTTTTTATGAGTAAATGCTCACAGTCTTGTTTGACTGCATTATTTGAGAAGAGGTCTGGTTGAGATAACAGGACTTTACATGTAAAATGTAGCTCTTGTTTTCTTTAACGATACTCTTGTGTTGCCTAGACATAAAATAAGCACAACATTTAGGAACAGTGTTTCCAGATGCAAGTAGAGATGCATTCTATGATGAGATGATTATCAAATCAAAAGCCACAAATAGTGCTGTTTTGTAGTTTGTAATGGTCAATGTTTGACATCTGGTTTCGCAGTGTAATACCAGGTGGTACAATACATTTCCATGATTTACTGAACTAAATTCAGTGTAATTGTTCAAAGAGTAGGTGGTCACTCTCTGCTGACATTATACTGTATTAACAAACTGACAGTGACCTCACTGCGATTCTTCTCATTTTCCATTTAGCGTTGGAGGTGATGCAATTAGGGGATTACTGGGGTCTTACTACCCATATGATAAATAACATCAACCAGTCAAACTGACTTGCACTCACTACTACAAATGGGCTTCCAATTGATTAAAAGAAAGACCTTCTTTTATGTATCCCAACGCTTTTGAAGTGCCCTCACCCCAGTTTCTGTGGTCATAAAGTTGAGTTTAGCAATGCAGATTACACTCCAGTGTGATTATTAACCAGGAGATGATTTAACAGTTTCTGTGTTAATTTAACCATGTAGCGGTGGATTAGTAACACTGATGACTCATTACTAAGTCTGACATGTGCTGATCTTCTGCAAAGATTCCATTTCCAAGCATTGGCTTGTATACTTTAATTAAAAGTCTTGTCACCATTTCAGTGGCAATGTCTCATATCAGTCATATTTTTTTACATATTCGGCAAGCCCAAACAAGGACAATTTCCCTCGGGGATAAATAAAGTATCCTGAATCTGAATCTGAATCTGAAGCCCGCAAAATATGAGGCTCTTATAACTCTTATCAATATGAGACTTGTCATGGACATTTGAAATCCATGGACGAAGAAAAATCCCATGATTAAGTCAGACAATAATACCAAATCATATGATATGATAAGTGAAACTTAAAACTCTTGTCTTGTAAAACTCCAGAAGCTGTTAGTTGAAGTAGGTCAGTAAAAGAGAAAAACATTCTTTGCGAAATTTGGGGAGTTACACTGTCATACAGGTAGTGCAATGTCTTTTAATTTCCAAACAGAAATGGTACTGATAATTGACTAAAGCTAGACATTTTCTAGTGTTCAATGGGCCTTTCTGAACTATCCTTATCAACTGAAGTAGTGTGATCCAAATCCCAAGATTCTCCTGTTTGTAAAGGAACTAAACCCTTACAATATTTCAGTCATGTCAAAGGAAATGGAATTGCATCAAGGGTCTGTAGTGTCAGACTGTCCTGTCATATATTGTGATAGTATGAGTCAGATATAAATCAGTGGCAGAAAAATGTAAGCCTTTGCATTTACATTATTAGCCTTCGTGCCAATACCAAAAAACCACGTCAGGCTGTTGCAGTATGAAAAATCCCGTCTTTTCAGTCAGTTTCATTTCCTTTCCCCCCTCTGTTTTATCCCTATTCTCATTGAAAAAGGCATTGGAGCACTTTCAGTGTTTCATCATGCCTTTTGGTTTGAGGAATTCTCAGGCTGTTTTCCAGGCCTTCTTTAAGGCCAGACATGCTGAACCAATGTCATTTTTGTTTACCTCGATATTTAGATCTTTTCAGCACACATAAAGGCTCTTGGACAACCAACACTGTTTTTTAAAACTGAAACTGAGTACCACGTCTTTATTTCTTGGGTTTATTATTGAGCAAGAACACATCTGGGCAGATCTAACTAAAATCTAGACAGTAATTACTTGGCCAATCCCAACTTCCAGAAAGCACCTTCAAAGGATCATAGGCATTACAAACTTCATTCAAAGATTCATCAAGGATTTTTAGCAGGATTGCAGCCCCCCACAACCAGTCTAACTTCTATTAAAAAAACCCAATTTCTTGGAAACCTCATGTGGAAAAGACCTTCTTTTTTGTTAAAACCATTGCTCACCTAAGCATTTGCCTCGGAACATCTCCAGTTAAACAATTTATTGTGAATGTTGATGCCTCGGATTCTGGAATAGGGGTTATTTTTCTTTCTCTAAAAGGTCCGCAGGGGATCAAAAATTACACTCCTGTGCATTCTTCTCCAGACAAATTTCACCTGCTGAAAGGAATTACAATGTGGGAAATTGTGAGCTACTAGCTGTGGTCCTAGTCCTGGAACAATGTTGGTACTGGCTTGAAGTTTTCCGAGGTAGTATTTATCGTTTGAACTGATCACAAAAACCTTGCTTAGTACACATGCCTACCCATTTTTTGGCTCCAAGTCAGGGGTTTTCAGCCTCTTGAAAAGCCCATTTCTGGTAACATCTTCTGACATTTCCTTTAGCCGGCATTAGCTTGTAGTGGCAAAACAGTATTGTTTGGCCATATTCAAGTAAAACTGGTCATTGAAATAATGCATTTTAATTAGCCATTTTTGCTTTTTAGGACTTAGAATAACTATCTGTGCCCACCAGTATCAGGTGTGTGTTCAAAGAGTAGAATAATAATCTCTGTAAACAATAGCTGCTCACGCTCTAATAACTACATTTGAATACTGCCGTGTTGAATAGAGGATCAACAGGATACCATTGCATATGCCTACAAATAGAAAGAGCACTCTGATTTGAAATATCTAAACTTTCTTGTAAATGCATTTCCCCCACATTTTATTTTTGATATGTTTGTGGAGTTGCCACATGACTCATTCCTTACCCATGTGTGCTGCAGAGACCTGCTTGCAATGTTGTGCAGCTGACATCATGGGAGTTAGTGTGGTTCTTTTGTCTAACATCATCAAAGTCCAATGAGTATGCAGGTGGAAGTGGCGAGGGGAACATTAATGTTCCTTTGCACACAATTGGGACATCGCAAATGGAAGCAGAATTTTTTTTTTTAAAACAGGTTACACTCCCTGAGATTTTGAACCCTACATGTAAATAGTTTGAGAGAGTTAAAAATTACTCATTATTGTGACTCAACTCATGGACCGATTGTAAGTAGGCTTTGAGATTAGATTAGACTCTGAGATAAAGCTATCTTGGGCGCTGATGCCTCACACAACCCTGTCTTGAGTAACGTTCCCAGACACAGTTCGTGAAAGTGTTAAAATAACCCCTTTCTCTTCAAGATCAACATGTTTAGAATAAATCCTTCGACTTTCCAAAAACAGACGTTGATCGTCTTTTGCCTTGACTGTGATATACGGGCCCCTCATCTTCTTCATTGATCCATTCCAGGTTGTTAGTAATGACTTATGGCACCATATTCTGATTCATAATGATGAACGGCGCGGTTGGATTTTCTACTCACGTAACATTTCACCTCATTGTTCGTGTGAGAGTTCAGCTCATGGAAAAAAAAAGCTGCGTGTGACTTTTCTGTTAAACTTCTAGTTGTTGTAATAATGCAAGTGCATGAAGCTGAGACTGCTGACTTTGACGGCGGAAAACCTTTGGTCGGATCATCAGAGATCGTGTTTTGATAAAATGTGGATCTCTCGTTTCCCTTGAGAAAATGTTTAGCCCGAAACTTGGTGTATTGAAAACCTCATTACTGCTAAATTTTTTGTTTAAAAAGCACCTGAAAGTGTAGGAGCGTGAAGGTGTTTGAAAGGAAAATAAGGTTTAGAAAAGAAATCGTTCCTGTTAAGTCTGATTCACAGCAGCCGTGTGCAAAGCAGTGTGCGTTGTGAAAAAGTACACCTGACTTATTTGCTGACAGTGACTAAATGATAATCTGACCCTGTTTGTGTGTGGGTGTGTTAGTTTTCATGTTTCAGAGATGAGATATTAAAAGTGATGATAAACAAAAGTCCTGCTATGGGAAATTGGATGGGCCTTTTGCTTCTTCTGTTGGTTTATAGTTTTCAGTACAAGCTGCATTTGAATTGTCCATAATTTACGACTTGCAATTATTTCTTATTTATTTATTTATTTATTTATTCAGTTAATGTACTTGTTGGGTGTTTTCTTTCTTTATTACTTACATGTTACATGATATAAAAGTGACCAAAGTTTTTTTTCTTTTATATGAGCAAAAAAAAAATGTTTTTCTGAAGTTATAACAGTAAGAGCTGTAAAAGGATAATGCAAATGAGGAAGCTGTTTAGTTGAGTAAACAAATACAGACCCAGTAAACAGAAACTGAACTACGTAGGAAACATAATGAATGCTAATGCTTCTATGTTGCAATGTGGAGTCTAC
>KV751330.1:4695719-4709611 GCA_001698575.1 Mola mola | reverse complement strand
CTTAAGGCTTAACACTAGTATAAGTAATTAAAATAGCCTCTTTCTTTAATTTCATTGCATGTAGCTGCTGATTAAACAACACGTGCTTGTTAGAGAAGTCAAAAACTAAATAGGCCTTTACGTTAATGGCTTGAAGAGAGAGATTAAAAGGCCTAATCTATGAGTAGGTATTATCGGCCAAGATAACCTTGGCTTGATCGTGAAACTGCCAATAAAATAATTCATGTGAGAATGTACACATTTTTCACACTTAAACAATAGATAATGGTATGAACAGGTAAGCTCTTATAAAAAGAAGAGGTTTAACTGCTTCTTATTACGTTGTCCAATCGGGTTCGTACGAGACATATTTTTCTGATAACACCTGAATCACTCAAGGGAGTGACATTAGTTCTCTGTTGTTTTTGATCATGATAAATAATGCATTATACTTTTAAGTTAGTCCAGATATTGGGACTGCAGATGAAGTATGTTATAGGGTTTTAAATTTTCTGTAGAAAAGTTCTGTCTTTTTTTTATCAGGGAAAAAAAGTTAGACATTTGCCTCAAGCCCTGTAAATATTAGAATTGATTTAGTAAGATATTTGAATATTTTATTATGACAGTTTGATGTGGAAATGTTATCCACCAAATAGAAGATAAATATATGAAAGCCTTGAATATCATACTAGACATTAAGGAAATGGTAGAATTGGTATAAAGAATATCTTTATGGGTAGAATTCGATCACTACTGTGACAATGGCTCATACATCTCTTAAAACATAAACAAACAAACAAATTCAGGCTGACGAAAATTTGGATTTGTTATTTGGCGAGTCAGCAGCTTTCTGTCAGCCTTTCAGGCTCTTTCTCCCTCTTCAGCTAAGAAGGAAGCAATTACACAACCACTATTGGTCAAATCTGCAGAGCCATAAAGAAGAGATGCTTTGTTGGGAAAGTACAGGGTAAATTTTTTTTGGAATGTATTTTGAGTATAATAAGGTGGATGTTAACAATTTGTCAAACTGTTTTATTACAAACTGTTCTAGCCTCATTTCATCTTACTGTAAAACAAAAGTGTTTTTGCAGGTTTATATAAACACACTGGTACCAAATTACATGCTTACTATTTCTTTACTGATGGCTGCTAATCCCGAAAATTGGAAAGAGACTGAGCTGCATTTTATAGCCTGTTGACAGTTGACCAAGAGGGCAACCCACCACATGGCATTTTTTTTACCCTTCAGAGGACAGAGTGAATAAACTCCTAGAAATATATCTGTATTCAGACTCTCAAGTGAAGCCCTGACAATGCCAGACACCTCTCAGGATGCAGCATAATACAGTATGTGGCTATTAAAAAAGCATTATTAGAGTGGGAAGAAGGTGGAAAGGGAAGTTTGTGGGGAAAAGTTAGAAGGAATAATAGATTCAACTGCAGCACATGAGATTAGGGATCAGTTTATCTCTAAACCTCAGGAAAGGAAATTTAAAAAAAAGAAAGAAATAGAAAGCCTTTATAACTTAAAACAAATACATATGTTTAAAAACCAAATCAGTGGAATGTTGTATTACAGTGAAAGGCGACCTTTTTTTTTGGAACAATCTCAATAGAGAAAAAATCTAAATATAACATTATATTTAAAAGTAACTGTTAATGGTGTAAATTAAATTCTAACCTTTAGGAACTAAAGTGTGATGCGATCGTCTGTGTTGGCCTGCTGCAATTTAAATTTTATCAAATCATTTGTTTTGTCAATTAATTTCATGTGAAAGAGCTGCAGATTATGTAAGGCTATTTCTCTTTCTGTTCCTCCTCATTCAAGATTTGAAATTTTGTGTTTGTACTTACAGTAATTGTTTCATGTGGTCAAAAATCTCTAAAAATAGGAAAAAATAGGAAAGCATTCAAGTGATGTATACCATTAAGGGGAAAGTGTAAAAGAATTGAATATATAGAGATCCTAAAGTTTTTTTTGCAAGTAGCTCCAGAATTTTGTTTTTAATTAGTTTATTCGCCCATTTACGAAATCCAGGACTGACTGCAAGAATATAAGAACAATGGCACCTTACAGCTGATGGATATATGTATATAAAAGAAGGGGGAAAGATATCAGTTAAAGATTTTGGAAATATTGCTGCCTTGGAACACATTTTAAAAAACAATATGAAAGCTTTGGGGGTGGGCTACTAGCCTGCTCAATAGGTGGCGGTAGTGCACTTTGATATCCCGATTCCCATATGCCACCCGCGTTAAAACCACAGAAGAAGCGCTGTCTGACAGTGTTCCTGCGCATGTTAAAGCAAGCCAATGCTATTGCATGTTTACTTTTAATCAATCGTTGATATTTATTAGGCATTAATCTACAATGCCACCCAAAGGAAAGGGTGCAAAGGGTGGTAAAGGTTGGTGGTTCATCGTTTATCTGCTACTAATTGTCTTATGAAGAACGAGCTTAAACGTGCCACAATTACTAGCTTGTAGCATACAACTGTGACATAAACTTTAGTGTGTGTGTTTAATATTATAAGATCGCTTTTTACGGCGCTAATGTAAGGTTATTCGATGTTTTAACGCGTGCTAAAGACGGTTAACGTCGCTGTCCAGGAGCTGCCTCAGGAGGCGGAGATGCTGACAAGAAAGAGAAACCAGCCAAAGGAGGCACTGCTGTCAAGGTAACTTTATTTACATCCGCCACAAAACTGTGACACAGCACGGGAAAGTCACAACGTGATGACCCACCTCCTGCCCTTAGATGAGTCGGTGAGAAGGAAAGAAAGGGACCACATCTTCCATTATCTGTTCATCTCTGCCACTTAATAACTTTGGTATCTTTAGTCCTGAAACATGATAAACATGACTGGTTTGGTACATTTAAAGCTGTAGTTGATAGTTGTAGAAATATAGAACATAGAAAAATATTTTAAGTAAACTATTTTTTTAATATCACATCTATGCATGATTATTAATGGGCGACTCTGATCATTGTAAAGTGTGATGTATACAGTGAATTGAAGTGGTTATACTTGCGTCCAAACCACTGATATGTCCTGGAAGTGTAACTGCTCTCATGATGTGTTTTGTTCCCCAGGTTCGACATATCCTTTGTGAAAAACATGGAAAATGCATGGAGGCAATGGAAAAACTGAAGGCTGGAGTCCGTTTCAGTGAAGTGGCATCACAATACAGTGAAGACAAAGCTAGACAAGGAGTAAGAATATGTATTAGTCAAGTTAGTTACTAATAAGCCCATTCTTAGCTTTTGGCCTCCTCCTGTTTTTATGGTGGTATTTCTCTGTATTTTGCCTCTGTTCAAATGATATATTTATGACACTGCATCTTAACCTACGGAAATGTGTGTGAGATAATAAGTATGATATCATAGAGAAATATACCACATTAATGAGTTTTCATAGGTGGTAAATTCCAAACCGATGAGTAATTCTTTATTCCCCCTTATGCACAACACATTTGGCTGTGAACGTGTGCTTTTTTTTGGCCACTGGCTCTTTACATTTTCTCTGACCATTTCACACCTGAAAGCCTACACTTGTGCACTGTCAGCTACTGAGAAACTGAAAAAAGACCAGATGAGGCCTGTAATTGGGAACACTGCATACATATTTGAGTTGTTTGATTCTTCACAGTGCAAGCAATGATTTTACCCAACATCCTTAACATTGATCTGCTTATGCCTGAAAACTGAAGTGATAAAAATACATTTTTCAAGATCTTTGCAGGTGTCAAATATCACATTTTCTATCTTCAATTCAGTGATCTGTTTGAACCTGTTCATTCTTGTCTTCATTCCCTCATGTCTCGGCTTGGCACCCATATTGGGTAAATCTTACGTACGTTCTCCCTCACTGTTGTGTTCGCAACAGGGCGATCTGGGGTGGATGACGCGGGGATCGATGGTTGGACCTTTCCAAGATGCAGCATTCGCTCTGCAAATCAGTTCCATGGATAAACCTGTCTACACAGACCCTCCTGTCAAGACAAAGTTTGGGTACCACATCATTATGGTAGAGGGGAAAAAGTGATGTAGGGTCGCTGAACTCCTGTTTAGGGTCTGGTCTTAACACTTCCATTGCAATGGTGAATTTATATTTTACAGAGTTTAAGAACAAGAAGTTAAATGAGGCCATGTTTCTCATGCATCTTTGGTTAAAAGTGTGTTGCTGTCTGTTATCAGATGTACCCTACATGATTGTCATTGCGAAACAAAGTTCCAGTAACTATTATCATGTTATCTATAGAAAATATAAGGATTATTTACCTTGTCTCTTTTTGGTAAATAAATGACACTCAAAACAGGAGTAACTGGGAGATCTGTAACCATATCTACTATAAACAAAAGCCCACCTGATGAACTGAGAAGCAAAAGATGCATAAAGTCTCATCTTATCTTGGGTTTGTTTACATGATATTATTTGTGTGTAATCATCTCAATATCAATTTTTGTCATCAATACTGGTATATACAGTAGTGAAAACTGTAAAACGTGCCCCACAAACAACTTAGTCTGAGGTAATATTCTTTCTCAAGTTTAACATTCACATATTTCACTGGATTTTTTTTTTTATCTTGATGAGTATCTGTGGAAATAAAAACCATAAAATAAATTAGTTTTTTTATTCAAACTTTACGAAATGTGTTGTGTTTGTTGTGTGTATGAGAGCTACATACACACACAAAAACATCTTCGAAATGTAATTATGTGATGAAACAGTAATATGAACAAAACTGACATTTTCTTAAAGTATCGTGACCTCAAAAACCTGCATCAGTGTTGGTTAAGTTTATATTAACAGTGCGATCCATGCAAGGGACAAAATGAACTAAATCGTGTCGAGGACAGCAGGTGGTTGTAGGGAGTCCTCTGTGATGGTATACACCCACAGCACCAGGGGGCGGTAGTGCGCGGAGACTGATAGCAAGTCACCATCAGGAAAAGACCGTGGACGTTTTTACGCTGTGCTAGATGATTGGCGAAATAAGATGGCGGCGCCAGAGGAGCCAGAATTATCTCAGGCGCAGACCGAAAAACTCCTCCAATTTCAGGTAGACAGCTTACATTGTATGTATAAGAGGTGCTCGTTTGAAACCCCTAATAGTAATGTATCATGGTTGATACTGAAACCACGTTGATATGAAGAACTGCGTGTTAAAACGCTTTTCGCGCTGTCAACTTCGATAATGTTCCCTTCAGTCCCCTAGCCGTTAACTTGAGTCAGAGCTAACGATCACAAGCTAGTTAGCATTAGCTAAGAAAGCTAACATGTCAGTAGACTTTAAGGGTCATTTGATGACTTGATTTGCTTAATGTTTATTATATTTTAGTCAAAGACTTATACTCGATCCGACATAGTTTATCAACGTTACTTGTGCAGTGTTTTCAGGCTGGTTTTTGACTATATTTGACTTGGATAAGGTTATGTTTCCAATGACGCTCTCTGCTCAGCACTTGGCGAGTTGACGTTAGCACAGCAGTCATGCTCGAGCTGTCATCGAAGTTTCTCAGCTATAAAATATATATCCTATACCATTTCAAAGTTCTAGTTTAATGACGACAATATCGATAGTTTTCCAACCCCCTCATTCTGAATCAGGGTCTAGTTTTGTTAGTCATCAATTTGAATGCTAACTGTCGGTATCACTTGAAATTTTAGAGCGCTAATACGTCAATTTAGCCAATCTTTATCCTCATCCTGCTTGGACCAAATGTTCTTTATTTAAGATTAAGATGGCCACCTAAATAAATTATTGGTAGTCCACTACTTTAATAGTTTCTTTGACACCTTAGTTCATACAAAATTGTATGTATAATTAACAGTAAACCATTAACAGCAACTGCAAGTGTCATTTCATGAGTAATGTTGCGTTCTTTTCATGTCTCACAGGACCTAACTGGTTTGGAGTCAATGGACCAATGTCGTCGAACATTAGAGCAGCATAATTGGAACATAGAGGTAAAATTACATTGTTAAAATGGTTATCATGGTCCTGTTTGTATTTTTATCCCTGTACAGCTTCTCTGAACTATGCCAGGTTGCATGAATTCATCCATTCCTTTCATTTGATATACTGAAGACCTCTTACGGTAATTCTCTGTGTACCAGGCAGCAGTACAGGACAGACTTAATGAGCAGGAAGGAGTGCCCAGTGTGTTTAACCCTCCACCATCCAGGCCATTGCAGGTCAATACAGCAGACCATAGAGTATATAGTTACATCGTCTCAAGGCCACAACCCAGGGTGAGTCTGCAGGTTCTTTTTAATGGTTTTACTTTGTATTTTCTGTAAAACCATCGCTCGTACTAAACAGACAGCCACATGTTTTTACCATCTTTCTCACTTCATCTTTCTGTGGTTAAGGGCTTCACACAGGTTGTTTTAAATTTTAAGCCAGTTCTTAAAGGAACACTCAGTCTCAGTGAGCTAGTGTTTTGTGCATTTATATGGCACAACACAGGAAAACGCTCCTATTTTGGAATTTTGTTTCATTTTCTCTTGTTTAATTGCTAATAGAGTGCTTTTTTTCAGGGACTACTAGGATGGAGTTACTATTTGATAATGCTACCTTTCAGATTTACATATTACACACTTCTGGACATATTCAGGTAATTGCTTTATGTTTAAGCCCACTGATTTCAACTTGTAGTTTCTGGAACATGAATGTACCGCTACAGTAAGGTGACTGATATTCACAATGCATTTTCTCTTTAAGATTTGCCCTGCGGTTCATCAGGCCAGATCCTCGTGGTCGTGTGACCGACCCTGTTGGAGATGTTGTGTCCTTCATTCACAATTTTGAGGAGAAATATGGTCGGTCACACCCTGTATTTTACCAGGGGACTTACAGCCAGGTGAGTTAAAAATATGAAGTTCCAGTGACCATTTAGAAACACTCGTTTTTATTTTCGTAAGTCAATCTTAATTGGTCGACAAGTTAAAATTGCAATGTGTTCCAATATGTTTGTTCTCCCTGAAACCTGTAGGCACTGAATGATGCCAAACGGGAGCTCCGCTACCTATTAGTTTACCTTCATGGTGATGATCATCAAGACACGGACGAATTTTGTCGGTATGGTACTTATGGCCATAGAATCCAGTGGTTGTTCAATGTCGTAGTGTTGCTCTCTCTTAGTTACTTATCTCTGTTTTTACTGCTTGTTTTTGTTAGTTAAGTTGGTCTTTTCAACCTAATATGAAGACGAATGTGCTTTAGTTTATCATTACTCTATTGATATATAAACTTTGCTTTATATGCATATATGAAAGAAGACCCAATGGTTTGTTTTGTGCTGTCATTTCTTAGCTCCACGTTATGTACAGAAGAGGTTACAACCTTCCTCAGCACACGAATGCTCTTTTGGGCATGCTCAACCGGCAAGCCTGAGGGCTACAGAGGTAAGCAAATTGTTTGTTGTTTAAACCACCCATTCTTGTAAGTCAGCTGTGCCCTTAACATAAAGGCACAGATATCAGTATGCAAAATAAAATTGAATGATTGAAAAGTGTACCTTTGTCCTAATGAAATATAAAAGAGAAAAGTTCTTGCTCTGTTTGTATTCCCAGCGCTGGAGTTTTCTTTTGAAATTGTTGTCACCAACCTAATACAAGAACCTGAAAAGATATTTGTGTATTGAAAGTGATCAAATGGCACAAAAATTCCTTTCACTTTTACTCTAAACAAAAATGCATAACTGAAACATTTTGCAAGCAAGCTACCATAAAGGCTTAGTTTGAATGGGTTGACCATTTAATTAAATGGATAAAATGTTCAGTAACAGAATATTTGACTGTGTTTTTTTTTGGGTGGTGTTTCAGTGTCCCAAGCGTTGCGGGAGAACACCTACCCGTTCCTAGCCATGATCATGTTGAAGGACCGCAGGATGACAGTGGTTGGCAGGCTCGAGGGTGTCATTCAGCCAGAGGACCTCATCAATCAGCTCACTTTCATCATGGATGCCAACCAAACACATCTGATGTCAGAGCGCCTCGAACGGTACTCGATGTCAATCAACTCACACTTGGTTGCATGAACTCTGATCTCTACTCATATTTGTAAAGACTTGATGTTGGGATTTTCTTGAGATCGTGATTAAGGCTCAATATATAACATCTATTAAAAAATAGAGATAAAATTTGGCTTCACGGATCAGGTGATATTACAGTTATAGCTAGTATACCAGAAAGCTTTGTAGTCTTAAAGTACAGACTAATGTTTATTTTTCTTCAGGGAGGAGAGGAACCAGACCCAAGTGCTAAGGCAGCAGCAGGATGAGGCCTATCTGGCATCCCTCCGTGCCGACCAAGAGAAGGACCGAAAGAAACGGGAGGAAGAGGAGCAGCTCAGGCAAGAGGAAGAGAAGGTCCGACAGACTGCTCTTGCTGAGGAGCGGAGGCGACGAGTGAGTCTCATTTTCTATTAAATTTATCTTACACAATCTACACATGAAGAATTTAAGTTAGAAATTGTTTAAATGAGATAGTTCTCATCAGACATAGACAAAGTTATTTGCCAAGCATGTGACCACTTCCAAGGTATTTGAACTAACTCAGCAATAGATAGATACTAATAATCCATCATGAGCTCAGTGAGTTTCCCTGATGCTGAAACTTCTGGTGATTGTTGGTACACCAAGTGATGTGGCTTTGTACCAGTCCTCTGTTCTCATCTGCAAAAATAACCTCTATAGGAAGACTGCTTGTTCCTCATGGGAATTACCCACTGGACTCAAACATGTCAATACACTGAAAAAATGAAACGTCTTTAGAACATAATTTGAGTGTGGACAGTTTACATTCATACATGTGTTTGAATGTAAACTGCACTTTTACAGGTGTGCAGAAGATGATATGATAACTCAACTTCATATGTATTGTGAATTTTTGTTGAACTCCAGACCCTGGAAGAGGAGAAAGAGAGGAAGTCAGAATGTCTTCCCCCAGAGCCACCTGCCGATGATCCAGAAAGTGTCAAAATAGTGTTTAAGATGCCCAATGATACACGAGTAGAGAGACGATTTCTGTTTGGGCAGTCTCTGACAGTGAGTATCACTGTGTATATACACAGCTGACCCTTGTTTGTTTATAAGGGGATTCAAGAAATGCTTTGATTTCTGTAAAAAATGTTTAGTTCATATGTTGAGTTATTTGCTAAGCATTTATCCACCTATAAAGAAATGTATTTTTGAGTCGATACTATGAGTAAATTCACTAAATAGTGTCTTAGTATTGTTTTAAGATACTTGTTCCTTGCAATTGCAGAACTCTACCAGCTGCGGCTATTTGCCAATTCACTTGCCCGTTTCTTTTCTTCCACAGGTAATCTACGACTTCATTTTCTCCTTGAAAGAATCCCCAGAGAAGTTTCAGATAGTAACAAACTTCCCTCGCCGAATCTTGCCCTGCCTTCCTACTGAAGAGCAGCCCAACCCTCCCACGCTGAAAGAAGCAGGACTCAGCCGCTCTGAGGTCCTTTTTGTTCAGGACCTTACGGACGATTAATAGATGACATACCTCCTCTGTGTGGAAACACATTTTCCACCAATGCCCACCCGCTCCTTTTTTTTTTTTTTTTCCTTTTGTTTAAATGGCCATTTCGCACAAGGGATCATTGAGATAAAATCCTAACCTGGAGAAACAAATTAACCACCCGGCATCCAGTTCTTGTTCATTTGTGTTTACAGGGTTCCCAATAGCCTGGAAAGTCTTGAATTTTATCAAATAAATATTTCTTGAGGTCCTTTTTCGAACTCCTTTGCATCTATGTGGACAAAGAAGTTTGTATTCCACTGTCTGTTAGCAACTGGTGAATTATTGTCCTTTACCATTTAGTATTGCAACAAATGATTCATCATCTGAAATGTACTACAACAGTAACATAGCATTGTGCAAAACCACAACCATATTCCAGTTAATGTTCCTTTCGGGGTAAGGAGGAAAGAATGCTATATTAATACCGATAGCCACAAGACGTATCATGGAGAAAGAAGCAGTATGGATTTCTGACTGAATGCCTTGGCTACTGTTTTTTTTTTTTTTTTGCTTGTTTAGTCCATGTGTCCCAATTCAACCTCCTTTTTGGCCTTAAGTTTACTTATGCTTCCCGCACAGTGACTGACGAGCACACAAGTGGTCCAAGTCGGGTATGTTACTGCAACAATTGTTAGTGTGTCGTGGAAAGCACAGTACGACTTCAGGAAGCGGGTTGGTGGATTAGGACATAGAGGAATTATGAGAACCCTGTTTTAAATGAGCCATGACATGTACATAAGTTAGGTATTTAAAACCCCAAAAGCACCGTACTTTTTTTCGTTTTTATTTGACTCATCAATGTCATAAAATGACCAAATGCAGGTTGGTTGCTAAGTAAAGCAGACTGTCAAAAACTGAAATTTAAAATACAGTATTTAATGGGAGGCCACAGCTTTTATATGTGGCTTAATCTAGTATAGTACAAGTGTGCCTGTGGTTACCTATAGATGCCCGATTGGCCTGTAACATCTAAATGGGCTCATGTAAAGATGTAATTTTCCAACTATAAATTAAAAACATTTAAAAAAATGTGGAGTTATTGATAATGTACAACATTTGAGATATTGGTGCATCATTTTTTTTTTCTGCTTTGAATGTCAAAATGGACAAATGCAACATTGGTATACATCATACATTTATTAGTGAACAACCCTTTCAAATCAGCCACAACAATTAAAAAAAAAAAAATATGATTGCACTACTTGATAAAGCATAACTAGCAACTTTCATTTAAAAAAAGTACAAATCTTAAAAATTTCAAACAGTATACAGATGTATATATAATACACTAAGTTATGTTAAATGCTACAAACAATACAATTCCAATGGAATGAAAAATTATAACATTGATAAGAACCATTTTCCTATATATAATATATATTAGTTGTTTCCCCCCCCCCCCAATACAAACATGGAAAAAATGAGGTAACTGTAAATGTGCAAGTACCAAAGCAAAATATCTGCCTCACACAGAAAACATGCCCCTGGCTCTGTTGGCGGGTGGGTAGTCTGGTGTTCAGGTAAGGACCCCTAGAGGCCAGGGAGAGTAAGAACGGTAAACCACAATCCCACCACAGCAAACGTCATTGGTAAACAATAAATGGCATCTACGGAGCAATCAATCACAAATCCTAAATAGATTTTAGCTGCTTATTGGAACACATTTTTGCACCACACAAGCTGTGAGATTATTCAAAAACTCTTAACAGAAAGACTACAAGACTCTATTCTTTGTCATCATTAAAAGATACCTCATTACCTATGCCTTAATGGGAGGTTCTCTTTTCATGTAATAGGGTAGCTGGATATTGTCAATTAAATATTTACTCTGAAAATAATAGTGCTAACATTAACATGAATAAAGGTATCTATATGTGAACAATACATTTTAAGATATTGATACACTGAGAGCAAGAGCCTGATAGGCAGGTATGACAACACTTTTTTAAAATCCCTTAAACTATATTGATTTTCACTGATGATGTTTAGGGGTATTAGTATAACATGCTTTAATACATGGAATCCATGACAAACTATTGCATTCACGCGAGTGAGTTTTCATACCTAAAAGCAGAACATCTAGCACCTTTTCACTATGGCTTTTGATAAACTACAGTAGTTTCAGAGCATGTAATTTTCCGTTGTTAGGGCAAAAACAGTAACACGATGTAAGTAACAAGTTCTGGATTGAAGACCAGGTTGTTGTTTTGTTTTTTTTTTTCCTACAAAATGAAGTTAGCGCAATAAAATCTTGTAGTCATTCAGTTCTGTTACAAATGTGTGCAGTACAATGCATGGCAGTTATCAGCTGAGCGTTAACATCCAAACCCCCCTGGACCCAAAGCCAACTAGAGCTAAAAATCCATTGGGATCTGGTTGACAAGCATGCATATTGCGCACCATTAAATAGGTCCCCATCAGATTTTGAGATATCCTCCACTATCACACACACTTGTTTTACTGTTTTTATTTTTTTTTTAAGTCATGCAAACACCTCTGAAATAGATTTGGGAGTGACTTAGGTAGAATAGAGTGCACCATGGCACATTTAGAAATGCGATCACGACCGCTATGCTGAACATATGGTTTGAGTAGAACAATAAAAGTCAAAAAGGTTTGAATAATACACTTGTAATGAATTGCAGTGTACATTGCCTCTTTTCAGTGATTACTAGTAACATATTTACTAATTTTTTTTGTCCTTGCATGCCTGTCTTTAAATGACGTAATATCTTCTATTTCTGACAAAACTGAATATTGTAATTGATTACATTAAATTATTTATGGTCTGAGGAAAAGGACCAAACTAAATTCAGATATACCCATTTAAATGGCAACCCGTCCATTTGAAACGGACTGTTCTCCCTTATTTTTATATACCGAGAGGCCCTGAGTGATTTTTTTTTTTTTTTCAAACTTACAATATATGCCAGCCAATAGATATGTACACATAGGTTAATTCTCAAAGCTGTGGGTTTAACTCATTAAATGGCTTTTTTTTTCTCTTGAGGGTGGCACATACTTCAAAACTCACATTCACTTAAGAAACAAAAGTAAAGAAAAAAGGCAAGATACCTTTACACATAAAAGCAAAGGTTAGAACCGCCTGTTAGTGCTTATTGGGGCTGTTGAGAGAGTGAACACAAAGCAAATGTCCATCTGGTGCTGTTTTGCCTCTCACCCCAAGTGTATCCTGTTTTTTTTTTTTTTGTTTATTTTCATTTAAGTGTGAACGCAAAGCAGGGAACTAGAAGTCTAACAGTGTTTCTACACTACTGAACACTCCAGCTTTACATCTTTTGCTTCCTGATCACCATGGGATACAGACAGTTGGCATATCGTGGAGTGTCACCAGTGACTTCTACAAGAGTTTTCAACATTCTTCTGTCTTCAAACGTTTATCTAAAAGCATTCACACTGAAGCTATACATACACTTGCTCTTTTACAACACCATGGCCTACACAAGGACCTGACCAAGTCACCAGAATTAACGCACACCATACACAAACATTGTTAGTGCTCCAACTGTTTCCTTCAATGCATTGTCTAGACGATAAAACCAATAAATAACAACTTGTTTAAAAGAAGAAAATGACATACTTTTAAACAAGTGGAAATGACAAAGTATTTCTAGGATTATTAATAGGTTTGTGCTTGTCAAGGTCATAAGAAGGCAGATCTGAACTATTGAACAGTATAGGCTATAGCTGTATATTGGATGTGGCTCACAAAGAAATAAATAAAAAGCCCAGTCTTCCTAAAAAAGGAAGAAAGCGCGTTTAAAACAAGCCACTCTACACATATTGCTTTCTGCACAGGCCTTCTGAAGAGGACTCCCCATCCTTAAAAACATAATGAGGGTGGAACCACATGCTAGTCTTCACCTCATAGCGCTTTTGGACTAAGCAAGCAGTTCTTTTACGATGCTTCTTGTGTCTTCTTTTTCTTAAAATTTGTTAATTTTGGTGGCAAGAGTTGATAAAAATATTGCTAGTCTGAATCAACAGTTCATGCAAAACATGCTGCCCTGTATCCAGTGGTTACACAATGCATTGGCTCTGTGAACAAGAGAAAACACGCACGCACGCACACACACACACACACATACATACATACGTACGAACGTACATACACACTTGCCAGAGGAACAATGCTGACATGGCAGGTGGATATAGCACTTGTGCAGTTATGCCAGATGACCTCGAAAAGAAGCAGTCCATTAAACTGTGACTGCTTTTGTACAGATCTGTTCCAAAAAGGATAATCATGGGTAGAAGTTACCCCATAGTTGCATGTCTCATCACTTGCAGTCCATCATCACCTCAGGGTTTAAAGAATCGGCATTTCACCACAGCAAGTGACAC
>KV751330.1:4673569-4690967 GCA_001698575.1 Mola mola | reverse complement strand
CCAAAAGGAAGGTCCGGATGCAGCGGCTCTTGAGGAAGATATTGTAAGGGCAGAGAAGGAGGCAGCGCTGGTGGGTGATGAGAGGGAGTGTAGGAGAAGGTTCCTAATGGGTGCTGGTCCCCTCTTAAGTCAACTTCATTTTCTACCCTCTGTAAAGGCTGAAAGGTAGTGATGTGCACAAAAAGATGGTTTTTCTGCAGGCGATGCTGTGATGCACAGTATTCATTATTAAATACAAATGGGACGTGGACTACTCACTATGCGTGGGTGTTGAGGCTGCAGAGGGACAAACTGACTCAAAGGACTAAGGTGCGGTGGCTGGTGGGGGGTTACAGATGGGGCTGGATGTAACACAAAATGTTCGCTGGAGATCAAGGGTGGAAAGGCTTGATAAGACATCGGCATGTGCTGCATGGTGCAGGCCTGTATGAGCTGAAGGAGACAAAAAGACACAAGAGCAGACATGAATTTAAGAAAGTCCACTTTTCTAGAATCTAATTCAACACTTGAGATGCCTTTAGCTAACCAAAGCAAACGTGCTCATTATGTTTGCAATAAGACATTTATAATGAAAGCATGTAGTGAACAGCAGCGATGCAATACGTACAACCACAGCACTGACAGTATTGCCACAACACCACAATAATTATCTGTTTCCACTAATAATATGTGCATCAGAATCCTGTTTTATGTTGCTTTAACTGTTTTGTAGTATTTATGCTAAAACCAAACACAAATCCTGCACAATAACAGAAGCAGCTTATTAGTCATGAGCAGTGACAGATTGCATGGCTGGTATGGTATGCTGTATGGATGCCACTGACATTTGGGCTCTTCCCTTTCAAACTCACAGGAGGAGGAAGGCAGCAGAGCAGAGAGAGCTGTCCGCTGAACATTACCGAGCATGCTGGGAGCTGCTGTGTGTTGCACCCTGGAAGGTGCTGCCCTGTGTGGATGGGAAATCCGTGGGTCGTCACCGTCGTAACAGTGTATGATATTGGAACTGATCCCTGGTGCATCTTAAAGGAAAAGAAAGAGGGACAGGGGGAACAGATCTGTATAAAACTGACACCTGACTGCCACAAAAAATATCCTTCTTATTACATCCGCACATCACTGAGGAATATATTCAGTCAGACAAGATGGCAAATTGTGTTAATAAATTACCCCTCCGGTTGTTCTGTTACCTGGTCGTGTAGATCCACCATGATGGGGCTCTGCTGGGGCAGGTGAGCAGCAGGGTGAAGCATGCGTGGTGGTGTGCTGGTGTGGTTGTATTGTCTGGACTCATCTAAAGGAACCTGTTGGTGATGTTGGGAGAAAAGCAAATGATGGAAGTTTTCATCCTGGACCAGGGAACTGAGCAGTACAGGTCTGTCTCGTCTCCCCCAATGGTGTCTCTCTGGTGGGCTGTGACGTGACGCAGAAAAAAGTCATGATTGCAACACAGTTTGTTTAACACCTTGTGCCTCTAAACAGATTCCACATGTCACTCATACTTTGTTCGGATGGCAAATAATTCAGATTTGTTTCTTAAATCAGAGGTTTAAGAGAGAGTGCACTATAAGCGATCATGAATGCAGCCTTTCTACAACAGAGCTGCGGCCGTGGGCTTCTATCCTGATTCAATAGTATCACAGTGCTATTCAGCTCTGCATTCATTCTGTATCGCAATTCTTATTTATTCCAATTCTACAAGTATTAAGATCAGGTGGTATTGATTATTGCTATCCTATCCTTCCTCAGAAAAACAGTACTTAAATCATACCTCTAATTTTATTTCTAAACCGGGTGGCCGTTGAGGTGTATGTGTCGTAGGTAAGAAAAAATCAATTAGCTCTGCTCAACGTCTGTGACTTGCAACAACATCTCATTGCAGATTTGAGGAAGTGCTGTCCGAGGAAAAACGTCCCTGATGGAGTAAAAAGAGATGATTCCAAATTGTAACTGTTTCAAAGCTGAGTTTCTCCCATCACAAATTACAGGTGGATGTCATTGCAGATAAAATGGGCGATTAACTCCGTGTTTCGTTTTTGCTTTTTTGGGTTGATACTGTTGGCTTGCGACTGCTGGTTGTTTATTTTTTTCCGTTTTCTGTCCATGATGGAGTCTCTATGCAACACGGGTCATGTCTGGCTTAATTTACACAAATTAACTACATGAGAAATCGTCATGGAGTCACGCTGCTGAGCAGGTAGCTAATTTCAGTGTCTATTCTCTGTTACAGCAGCAACTATTAGTGGATTAACTGACTAGAAGATCAAAGAGAAATTAACTGCCAACTGTTTTGAAAAATAATTCTCTGTTTCAGTCATTAGTTCAGATATTTTCTGGTTCTAGCCTCCTGAATGTAACGGTTTGCTAGTTTTGTGATTTTAATTTTGTTTTGGGGTTTTGGGGCAGTAGCATGGATAAGAGAAGCAGTTTGTAGATGTCAGTTGTTTGGGGCATTTTTCTTTAGACTTAACAATCAATTTGTGAAAATATTCTGCAGATTGATCGATAGTGGAAATAACCATTACATGCAGCCACTCTGAAATAGTGAGCAACACAAAAGCCACTTTGTAACAAGTTTTGAATGGACAGAGCGTCTGGACTGAGACGCCAATAAATAAAACCCCTCTGGCGTTTTATCATAAGATCTGATTTAAGAAATAAATCTGATTTGCCTGCAGTGTGAACAAAGTGAGCAAATCATAACAGAGAAGTTCAGGCCACAACACAAGACACAACACAGTACTCTTTACCCAACAGAAGAACTAAATAAATCTGATTTGCCTGCAGTGTGAACAAAGTGAGCAAAGCATAACAGAGAAGTTCAGGCCACAACACAAGACTGTAATATTATTCTCTGTCCAAGATGCCATGTTCCACAGTACTCTTTACCCAACAGAAGAACAGTTTACTGCTATATTAGTGGTCAGAATATCGTAATTATTTTTCAGAAAAATGTCTCGATGAAAGGTTTTACCTTCTCCTGAGATGCACTGGGGCGTTGCAGGGTTCTCCAAGGAACCTCCTTGGATTTAAGGGGGCTGTTGGTGGCAGCCTATTTACTGCTATTTCCCATGGTCGCATTGGTGACGTCGTGCAAAACGAGTCACACAAGGAAACAGCACAGTGGAGGCACTTGTAAGTTGCCTCTGATTGTCGTAAACCTGCGAAAACACCAAGTGACAAACTCAGAACCCAGCTTCTTATGCTACAGCTTAAAACTAACACCAGCACAGTCAAAGATAAAACTATCTTTGCCACAAAGATATCTTTTATCTTTGCCACAGTCACAGGCAAAGATAAAACTGGCCTATGGCCCAGATATCAAGAACAGTGGCAGTCACTTTATTGAATCATGTACAAAATTTCACAAATGTTCCCAGATTTGTTATGTCACACATCCAAAATGACATATTATGTTACGAAACTGAATTTCACATTTGTACGATAATAAAATAAGAGCACATTTAAATATTTATCCCATACCTAAACCCCTCTTTGTTGACTATTCCTCTAGCCTGCAAACGAGGTTACATTTCACGCCATCTAACTTTCAAGTCCATGACGAGAAAAGGTTTTGTTCTTATTCCTTGCTGAATTTTTGAGCTTTGCTGTGTAAAATGATAACGTGTAAAACTGTGTGAGGATGTGTTCACTGGGGTTGCTCAGATCAGGAATTTTGGGGCAATTGCTGAAACATAATCTCAACTAGTAAAATAATATTTTTTGTTTTTTACTGTCTATTGTTTCAAGTTATTGATGGAATAACAACATCGAAATGTTAAGGAAATAAATGACTGTTATTGATTAAAGGCTGACTTTAATTGTTATTCTGTATAATTTAAAAAGCTTAAATCTTTTTATTCATTAAAATTACAGATCAAATATAGATAGATAAATACCATAATATTGCTTACAATTTCTTTTGAGAATGTAAAATCTGTCGTTGTGGTAAACGTCATACCATTTTTCACACTCTACTCTAAAAACATCACACAATATACCAACAATATTGCCATACACACAGCTGTCCTGCAAAAGCAGTTCACGAGCTTGTTTCAGGATTCCTCTTGACAGTGAAAGCGTTGGCGCATGAAACATATTTCTGGATATTTCTGCAATATTTAAGTGCACTGTGAGATAATTATTTGCTTCTGTAATGATTGCTGGCTGTTTGAGACTTAAATACTTGTAATGGAATTCATATACAGAAATATTGGTAATATTATCTATAATCACATGCTCTATGTTCCCAGTAGGACGTTCAGTTCCTGCTTTATTGCTGGAAGCTACACTTCATAAAGCCCATACGTGTTTACTGAAGGAAATCACCAAAGATGTGACAAATAACGTCATGTCTGCTAAAATAAGACTGATTACACTCCTTCATGGCCAGTGTAGTTGATGCGCTACATTCGGACACAGAATAAATAGGGGTCGCTGTGGCCTGCCTGAACAAAAACATGGAAAGCCATGTGCTCAAAAGACAAAGCAACAACAAAAGATGTGGTAGGCAAGCGGAACCCCTTGCTACTAGACAATTAATAAGCCCGGTGTGCCGTCGAAGCTGCTTCTAAGTATCATGCAAAGCCCTGCGCACATCACTGCGAAAAGGACATTTTCGTGTGGAAACTCTTGGTTTGCAACTACCAGAGCAAATCCAGCATCCCTATTGAAGGAGAGCAGCTAACTGTAGCCGAGCTAGGCTAACGCTTTGTCCAAGCATAGCAGCACTTACCAGCTGCGGCTCCGTTTAAATGACACCTGCTCAGTCACAACCTCGTATTCTACCCGTGCAACTTTTTCCCGCACACGCACAGAGGCCGGCATCTCATCGACAGCTTTACACATTAAGCTAAGTGTGTGAGTCTGCAACAACAGAGTCCACATCCCGACCATACTTTCTCAGGGAGTTTGCTCGCTCGGCGACAAGGGGAGACGTCAGGTGTTTGAGCCCCCGAAACGCCATGTTCCATCAAGTTATCCTTGCATGTAAACTCCTTCAACCAACTACTATCACTGAGCAGAGACTAAATTGAAGTTACAGTTACCTGACTATCAGCCGACCGCTGTTTCCTCCAACAGATTTTTGACAATGTCGGACGCTGTTAGCTTGCTAATGCTAGCACGCTAACACGCGCTTCCAACTGCTGTATTAAGTATCCGGTTTTTCCCCACAAGCCGTGGAATGGTTTTTCCACTGCGGGGAGCGTTCTTCTTGACATGGGATGTCGATAATCACATGAAAAGGTTTACGTTAGCTCCCCAGTGTTAGAGATTATTCCTTGGCGCGAGCATGTTCGTTGACATGCATTGTTGTGGCGAAACCACGCCCCCTCTGCCGAGCGACCAATTGGAACGCAGCTTTGCTCAAAACACCGTTTTTGCAACACTGTATCAAAACAAGCAGTTCCTGTTGTTGCGTGTAGCTTATAAACAAGAAGCTTCCTAAGTCACCAGCTAATGAAAAACACTCTCTGACTTAATATCTTCCAGGCAAATGACACAGTGAAGAAGTGTCCAGCTTTCACATGATTTTCTCTGGTCTTTGCTTACTTAATTTTACCATCTCCAGCACGGATCATTTCTGTTTGAATTAAGCGTCATTAGCAACGAAAAGTTCATAGACACATCTAACACATCACTACACGCATCATATCAATGAATACATCTACATTTGACGTAACTGTTTTATTTGAGTATTTCTGTTTTAGTCTACTTTCTAGATCCATTCTGCTACATTTTGGAGGGAAACATTCCACTTTTACTCCACTTTGGTAATCCAACAGTTTTACATAAAAAAGTCTGTGTATATGTATCACTGTGATGAAATAAAAGTAGAGAAACTAGGGAACTGAAAGCTCTACAGAATGCCACCTGTTACTTAATAACAACAACTAAAAAAAGATTAATGCGTGATATGTGTGCTTTAATGTAGGCTGAGGTGGAGCAACAGTTTAAATTGTTTAAGGCCTACTGCTGGATAGTTTAATTTGATCTAAAAAAAAAAAACCAAAACTTAATTGACCACTGACACTTTGTTTACAAAGTAGTAGGGCAAATTTGGCAATAGTTTACCACCAAATTCTATGTACTGTGGCTTTTTAAAATTCTGTAAAGAAGGCGATACATTATATAGTTTCATACACTGGTGTTACTAGTATTTACACTATTAGGCCTCCATAATATTAGAAATCTTACACTTTATGCAATTAACAGGTTTTAGGGATTAAAAACATTATTCTTTCACTCACAGGGCAAATCTACTAGCTTCATAATTTCCATGACTAATCCACTAGAAGTTGTCATGTCTGTTATTATTTTGCAGTACTTGTAAGACTATTGCACAAAGGGTACATTGCAACGTCACTGCTGAAGTGGCATATTATGCATCCCTACTCACAATATTTGCTCACTGCTTCCTGTCTCTGCTGATGTTGTTATGCTGGAGAGGAAGACTCAAACGGCTCATGGCAGATTACAAAACTGCTATTTTGTAATTGTCAGAAGTTCAAAAACAACACAAAATAAACTACTGAAAGAAATCGTTGCGTTTAGTATCAAAAATTCAGTGTTTGAGAATACATAATAAGGCATAATATCGGGATACCCAAGTGTGTCACTACTTTCTGGTGAACCTCTACAAGGCGAAGATGTCAAACAGAACAAGAACCTGGTTTAACAATTAACCATTAACCTTTTGAGCATCACTGATCTGCAAAACTTTGATAAACTCTCCAGTAAAGCAACAATCATGTAGCCCCGTGTCCACAAAAACATAAACATTAGTGCTCAATTATGACCATGACTAACTGTATATAATTAACCACACGTTCTGCATTTCTTCTAAAGTAGAACAGTCTACCTTTAGATCTGTTGCTCTGCTGTAGCTCCACAGTCTTTTTTCTGTCACTTGACTCCCCAGCTACCCAGTTATGTAATATTGCTTTTGCATGATCAAGTGAGAAAATATTTCATCAGCTATAATGGGCCACATCAGCTGTTTTTGTAGGCCAGCGAATGCAGCTGCAAAAGATTGTATGTCTGTACCATCAAGCTTTTGTTTTAAGGCAAAGCTACCTATCGGGCTTAATTTGTCTGCCTGGAGTTAATAAATAATGTCTTCGTCTGTTTTCTGCGCTTCACTGCAAAACACTGGAACACGTCTCGTCTTCCGAATGCATCCAAAAGTATTCACCTAAACGAGAAGCCGGACAAAAAGAGCGCTGGCGGTATGCAACTAAATGCACTAAACGTAAACATTACAACATCGCTGTCGGTAGCAGCAAAACAAGGAGGGGCTGGAGCTCGAGGATGACAACCCTGATAACCCGTCGGGCCGTCTCCGGCAAACAGGCAGCAGAAATGTGCGAAGCTTAGCCGAGACAAGGCAGTAGCAAGAGGAGAGCACCGGTTACCTGATTGTTAATGTGCAAACATCTGATCACTGATATTTCCCTCGTAATGTTCACATGTCGTTAGATTAAGTGCGGCATCCTATGGTCAGCTGTTCGCGTGTGGAACATTCCGTGGATTTCACCACTGCTGTAAAAAAGAAAGGTGCTAAACGTTGGACTTTCGCGTTAAGAACACGAACTGTCCGCATATTTAGCGGGTTTGGGGTTTCGGGGTCCGCGGTGTATTTCCGCGTTCGACAGTGTTTGGTTTTGGAAACGGAATTCCAGCCCCGCTGTCGTTTTAAATTTCAACAGCACCATAATACACCCCCATTTCTGCGCATTTCCAGAGCGGAGAGCACACACGCCATGCTGCCATCTTTACCGTAATACGCACAAGAGTTGCGCCAGTCTGACCCGAAAATGCAGGGTCGCCTTTAATGTAAGATTATGTTTTGAAACACTCATGCTGTAGTACACACGCGGAATCAACTAAACTCTATGATAAATACTCTCCTCTATTAGGAAACAAGTATTTGCACACTGAATTTTGCATAAAAAGTCCATTTGTCATTTCAGTCAGAAAAGGTCAAGCAGCATTGCAGCCAAGCTCCCGACCTAGATGCCACGACTGTTTATTGATGTTACGGCTCAAGTTGTTCATGGAACACCAGGACATGAGGTTACACACAATGCCCAGAGACAGAGAGCTTTAAGTGGAGTTTAAACTGACATGTGTACATAGTGTAACTTGGCAGTCCAACAGTCCCGTGTTGCCCAGACCCTGACAAGGATCTCAATATATAGGATAGGATGAACTGTATGAATAGTCGTGGGATTGGCCAGAGTGCATATGTTCTCACTACACACCACACTGAACAGAGCTGTTGACCCCAAGAACTGTGGCACCATCCAAGGCTGGTCCATGAACTTGCGATCATATTATGCGGTCTATTGCATGAGTCTGGAACTACCTGGATGACTGATAAGGAGAAAGCAGGCAAAGCATAGGGGAGGTGTAAAAATGTTCCCTTGACCAGGTCTCCATGAGCTATGTACTTGCAGCTGCCCAAGGGGCACAAACAAGGGGTGCGCTGCTGCTGAGGCCCTGTGTCAGCATAATATTCAGTACCATTTCTGCTGCTGCAGCTTCTGTACTGTTTAAAGGTCCATCTGTTTGGATACTGACAGAACCACTCAGAGGTTTTTTAAGTCAAGCATCACCCCCAAGTCCTCCATGCACTTCAGATCGTGGGAAATGTTCTTCTTCAAGGAAATAGCAAAACCGACACATAATGGCCAAAGCGCCATATCTATGCACCTGCTGAAGGTGTAGGGGGCCAGTGGCCACCAATAGGCTTCCCCTAGGGGGTGAAATGCAGAAAGTTTGTGTTCTGGAGCCAGTTGATATTGATGAAACAATTGCCCAAATGCTCAAACAATGAAGATCCAAAATGGGCCTGGAACCTTCATCTTCTTCAGGAAATGTGGAAATAGAACCCTCTCCCTCGTCTTGCAGAGGAACCGAAATCGCCTGTTTCTCCAAGAGAGAAAACAAAAACAACAGAGAAAGAGGTCTCCACCAATCTCTCTTCTCTTTCTCCATTGCATGAAACATAGGCAGTATTTTTCATAAAATTAAGTTTAAGGTAAATTAAGTGTGTAGAAAGGATTTTTTTTTTTTTGGAATGACAGCTTGTTTCCTAAAATCAGACAGTGGGGTAGGTAAACCACAGCGATGTGGAGAAGGATAGTGATCATGCATTAGTGTCAGAGGATTACTAGACGGTAATCTCAGTTCAGCACATGGGCATCGGAACCATATGGGTGTATGACAAGTCCCAAAAACTTTTTAGGACCAAAAATGTTGCACCAACATCAGTCAGCGCATCTGTTCACTCTGAAAACAAAAAAAACAAACAAACCTGAAACTTCGGGATTTAGACTCCACATACCTTGCTAACCTAGTAATCTCGCTTCATAGTACCCCCCCTCGGATACAGCTTGCACTAGCGGGACAGATGTGTCAACACGTCCTCGAGACAGCCTTTGATCACAGAACATCAAAGGTAAGGCTTGATTTCAGGCGCATGATTCTGCTGTACAAAACCTGGTTTACAGTGCTGGTGCATGCACTTGTGCCGCTCGTGGGGCTCAATCAAATATGCTACCCCTCTATGCTGCCACCATAACAAGAAAAAATGCTCATCTGTCATACATATAAATCAAACACTAATAACAAGACAAAACTGCCAATGAGCCACACACAAAACATAAAGTCGATGAAACGTTAGTGTGCTCCAAGAGTTTTCTCATTTAGTCCAAATTGTTTCAAAAAGTGCCGCTCTGGGCATTGCCTAGATCCCCAGTATGGACTCACCTGCCCTGCTGGTTCTGTTTATGCTGCGTATTCACTGAGATTTGGTCATGGTTGTGTCAGATGGGCTATCCAGGGGGCGCTAAAGAGTTTTTGTACCAGGTAATTAATTTGTCTGATATTTGGATGTTTTTATTTTTTCTTTTTCCAGTACCTTCAGTTGAGCGTGTGTGATTTTTTTTGTTTGAAGCCTGCGAAGCCTGCCACTGCCTCTTTCGCTGAACAAGAGTGGATGTTATGTGTATTTACATTATTTTTACGACTTGTTTGTATTGCGATAATTTACAGGTTGTTAGGGTCATATGTATCGGCATGTCCTGAACAGTATTTTTTTGTTATTCGTGTGGACGTTTCATGAAGATTACAGAATTCATTTTAAGAATAATAAGGGAAGCCTCATTAATAAAAAAAAAAAAAAAAGACATTTATGTGCACAGAGAAATTTGAAAAATGCATACATCCATGTTTTTTTTTTAACTTTATTTAAAACAAGTCAAAATAAAAGCAGTGACAAAGAACATATTAGACACGATGGGGTGGAAATGTCCATTCAAGACTTATTAAATATATTGACATATGTAAACATACTGTAAATAATTAGATACACCCAACAAAAAATTATTTATACCAAAAAAAAAAATAACATGCATAATAATAAAATAAGATATGTAAATTGACCTAGACCTTTCTTAATAGTTCCTTAATTATTTCTACAATATGTGTAGATTTTTCTACAGTAACAGTATTCAAATTCAATGGGCATAAGATAGTCAATTTTGAACACTCCAAACAGGATGATTTTTTGAGAACTAGGCTTTATGGATAGTAAATTTGCTTACTAAAATTAAAAGATTAACGATCGGTTGATTTTTTTTTCTAGTTTAATTGTATTGGACGAGTGTTTGAAAAAGGACATTTTTCTTTAACCCCAGTGTTTACAGTCATGTAATATTTTTTTATAGTTTCTTCTCACTTTCCAAAAAAAAAATCCCCCTTTTTTTAAAAAAAAATCAATTTGTCTAAACTTAGATCAGTTTGTTGGTTGGGTAAATAGTGTGTATTATTTTAAAATGTAATTCCTAGACTTATTAGGGATATTGAATTTATATGGTAGAAACCATGTTGTTTTCCAATTTATGTTGGAAAAATGGGAGTTCCATATAAATGGTATGGTAATTCCTTAGATGTTTGTTTTTGCATTTGTGACTTAATGTTAATCCCATTAATGAGAAAAGAAGGCTCCTCATTGTCTATTGTCTTTTTGAGCTTTAATAACTGAAGAATTGCACTAGGGATTGCTTTAATTGCCATTTGAAACTCCTGATTAGTGACAGATAAAAGGTTTTGGATCTCTTGAATGTTTAAAATTAATTGATTTGTTCTTTATATGTATGTATTCATTGTTCTAAATTAAATTGAGATAATTTGGTTTCGTCATAATTACAGTTTAAAATGTCAAATATCTTTTTATCCGTTTTAGTTTGAACATGTGATTTACATCCATAAAATCCAGTATCTCCAAATGTTCTTACTTGGTTTAATCACTTAGAGCTCCATTACTTTTGCCAACCTTTTTTCTTTAAACAGATATGCACTGTCAGAAACTTTCATTCCACTTAATTTATTCAGAAGCCGTTCCGGATACGAGTCTCATTACACTGCATTATGGACCAAGATACTTGGTTAACACACGACTCACTCTCTCCCCCTCAGTTATGTTGTTTATGCTCACATTTGTAGAAAAAAAATTGTTGAAAATAACCATTTTTCTGATAACTTACATCCATACCCATTTGTGTCAAGGAAATCAAGAACTCATGCATATAAAATGAAATGACACAAAAGTGATGTATGTTGTAGTATACAGAAAAACTATGCTGTTACATTAACAAAGTCAAAAATGAGATTTTCATCAGAGGGGTCTTTAAACTGCACTCATGTGGGGGACAGCAGATGTAGCCACTGCAAAATTAATGAGACACAACAGTTTATAGTCAGCCACTGATATCAGTTGAATGCCACCTTATTTGCAATAATCGACAGTAAAATATGAGATGAGATGTTGGTGGGGAGCATAGAAGTGCATGGAAGTGCATCTATTTTTTTTAGATGCACTTATAGATGCTTCATGGGTGTAATAAACTTTAATCAGAAGAGCATCTGTTAACCAAAAGGTGTCTGACAAGTAGTATTTAATACAGTAATACAGTTGCTTCTGGCAGTGTGTTATGAAAAGACAAACACACTAAGCTAATGACTTGTAAGCAAATTTAAGCAGAGATATAGTATATACACATAAATATGTTAATAAATATAACTTTGAATCTTAAGAAAAGTGTTACTTAAAGCAAGTGTGAACAATAAAACAGAGAAAACCTTCATATGCATGTGCAAACTGCATACATGTGTAAATCACAATAAAAATCTATAGCATTTACCTTTATTTTCTGTTCAGTGCAGAAGGGCTGCATGTGCCTGTAAGGGTAGGATGTCTAGTTATGAAGCTGAAATTGATTTCCAAATCCACAGTTAAGGAGGTTATGAAAAAATGTAATTTATAATGCCAAATGATAGATCCTTCCTTTCATGCTTCTCTTACTGTTGTGAAACTGTTGTTGGACAATAGGTTGAGACTTCCAGCTGTGAGATTCACTTTTAAATTCGTAAAACCTACATTATTGCAATTGGGCTTTTGTGTATTAATGGACTGTATGTCAAGACCTGCAACCCAAAAATGACAGAGCCGCTTGATTTAGATATGACACAGCATAGATTTCGATAATATCTCACTTTTCCTTGAAGATTATCTGGAATTTTTAGAAGATTGTTCACCATTGGAAGATAGGTAAACATCAACATGTTTGACACAATGTCAGTAATTACCTACACAGGATTTTGCTGTAGTCATGTCAAATGAAAAGGATTTGCATCAGAGGGGGTGAGGGTCTGCAGTCTCCCCTGTTCTATTTTCAAAAATGTAATTAAAAGATCCAACTAGCTACATTTTTTACAACAAAACCAACTTGGTCCAGGTCTCTCCCAAATCCACTGAACCTATAGTGGTTTTGGGAGTCTATAAATATTTTAGTCCAGATGTGGGGTCTAATCTGGACTAAAATATCACAGAGAAGCCAGTAACTCTTTTGAACAGCTTCAGATTGTGACAATACCATAAAGGGAGATTTCTTGTGCAGAATTTGTGCTTAGTAAAGTAACTTCAGGGTTAACTTTGGGTTTTCAGCATTACATTGCCATGGTGACTGACCTGCTCTGGACACATATAAAAAGACCACCTAGTGACCAATCAGTTCCCTGGAAAATGACATAATCATTCATAAATCCCTGAACTCATGTACTGTATGTAAGTGATGACAGTGCCTTCCTTTATTCTTTATTTAGATTTCCTTCCTTTGAAAGTCTCTTCATTGTACTTTAGTAAGCCATTATCATCCAAACAGAGACTGATAGAAGCTTTAATGTCTTGAACTTGTTGCACTTGAAAGATATGAAAGTCCCAGTTTAACTTCTAACTGTATAGTTAGTTACATTTATTTGATCCTAAATCTATCTGACACACCTGTATTGTAGTTGAGAGTAGAAGGGTTACAACTGTTCAACACAAGAGTCCATCTAATTAACTAATCAATGAGACAGAATAGGCCTACATATACATGTGACCTCATGATGGTGCAGTGATAAGGTTACGTTAGTATTAATAAGTAGGTTTGTTAGTTTAGACGTTCACTCCGTTCCGATTTTGGATTATATGTTCTACTTTGTGTTTGACTGAAATTATATATACGTGTATGATTACAATATACATGCTCAGCTGTGCTGTTCCTCTGTCAGCTGAACGGTTGACTTGTCTAGTTAATGATCAGATTTGTATTACCGCTTAGCGCAGTTGTCAGTGTTAGAGAAGTCACGACAGAAATGTATCCTGGGTAAGTTTCACCTCATAGTACAGGCACCAGGTCTTAAAAAAAAAAAACACAAAATCTGCAGCCACTAAATGTAGTGTCGAGTCTCTGGTGTCAACTTGTCACTACCTCCACCTTGCTTAGATAATGACCCAGTGTCAGGAACGTTGGTAACTGATTCCCCAACCTCCACTGCCACTTTTCCAGTCTCACACCCATCAGGTGTTGCATTACTTGATGGAGACTCACCCCAGATGAATTCATACAGCTCAAAGAAGACCAGGATTACTTGCCCACAGCCATCTGTTCCACCGGAAACAACTGTTTGTCTGAACTGGTTCCGTATGGCTTTGAGTTTTGTTGTCAATTGATCTTGGAACACAAAATATGCCACAATTGATATTTTAATATATGGGCTGTTGATAGCTTACAGTAGTGGAGGAATTACTCATGCATCCATGGTCCATCACATTAATTTTGCATCTGGTAAAGCTGGTGCTGATTTTACTTGTGGTGTGTGCTACAGAGTGACCTAATCCCCAATAATTCATCATAATATACCAGTTAATCTCTATTTAGAGTTAGTTGCTAAGTGACTGGTACCAAAAACTGTCAAAAAAAACCTCAGCAGTGTAAAAGTAAACAAACAAAAAAAAGACTTTGATGTAATAGAGTAAAAGAATAAAGTAAACAAAATGTACGCACTCAAATAAAAGTACCTGTAAATTCTATTCAAGTACAGACCTTGAGCACATATAATTAGTGCACTATAGTTAGTAAGTTAGTAAGCGACAGTACACACTCAATACCTAGTTCCCTTGACCAAATTTGAATCAAGTAAGATTCAATTTGGATTCCAGCTATGCCTCGCCCAAAGGAGTGCACTTCACATATGTGAGACTTTATCCCTCCAGTACCAGGCTTATGTTACCAGGGAATGTTGCAACTAGGCTACTAGTGCAACTCAAAAGAGGAGTAAAATATCCTGTAAGAGTTCCTTTTATTTGTAATTTAATTCAAAGAGTTAAGTTTTCATATATTCTATATTCATTTCATAGAAAGTGAAATATTTCAAGCCCCCTTTTTATTTTTTTTTTACTTTTGATGATTATGGTTTAAACAGTTACAGTAAATTATTCTTATATTTTGAGGTTTTTTTTTAGATGAACACATAATTATCAAAATTGAAATAATAAAGTTCTTGAAAAATTATAGTTCACATGTCCAGAATATTAAATACTCAGATTCTAAACTGATTTTTTAAAAAAATGCAGCGGCTTTGCTGATTGCCGAGACTGCGGCTGCGCCACTGCGGTAAGCGTATTGCGTCACTTCCTGTTGTCCGTGTCTGGTCGTCTTGCAGCGCCTTGCTAACAATCTGGGAGGGTTTTTAAACTACATTAATTGTTTAACTGCTGTGTACTAAAAGTGTAAACCCTTGTACTTAAGCACCCTTCAGCCCTCTCTCATTTTAGTGAATTGTATCTCTAGTCTTACAACCGTTCTGTGTCACGCTAACCAACTCAGGTAGTGAACCTGGCGCACAACGATGGCTTCTCCCTCTCGCTCTCCTCTCTTGCTCAGTGTGTCACATGTTTAGTTATTCCTCTGCCTCTTTTAGTGATAATGGTACGTGTATTAAGTGTAATTTATCTGCCGCGTTGGAGGCAAGGCTTAGTGATTTGGAAGCTACGATCCGCACCTCGCAAACCAAACCAGTAGCTTCGCTAGCTAACCAGCCCCCATTAGCCGGTGTGGGTCGACTGAAGGCAGCTCCCCAGCAGCCGGTAAACCAGGGAGTTTGGGTGACTGTTCTAAGGAGAATAGTCCTAAACAGAAGCCCATGGTTCACCACCCACCTGTTCACATTTCCAACATATTCTCCCCACTCAGTGATGCACCCAATGAGAAACCGACTCCAGTAATTCGCAGTTCTATTTTGCTGAACGTGACATTTTCCACACCAGCGGCCATACTCAAATGTATTCCCGGGGCCAGAGTGGGCGACGTGGAATCAAATTTAAAGCTGCTGGTAAAGAGTAAACGTAAATACAGTAAGATTCTAATTCATGTGGGCGGTAATAACGCTCGGCTACGCCAGTCAGGAGTCACAAAAGTTAACGTTGCATCGGCGTGTACTTTTGCCAAAACACTGTCGGACTCCGTAGTTTTCTCTGGTCCCCTGCCTAACCTGACCAGTGACGACATGTTTAGTCGCACGTCGTCATTCAATCGCTGGCTGTTGAAGTGGTGTCCAGCAAACGACGTGGGGTTCATTGATAATTGGCAATTCATTGGCAAACTTTCTAGGGAAGACCTGGTCTAATTAGGAGAGATGGCATCCATCCTACTTGGGAAGGAGCATCTCTCATTTCTAGAAATATGGCCGGATTTATTAGTCAGCCAAATTGACAATTTAGAGTTGAGGCCAGGAAGCAGAGTTGCAGTCTTACACGCTTCTCCGCACTTCCTTTAGAGTCATCGATCTACAACCCCATAGAGACCGTGTCTGTCCCCCGTCCACATAATAAATTCACTAAATTCACTAAATCAAATAAGAGTTCGCATAGGAACTTAATAAAAATCAACACCACTAATGAGGCAGTTTGCAAAGTAAAGAGACTTAAATGTGGACTCTTGAATATCAGATCCCTATCATCTAAAGGTGTATTAATAAATGAGCTTATATCAGATAACAATATTGATTTATTCTGCCTTACTGAAACTTGGCTGTGCCAAGACGAATATGTAAGTCTTAATGAATCCACTCCTCCCAGTCACATTAACACACACATTCCCAGAGACACTGGCAGAGGTGGTGGAGTTGCAGCCATTTTCAATTCTGCCCTATTGATAAACCCTAAGCCCAAACAAAAATTTAGTTCATTTGAAAATCTCATTCTTAGCATTTCCGACCCAACCATGAAAACTCAAACTATGTTTGTTATAATAAATCGAGCACCTGGACCCTACACTGAATTTTTATCTGAATTTTCAGTTTCTCTCAGCTCTGGTCCTCAAAACAGATAAAGTTATCATTATAGGTGACTTTAATATCCATGTAGATGTTGAAAACGACAGCCTTGGTATGGCATTTCTCTCACTGTTAGATTCACTTGGCTTCTGACAGTGTGCACAAGAATCAACTCACACTTTTAATCACACCCTCGATCTTGTTCTGATATATGGCATTGACATTGAGCACTTAAAAGTGTCTGCGCAAAATCTACTTTTATCAGATCATTATATTCTAACATTTGAATTTCTGCTCATCAACTATAAACCAAGAGTCACTAGTTATTATAGCAGATGCATAACTGAGGACACTGTTGAAAATTTTAATGAAATGAGTCCCTTTGCAATTGCATTAATTTCAGTGCCATATCCCAAAATAACAGAGGAGTCATATCTTAATTTTAGCCCCTCCAAGCTTGATCACCTTGCTGATTTCACTGCCAGCTCTCTACGTGCTTCACTCGATTCTATTGCGCCATATAAAAAGGAAACAAAACCAGTCAAGAGACTAGCTCCATAGTATAATCTTAATACTCGCAAGTTACAACAGAAAGCTCATAAACTTGAAAAGAAATGGCCTTCCACTGAACTGTAAGAGTCTCGCATGGCCTGGCAGGATAGCCTTAAAGTATACAGGAAGGCCCTTTGCCGAGCAGGAAAAGACTACTATTCAGCATTGATAGAAGAAAACAAGA
>KV751330.1:4657963-4673365 GCA_001698575.1 Mola mola | reverse complement strand
AAGAGGTTTTACCCTTAATTAGCAATCCACTACTAAACATTATCAATCTATCCCTTGTAACAGGTTATGTGCCCCAGTCATTTAAAGTAGCTGTAATTAAACCGCTCCTAAAAAAACCTACCCTAGACCCAGAAGTTTTAGCCAACTATAGACCAATATCCAACCTCCCCTTTCTTTCAAAGATTCTAGAGAAAGCAGTAGCTAAACAACTATGTGGCTTTCTTCAGGATAATAGTCTATTTGAAGAGTTTCAGTCAGGTTTTAGAAAGCATAACAGCACAGAAACGGCATTGGTAAAAGTTACAAATTACCTCTTCACTGCATCTGATGAAGGACTTATCTCAATACTAGTCTTATTAGATCTTAGCGCAGCTTTTGACACTTTCGATCATCACATCTTTCTACAGAGGATGGAACACCAAATTGGCATTAAGGGATCTGCTTTAAGATGGTTTAAGTCCTACCTATCTTATTGATATAATTTTGTTCATGTTAATGATGAATCATCAAGATATGACAAAGTTAGTCATGGAGTCCGAAAAGGTTCTGTGCTTGGACCATTACTATTTACTCTATATATGCTTCCTGTAGGTAAAATTATTAGAAAGCACTCCATACATTTTCACTGTTATGCAGATGACACACAACTATACTTATCAATGAAGCCAGATGAAACCCATCAGTTAGCTAATCTACAGTCATGTCTTAAGGACATTAAAAACTGGATGTTTCATAACTTTTTAATGTTAAACTCTGACAAAACTGAAGTCATTGTGCTGGGCCCCAAACACATTAGAGACTCATTATCCAGCAACATAGTTAATCTGGATGGCATTGCCTTGGCCTCCAGCACCACTGTCAGAAACCTGGGTGTTATCTTTGACCAGGAGCTGTCTTTTAAATCACATGTTAAACAGATTTCAAGGACCGCCTTCTTTCACCTCCGTAACATTGCTAAAATCCGGCACATCCTGTCTCAACAAGATGCAGAAAAACTAGTTCATGCGTTTGTTTCTTCCAGGCTGGACTACTGTAATTCTTTATTTTCAGGTTGCCCTAACAAAATTTTAAAAACTCTTCAGTTAATCCAAAATGCAGCAGCGCGTGTACTGACTAGAACTAATATCAGAGACCATATTTCCCCCATACTGGCTTCTCTGCACTGGCTCCCAGTTAAAATCAGAATAAAATTTTAAATTCTTTTTCTCACCTACAAAGCTATTCATGGTCAGTCACCATCTTATCTTGAACGGCTCATAGTACCCTATCGCCCATCCAGAACCTTACGCTCCCGGGATGCAGGGTTATTGGTGATCCCAAGAATTTCCAAACGTAGAATGGGAGGCAGAGCTTTCAGCTATCGAGCTCCTCTCCTGTGGAACTATCTTCCAGTCTTGGTACGGGAGGCAGACACACTCTCTGATTTTAAGAGTAGGCTTAAAACCTTCCTTTTTGATAAAGCTTATAGTTAAGGCTGGCCTATCTAGCCCTTAGTTATGCTGCTATAAGCTTAGGTTGCTGGGGCAACATTCCATGATTCACTGAGCTTTCTTCTCTCCCCCTTCTGACTCTGACTCCTTCTCTGCTCCTGTACATGTCCATATCCTTACACTAACTTTACTTTTTCCCTGGAGTCGTTGTGCTTTATCATCCTGCAGGTCTTTCTAGGTCGCGGTGGGAGCTGCTGCTGTGGTCCTGCCTGATGCCTCCTGGCCACATTAGGACAGGAGATCCTGTGACTTGGATCCTGTGACTTGGATCCTAGGCTGGATTTCCAAGTGCAAATCGCGATCCACAGATCACAATGGCTTCTGGACCAATAGACTACACCTGCTTCTGGATCACTACACTTCACACATCCCTGGATTTACAGATTCCACATACTCTTGGACTCAGGGACTACATCAGCAACACTCAGATCTTGCTACATGGAGTACAATGATTCCTGGACCAACATAGTACACCTGCGTCTGGATCACTAGACTTCCCATACATCTGGATTTATAGAATCCACAGACTCTGGGACTCATGGATGTTTTATACATTCTAAATAAGCTGTTATTATCATGTTGTTGTGTTCTGTACAAGTGACATTTATTGCACGTCTGTCCATCCTAGGAAGAAGGATCCCTCCTCTGTGGTTCTTCCTGAAGTTTCTTATTTTCCCTGTTTAGGGTTTTTTAAGTTTTTCCTCACCCGGGTCGAGGGTCTAAGGGCAGAGGATGTCACATCTGTACAGTTTGTCAAAGCCCAGTGAGATAATGTGTAAATTGTGATTTTGGGCTATACAAATAACATTTGATTTGATTTGATTTGATAAAAAAAAAAATCTAGAAATTCCAATTTTTTAAGATGTACTAGTATATTGTTACATGCATATATTAGACACATGTAAATATATGTAAATCTACTTATATTTTTGATATTGAAGTAGCTTTTTTTTTTCCAGATAATTACTTCTAATAACAGAAAGTTTTTTATTCATGTAGTCAGTATGAGTTTTGAGTAAAAGTAAATGAAATAATAAGGCCTGGACTCAATCTACATGTCAAGAGATAACTTTTATTGTGACTTGGTGCCATATAAATCAAACTGACTTGATTTGACTTGACGCTGTTGCCTAACACACTTCCATACTTTTGACGATTGTGGGTGAAATTTTTCTTTGCAGGTAGCCTTCTCTCCCAGGTACTCCATGCTGTGAGTGGGCAAAGCCATCTGTCATTGCAATATGATGACATATTTCTGTAATTAATGATTTCTTCTGGCACATGCTGAATTGTTCTCCAGCAGCTGTATTTAATCCCCTGATCTCGTAATGGAAACTTGGCTTGTTTTTTTTGTTTTTTTTAGCTCAAAATCACAGCTAAACAGGTGCTGTAGTGATTAAGCATTACAGTGTTAAATCTACTGCTCATGCTCTTTTCTTGCTAGATGCTAAAAACATATTATAAATGAGCATATTGTAAAAGGCCTTGTTATAAGAAAATGTATATGAGCTGTTGAACAAAATGTTTGTTGACTTTCTGAAAGATAAACTAGATATCAACGTTGTTGTTGCAAGATGTATTTAGGTTCAAATTATTTTAAGACAAAAAAAAAAAATGATGTTAAAACATAAAAGTGCTCATCCAAATTGGTTCAGACCTTATATCCTCATGACTGACATTCTAGACAGTGTTCCACTGTCATTGCTAATGCAGTACTTGAAGAAGATTCAAATTAGATTTTGGAATGTTTAACGTGATAAATAAGACAACATCCCTGGGGTTAAGAAGCCAAGTGATTTTCATCTGGTTCACCAGGTGAGGAACATCATGTCAGACACTGCGCTGGTTATGTCTTCAGATTACTACAACATTACTACGGTTTTACTACAGTATTATTTTACTACAGTATTATTATTATTATTGATTGTTATTTATTTATTTTTTTGCTTTTAACCTTATCCATTCTTACCACAAAATTGTGTTACATCATTAATAATAAAATCTCCACTGTGACTTATCTGCCATGGTTCTGCCCTCTGCTTTTAGTTTGGTAGTTGTGTTTCAGTTTTCAAGACTTAAGGCGGTTCAGGTGTGCAGAGCTGACTACCTGCAGCTGTTGATTCCTCATCAGTGGCTGTATAAAAGACTCAGATCCTGATCTGCTCGTCGCCAGAACGTCTTGTCCCCAGCAAGGTAAACCTAGACAGCTACCTACATCCTGATACCTTTTGATCTCTCTGTTCCCATGTTTTTCTCGTCCGAGTCTCCTAGTTCTGCTCTCGTGACTTTTTTGTTGCTACTTTGATCCTGTGGTTCCTAGTGTTCCTAGACATTTTCTGTTCAATACTTTGCTCAGCCTTCCTAGTGATCTTTTGTTGGTACTTTGTCTTCTCGTCTTCCTGGAGTTTCCTGCGCCTTTTGTTAACCATTGTTTTGTTGTTCCAGCCCTGCCGGGACTGGAGAGCTCAGCCACCACAGCCGTGTCCATCCCTGGTGTTCGTTGCTACTCAGTTCGGTTTTGATTCTTGTTTCTGTTAATAAATCTTTATTTTGTACTTTGACCCCTGAGTTTCCTGTGTCCGCTTGTGGGTCCAGACTCTGTACGTCACATTATCAGGGCATGCTCTATCTATCTCTACATATTATCATCTTAGCATGTGGTTCTATTTACTGGAACTGTTGTGTCAATATTTTATAACATTCCCTCCCAGTTATATATTTTTATTGCTGAGTCAGGAGGTTCTGATGATTGCTGTTAGCCATAAGCCAAAGTCTAATTGGAAAGGATTTTTAGAGAAATTTCAGTGATGCCTCACCAATGCCAACAGTGATGCATGCATTAGTGATTAATAATATTTTTGCCAATATTCACTTATCATGTATCTTTGAGTGGCATCATTAAAGGTGACCTTTAATGATGCTGTTGAAATAGCTGAGTAATTCATATCATATAAGCCAGGTTAGATCTTCCTGACATTTGTCACATATGTCAGTTCAACAAGTAGTCCTCTTCTTAGCTGAGCTAGTGTCACTGTTATGTTTAGACCGACATTTTAAAAGCAGGTCAGTCACGCCGCTACTTGTCCAGACTGTAATAGCTGATTCATTATTGATATGCATTCATGATCTATCTTGAAGATTTCAGCTATCCCCTGACTCTTTCTCCATTTCACTAATTAATGAATGGACTGCCATAACATTAGGTACTAATTCCCACATAAAATTGTCATTTTGTCAATAATAATAACCTGTAAAACTAATGACCCCTCAGTGTCATTAAAGTACTTTTTGCTTTTTTTGTCCTAATTATTCTTTATTTTATTATTTTACTACAAAAAAAAACAACTTTGTGGTATAAAAACAGATTCCGTCAAAGTCCGAAGAGCTGTAATAAATAGTTTTCTTTGAATTTACACTTTGTAAGTTTAGGATTTTCAGCTTAAGTGCAGTGTGTACCCCCACTCTTAATATCTACTGTAATTTTAAACATCAGAAATCAAGGAATTGTGTTTGTGCAATATTTCCTGACAGTGTAATGAGGTGTAGAACTGCACTTTTGTTTTGAGGCAAATGTCTGATTATGAATGAATCCAGTGGGTACAAGAGAAGATAATCCTTTGTGTCATGGCCTTTCATTAGGAAGGGAGGAAGGGAGGGCTTATTTGCTAGGTGCTCATTAGTGAGTTGCATGGATCTGCGCTTTCTGAAAAAGACGCTGGTCCGCTGATTGGTTCTGACGAGACCTGTTTGAAAAAGCCTCCTGATTGAAATGGATTTTCACAGTGGACAGAAAGAGACCACTGCTGTTGCCACGACAACTGAAGCACCAGAACAAACAATGGCAGTTTAGATGCAGGGTTCTGTGGTGAAGCAGTGTGGCATGGGTCCATCTATTACTGATGGCAGCCAATGGTGGGGTGAGGAGCTTTCCGTCGTTACCCTCACCACTTTAAACAGGCAGACATCATTAGTTAATTTACCTCAATAAGGTGCATTTGTGTTTTGTTTTACGCACAAACACACAAAAGGAGGAAGTTGCTGTAGTATGTGTTAATCATTAATGTTTACAACTACAAGACATAATCACTCCAAGAGGAGCCAAAGGTCTCATTTAACATTAGTAAAGGAGAAGCTACTCTGCCGTCGGGTAAGTCTGACTTTTAACTTACATTTAGCCACTTAGTATTAAAATTATGTTTTTAATCCCTGTGTAGCATAGTCGCCTTCACAAAAAAACCCAAAAAGGCTCTGTGTGTGTTCTTACATGTATTGACATTGGAGACGGTATACGTGATCTATCTTACGTGGTCAGATATGTTGTGTCTTTTTTTAAGATTGAACATTTTTTACCAGCAGAGAGACACCAAAATCCTCTTGACGTTAAAGGATTAAATGCAAGGTTTTTCTTATATTCTTGGGAAAACCCTAACCACAAAATGTAGATTCAAAGTACACAGAAACAAAGGAAAAGCCAAAAATAAACTTAAAAACTAATCAAAATATATCTAAGACACATAAATCCCTAAAGATTACATTTCCTTAAATATAGGATTTAAATTTGGAAAACTCACACTGATATTTTTACTTCATTTGGGCCTCTTGAAGTTTAACTTCAACTTGTGAAATTGAAGGGGTTTTGCTCTCACACTTAAACTTGCAACTTTAACTTGCTGCTTATGTTTTAATAAAAATTTTATGTAATTTATGTTCCCGTCGGGAAAAGGTGGAAAAAAAATACCTTGTAATGTTGTTTATTTGGGTGTGGCCTTATAAAATGCTGTTAAATTTCAACCCAAAGAAGACAGCAAGAACAGTTTTAATTTGTTTATTGATTTATTTGCTTCAGTTTTCACATTTTCTAAAGTGTAATTGTTCACTTTGTACAATATTGTTCAACTATGATCAAAAACTCTCTCTACCACACTCATAAAAAACAAGGTTATTGCGTTATAGGTTGACGCATAGAATATTTGATTATCATTTTTAATTTTACAAAGACATGATGATAATGTGCTAAATGTGAATTGTTCTGGACATATTGTTGCAACTATAGGGTCAATGAACTAGTAATTTAGTCCACAAAATAGGAGACAACTTCCCATTGCAATGTGATATATTCATAATACAGAATACCTTTAAAGTTGACTTTTAATCCACATCAATGAGGTAGAAATATGAAATTGTCAAGTGTGAAATTGTACATGACAATTCAACCATTTTTCTATGCTTATATTTCTTCAATAAAAAGCAGAATTTGACCTCTGTCACACACTGTGGCAAAAACTGGCAACTGAAATGAAGAGGTGATCTTGAAAAAGAGTATGACTTTGACAGTAATAAATTTGGATTCATAATTTATTTTTAACTTCTTTGGTCATGTTATATATTTTTTTTGCCAGTGGGGAAGGTTGTTGTTGCAAATTAACAATCTGAAGTGAACCTTGAGTTCTGAAAAGTTGAGGACCTCTGGTATCTGTCATACGCTTCAAGTTAGCATGTTAGCTTTTTCTGACCTATATACCGTATTGTTCTATGTACAGTACAATGGTTCTGATGTTAGCATGTAGCTCACAGCAAGCGCCTCCAGCATGGCAGTCAAGTATTGTTGCTTAATAACTGCCAACTGCTTTTCTGTTAAGTGACTAATAAATAAATTGACTAGTTCGATCTCATTTGATGTGTTTTCTTTAACAGACATGGCGGGGGTCGCGGGAAGAATGTCACTGTTGTGCCTGCTGGGCCTCATTACCTTAACAAATGGTAAGCTCACCTCTTCTTGTTGTTGTTTTGGTGTTGTCTTTACATCATGACATAATATTCTATTAATCCTGTGTTTCCACAGCAAATATGAGTCCTGAAATCCACAGTATTTTTTATAATGTGTGTGAGGACACCCCCATAGGTAATTTTTATAATGTATTATTGTATGTATTTGTTTTTATGTGTATGAAATACTGAAAGCTTATGTTTTGTTACTTATGACATTACTTATGACAGTAAACCTCAACAAATACATTCCCTTGATGTTGCTTCCACAGGCACCGTTGCCTTTACTATAAACGCATCAGACCCAGAAAATGATCGTTTGACTTATTCACTCAATGGTGGTGATGCTGGTTACTTCAAAGTTGACGCAAACAGTGGGGTGGTGTCAGTCGACAGACAACTAGACAGGGAGGTATGGTGCAGTAACATTAGAAAAACATTTAGTTGGTTTTGATTCTATGTGTTCTATCAGTTTGTCCAATCTCGCACTCAAGTCTTCATTTTTTATTTTTTTTATTCTAGAGTGCTCTTTTATTGAGACCTTACGTTGGTGTCTCTGATGGAAGCAGTACGGTAATAAGCAATTCGGTTCGTCTTAATCATCCATTTTGTTTCAATTTGTGCATCATATTCATAGAGTATATCATGCAATATCTTTCAGACAACACTAGCATTAACTATTGTTCTACTGGACGCCAATGATAACAAACCCATATTTCGGAGCTCTTCATTTGATGCAAAGGTCTATGAGGTAAGTCAAAAATATTTATTCTATAACATATTTATTCTCTTTTTCTATTGGTTTGTCAGGTTTTCCCGAATATTATGTTGTTTGCATATGTGAAGCCAGTTGTTGTGTCTTCGTGACTCTTGGACAAAAGCATCAATTTGCCAATACTATGCCAAAATTGGCTTTTATAATTGTTAATGCTGCTTAATTTTCCTTTTATCCCTATCAAATTAATCAGAATGCTACTGCAGGTACGTCTCTGTTTATGGTGCAAGCCACTGACAGAGATAATGGAAATGCAGGTCTGCTTCATTACAGCATCGATGAAGTAAGCTTCCTTTGTCTGTCATGCAGCTGATTAATGCTATATTTTGATGTTTCGTAAACTTTGTTGAACATCTTTTACGATGTTTTCTAGGTTGTTCCGAATGTTGGATTCGATCTTTTTCGCATTGATGGCACAACTGGTGAGGTCAAATTGGATGGATCTCTAAATTATACTTCAATGAGCACTTTCTATCAGCTGAAGATTACCGCAACTGTAAGTATTATTCCTCTTGACAAGATTGGTTTTCATATTTTTGCTATGTTTTAGGGAAAGTTAAAAACACCTGAACTTAAAGACCCTTTTATCATCTATGCATGCACTTTTTTATAAAATAATTTGAGGAAATGTATTTCCTTACCTATGATCACTGCCATAGGCATACTCTAAATATAAAGCTACCACTACAAACCTTACCTTAGCTGAAGCAGAAGACAAGAACTAGCTGCTGCTGTAAAATGGAACCCCTATTTAACTGCAATATTTATTTTTATTTTTCTATGAGTTAAACAAATATGTTAAGTATTCTTTAGAGATGCTTCTTTGTGGATTTTATTACCCACAAATGGAGCCCACATTCGTTTTTCCCTCTGCTCCCAGTTGTTGTGCTAAGTTAAGCTAACTGGCAGTAGTGTCATACAAAACAGACACATTTTCCTTCTATCTTTGGCCAACAGATGTCACAAATGTTAAACCAGGTATTTATAAGAAACAGCTTGATTGATAAGCTTATATGAGTTAAAGTGGAGAAGAGGAGGGTATTACAGCTCTACTTAACTTTCTTTACAAGCATCTTGAGGGTACAAAAAATCTTGCAAACTTTCATTTCCAGCAATACATTTTATCCACTAAATTAGCATCTAGCTTTAATCTTGCTGTTGGCATGCTGAAATGGCTGATGGACTTTGCATGCAGTCCCCAGTCAGTCAAGGCAAATTTTGCCTTATCCTAAAAGAAGCTTTCTTCCACAGGCTCACCGCAGGGCTGTGTTCTGTCTGCACTACTGTTTATTTTGTTTAAAAACAACAGCTGAGATCACTACAATGACAGCCAGCTCTTGAAATTTGATGATGACACAGTTTTAGTCAGTTTACTTCAGAGAGAGAGGAGAGGTTGATCGTGGGCCAGTCATGACAGATTTTGTACAGCGGTGTCACAGCCATTTCCTCAAGTCGAATGTACTAAAAACTAAGGACATGGTCATTGATTTTTAGAAAAAAACACCAGCCACCTCCCAACCACAGTTAAGGGCACAATGAGATGGTTGAGTACTTGGGGACAGTGACTGATAAAAAACTTGAGCCATTACCTCAACACATCCAAAATCTACAAAAAAGGGCCTGTACATATTGTCTTTTCTGTGCAGACTCAGTTCTTTTAGCATTGACCAGACTTCGATGGTTTTATTCTACAGATCTTTTATCAGGTCAATTTTGACTTTTTGTTTAATCTCTTTTAAGGGGACCTTAGAGTACAGAGCAAAAATCATCTGTACAGAATTATCACTCAGGCCAGCAAAATAAATGGCATGCAGCACAGTCAATCTTGTCCAGCTCTGAATTCATTCCACTCTTCAACTAAACTAAACTAAACTAAATTCTGTACGTTTTGTTTTGTTCCACGTGCAGTCATTGCAATTAACTTGCAGAACTCTTGAGTGCAAAGTTTTTTGTGGCACTTATGCTTTTATAATGATATTTTAGAAAGGAATGTGATCATTCCTTTAAGTGTGAATTAAAAAAAAAAAAAAATACCCAGATTGATGATTTTAATAACACTTATTACTCTTAATGTTTTTAATGTGGCTTTTAATTAGTTTTTGATTGCATGCTGCTATAAAATAGAATCACATTTCACCTTGAGGAAGAATAAAGTTCTGAACTGAACTGAAATGAACTGATATAAAGATTTTCGTCTGTAACATTGGATTCTTAAGTATTCAAAGCAGTTAATTATTAACCTTAGTTTTACTTATTTCATGTAAAATTATCTTACCCTTAACATGGACACGTTAAGGGAGAATTAAAGTATAAAACAACCTGGTTTTAAATATAGGAGAATTGATCCACAAACAAGCCATTTAACGTTTGTCATGTCTTACTTTACTATGTATCATACGCAGTGAATATAACATTTGTGGGTAGATTTCCCTGATGTCCACTGAACTAGTCATGTAATTAATGTTGTGGTAAAAATCCTTGAGTAAAAACAGCATAACATTTTTGAATCTCCTGTGTCGCATAACAGGATGGCGGAGGCAAGTGTTTTCTTACTGAAACCACGGTCTTGTCAACCACTGTTCCTTGCTTCATCACTGTTCTGGATGTGCCAGATCTCGACCCACAGTTCCTTGGTCTTCCCTACGTAGCGACAGTTTCAGAAGGGTCTCCTCTGGTAAGTGCTGGTGGACTTTATTCAATGAGTGCTTAACAGCATCAATGTTCATTTTCAAAGTGAAAAGTAAATCAAGGTCTTCAATATTTTCTGCAGTGTTCCACAGTTAAAATAAAAATATCTACAGTCTCACATTCCTTTAAGAAATGCTTTAAAGGATCATGTAGCTATATGTTCTCGTATGAGCACAAGTTTGGGCCATTTTGTATGAGAAAGAGGCAAATCTTCTGATATTAGAAAATCTTTCTTTTTCTCTGCTAGGACCAGCCGGTGTTTAAAGTGAACGCCAGAGACCAGGATACGGGGATCAATGATGATATAATCTATAGCATTGAAGCTGGTACTCATTAAAAAAAAGCCTTCGAACATTTTGTTGTTTGCATTAAGTTAGTAACTAAGAAACTGGTTTGTTTTTTGTCCCCCCCCCCCCAACATTCTTCGACAGATTCCGCAGGAGCTGAACTATTTAAAATCTCAAGAGATGATGGTGTGATATCTGTATCGTCAGCAGTTGACAGGGAAGTAACTGGTGAGACTGTTGTCCTGACCATAAAGGTACTGGTTATTTACACAAAACTCTCATCTGCATGTATTGTATTGCAATTTCTAAATTTTACATTTCCTGTCTCTTTAAATTTTACCTTTAATGCACAATAAAGGTTAAATTAAAGGATGTGCCATAAGGGACGTAAAACAATTAAGTCTGTCAATCTGTCTCTGGACTAAATGAATATAAGGCCAGCAGGTTAGCTTGGATTTTTTTAGAGACTGCAAGCAACGGAAAACAGTTTGTCTGGTTCTGTCCAAGGCCAGAAAGTCTTCTTTTTTTTGTTTGTTTTTGTTTTTTAGTTTGATAAATTAACAATAAACTAACAACACGTAACAAAGTAATAAAGCTATGATGTCTATTTCCTTCCTTTAAGATTTTCAAAAATTTTACCATTACCCAACGTCCGAATGTTCTGTGAGCCTTTTCGTTTCCAAACACCACAAAGATGAAACCTCACGGTATTACACCAACAGCTGTGTTTAAAAAAAAAAAAGAAAATGGGCTTTTGAAGGGATGGGTGTGTGTGAAAACCAAACCAAAGGAAGGTTCCAGCCAAATTTAACAAGAAATTAGCTCTGACTTTACATCATAACGTGGTTTTTCTGTGCTTTTTTCAAATATGCAGCATAAAAGGAGGCTGAATATGGAAATGTAGTAATGTTGTGAAATACTGTATACATATACATGAATTGTGTAAAAAGTCCAGTTATATTGTATGTTACGTACAGTCTCCTGTTGAACAGGCCATCATACATGCATGACAGTCTCCAATCTCAAAATCCACTTCCGTGTTGGCATTTTTATTTCATTAAGAACATTAATTTTGCCAGGCTGAGACAGTGAAATTATTATGTTTTGTTCAATTTCAGGCAACTGAGTCTCAACCAAACATCTACGGGTACTATGGCAGCACCACAGCACAAGTACAGATCAACATCCTCGACATCAATGACAACAGGCCGGAGTTTTACAAGTGTGGAAGCTCCTGCGTGAAAGAGAGTCACTTCACAGGAGAAGTGTTCGAGCACGCCTTAGGCTCAATTTCCTTCAATATGACAGTAAAAGATCTGGACAAGGTGAAGAAAATGAGAATGCAAAAAAAGAGGCAGTTCTCAAGCTGAAACATGAGGTTCTCCAGTAGTGCATGACCAGTGCTAGCAATCGTCTCCCTTGACTTTTCACAGATTTCCAAAACTCAGTTAAGCCTGGAAGGACCGGACAAGGACGTGTTTTCTGTGGAACCCCAGTCTACCGCGTCAGACAGCATCGTTCAGCTTGTGGTTAGGCAGCCCCAAAAACTGGATTTTGAAGCAAAACAGCGAATGGTTTTAGAAGTAAGCAAAAACACAATCAAGCTATTAGTCTGCAACGATAATATTGGATCATATTTGCAATTTTGAAAGCACTTTACCAGTCTGAAGTGATTCTTGTTCTGGTTTTGTCGAGCAGGTGATCGCCACAGATGAAGATGATACCAGCTTCATGTCAACAGCTACAGTTACTATTAACATCATGGACACCAATGACAACAGCCCCAAGTTCCCAGAGGACACCTACAAGCTGAGCGTGACTGAGCACTCTCCTGTTGGGACCATAATAGCCAACATTACTGTAAGGGTTTACTATCTGAACTCTTACTCACAGTTTGAGCTTGCATGTAAGAAACGCACTCAGTGGATGACACGTTCTTTCTTTTCCAGGCGGAGGACCCCGACACAATGGATCAAGGCAACATCACCTACAAACTTCTCCCAGAGAGCATGTGTGTGTGCACTTGGGCCAAACTGCAGTTATTCTGCTCACTTGCGCACCACTGAGCATCTGTATCTGTATCTGTCTTTCAGATTACTATATTTTGACGTGGAGCCACAAACGGGCTCAGTTTACGTGAAAAATAGCACCCTCTTGGATCGTGAGGTCAGGTCTTTGTATTCGGTGACGCTACAGGCCAGAGACACTGACAACAAGCCTGGCTCCACGGTGCTGGAGATCAGTGTGACTGACATCAACGACCAGCGTCCAGTGTTCAACAGAGATTCTTACCTGGTGTTTGTTGAAGAGGGAAGAAACTTAGAGCTTACCATAGAGGTAACAATAAATATATCTCATAGGAGCTGATGCAGCACTTCTTTTTATCAGTAGGTATGAACTGCAAAGGTTTGCGTTAACAAAAAAAAAATATTTTCTAGTATCTGAAGTGGAATTAGGCCACTTTACTCCAACCAGTGTTTCCGGGTAGTATCATTCATAGGTCATTGTCAGCCTGTTTACTATCCAAAGCTAAGCAACTGTAAAAATTCCACCTGGACATAAAAATGGCAGTCTCAGTGCTTTAAGAAAGGCAAGGTTTCAAATTTTGACACGTGATGGTGGTTCTGTCATTCTCCAACAGTGGAGCGTTTTACTGTGCGGAGGCTCCACAGTTACTAATTCTGTTTCTGTGTGTTCTATGTGTTCCATTATTACCTGAGGATAGTGGCCAAAGACAAAAGGCTTCTTCCTGTTCTGTGTCTTTAGCCAATGACCTTTAAACAATAAGTGGGAAAAAAAGGGAAGTGAAAGAAGCGAAAGGACTCTAGTAGTTATCAACCTAAGGCCTGTCTGTCTTTTAGGGTCTAAACTTTCACAAAATACATCGAGTTTTGAAATTACCCCAGAAATGATTTTGGACAGCAGAGAAGACCTGTCAATTGCAGAAGGGACACTGTTTTCTGAAGTGTTCCGATTCTTACAAAATACCAACGAATTTGTGCTTCAAAGTAATGTCTGATTATTTAGCAGATTAAATCTGCCCCTGTCCTGTCAGCAACAGGAGGCAGAGAAATGTAGGAGAAAGACAGACTGTTTGAAAGTTCATTTTGTACAGTATTTTTACAGATATTGAGTCAAAAACACACTGGTGTTTCACTATAGGCATCAACTCGGTGTCACCAGACACTTGTACTAAAATTTTGAGCGTAGTCAGTGGCAAAAAATATATACTGTATATATATTTTTTCAACATTTCCAAATTCCATTTCCGCGCCCTGTGCCGTTACATTGTGGTGCCTTCTGGAAGTCCTGGCGTCCAAAATCAATGCTGGAGTAAGTTTGAAAATATATGTATTTCGTGAGAGTTTAGATTCCAAAAGAGACACAACAGCTTTATACAACACTTTTACACATACATACACATATAGACATAGTCCCCAAGAGTTGGTAAATATGAAACGCTACTGTATTTAAGGTTATAGATTTCTTACAACCCTGTGATCAACACAAATTGTAACACCATCCAAGGCCTCCAAGGACTTCATTAATGCAGCTGTGGCTAAACAAGTTTGAAAGTGTAGTGTACTTGAAATATTAATAAAATGTACTTACACTTTCTCATCTGGACAGGCTACCGATGCAGATATGCCCGGTATGGAAAACAGTCAAATAGTGTATGGAATCGTACCAGGCATGTACAGTGATAACTTTACCATCGACTCGAACACCGGTGTGTTGAGAAACAGCAGTGAACTTGATCGTGAGGCCTTTGAGCCGCAGCTGAACGGGAGGGTTGAGCTCAGTGTAACCGCTACTGACAAGGGGACTCCACCATTGTCCACCATGGTCTCAGTAATTGTCAACGTGGAGGTAAGTGTCCAGCTCCTCGTGACAAATTACTGTGTTCCCACCGATACGGCCACTCTGTAGGATAACTGCTGTATTCTTTTGATGTTTCCTAGGATGTCAATGACAACATACCTGAATTTAAGGCTTCCTCTTACACATTCCAAGTTGAGGAAGCAGAAAAAGGTCGGTAATTATTTTTGGCAAAGTAATTTCCAGTGTTAATAATGGCAGAATATTAATAGTATTTCCCCCCCTCCATCAGGTGCATATGTCGGCTCTGTGTACGCTGTGGATTTGGATCAAACATCAGACTTTAACCGTATTTCTTACAGTATTGTTGATGGAAGCTTTGGTAACTTTATCATTCGCTCCTCTGGAAACATCACCTTGGACCCAGAGGTTGAGCTGGACTACGAGGGCGAGCGCAAGCAGTACAACTTGCGCATAGAGGCAGCAGACCTTGAACAGAAGAAAGCTGTAGTGATGGTGGAGGTGAATGTGGTTGATGTGAATGACGAGAGGCCTGAGATCATTCCCTCTGCGCCTG
>KV751330.1:4638550-4652427 GCA_001698575.1 Mola mola | reverse complement strand
GCCAAAACAAATGAAAAAATAAATTCCATCACAATTTAAAATTGAACCACTAATAATGACATTTAAACACACTAAGAAGTACTGATTAAAAGTACCATCAAACTCAGGAGTTATTACTTTACTCAAATTGGTCATGATTGTTCTCCTCAGACATACATTTTTTTTTTTTTAGGGTACCAACAGGTCAAAACACTGTGCCCAATCCAAAAAGCAAGAATATAAGACATAGAAAGCCTTCATTCAGAGGGGTCCGCTTAAACACAGAACAAGGCAACATTTAGGCTAACTTTAACTCCCGCACACTCGAAACAAGATCTAGTGTCACTCGTCTGTCAGTTAACGTAGAGATCAGCAACAAGAAGGATTATCATTGCTTCGTATTATCTGAGAGGCGGATCAAAAACGGCATTGAGATCTGAACTGACTCGTGGACAGCTGAACGAGCTTTCAAAAACAAGAAAAAACCCCCATCATGTAGGCTATGGCACTGAGCAGTGCTGCATGAGAGAAGATGTAGGCCTGCATTGAATGCCTTTGTGCTTTTTGAGATTCGCTCTTTAAGACCGTGAGGTCAGTCGGTGTCACCGCTCTCCACGTCCTCATCTCACTCGGTGGTATAAGCTCTGGAGCAGCAGTGTGGCTGCTGCATGTTCTCCATCATCAGACGGAAGGGGTTCCTCCTGCGCCGGCTCACCTCCCCGTCCCGCTCTCTCCTCGTCCCCGAACCCCCCAGGAGGGACTCCGGGGAGAGCGGCGTGGCCGAGGGCATGAGGGGTGGAGGGGGCGGCATGGAGGGCTGCCTCTTCTTCATCACCTGTTTCTCCAGGTGTTTCTGAATGGCTGAGCCCAGCACGGCCACCTCCACCACCGCCCCGTACACCTCCCACGTCATCCCCTTCTCATCCCAGCTCACCTCCTGCACCGGCTCATCGCCCTTTTCCTCACAATGCCTGGCCTCCGCCGTGTCCTCCTCAGCTGCTGCAGCCCTCTTCTCCACCTCTTTAACTACTTCCTGCTCCCATTTGCCCTCTTCTTCCTCCACGATCTTCTCCTCCGTGCTGGCCCCCTTCCTGATCTCAGGGAAGGTGTTGGTGGTTGGCGTCCTCGGCGTCATGGGCGCTGTGGCCACGGAACGGAACTCCACCCGCGTGTCCACCTGCAGCTGCGGGTCTCTGCTCTCTGCGCCCGCGGCCGCACACCTGCGGAGGGAGCTGGGGAAGCAGAAGGCCTGGTCCCCGTCAGGTGGGGTCATGGGGCTCGTGGCCACCGACTGGCACTGCACCACCTCCAGGCTCACCTGCGTGCGGATGTTGTGGCAGCCGAAGGGAGCTGGGGACTCGGGGACGGGTGGCTTCGCCCCCTCTTCGCACTCCGCGTCTCTGCGTGTTTCGTCACAAGCAGAAACTTCTCCCGTGTGCTGTGGTGGAGGACTTGAGGTGTTCTGTGCGCGTGCAGGAGCAACACTTTCTGTGGACATGTTCTCCTTCCCGTCCCCCCCTTTTGCGTCACTGATGCTCCCTCCGACTTGCTCACGTTCATCTATTTTGACCGTGTCCGACTGTGTGTGGTACGAAGATGCCTCCTCCTCGTCGTTGTAATGTGTGACTGTGATTGTGATGGTTTGATCCACAGCCCTCAGCCTCTGCTGCTCGCAGTGCTGATTACGGTCCACCAGAGCCACTTGTGGGTCCTCCGATGTGTCATATGTCAGCTGTCCAGTTTCCTTCAGCCCAGCTTCTTGTTGGCCGCTCTTCTCCAGCTCCTCACTCCTTTGCGCTAGTTCCCTGCCGATGAGCTCCGGGAAAGCCGTGGTGGAGGGCGTTTTCGGGGTCATTGGCGACGTGGCGACGGAGCAGAACTCAACCTGATGGCCCACCTGCAACTCCGCGTCTTTTGCGTCGGACCCCGTGGATCGCCCGAGGGCGCTTGGGAAGAGGAAGGCATGGCCACTGTCGGGAGGAGTCATGGGGCTGGTGGCCACCGAGTGGCATTGGACCATCTCGAGGCTGACCTGTGTGCGCATGTGGTGCTGGCCGACAGGAGCCGGGGAACGTGGATCGGAGGGGCCCGGGGTCAGTGGCACCCAGACCTGGATATTCTCATTTTCTTTGTCACTGCCGGGGCTTTTATCGCCACACACGTGAATCCCATCACCTGCGTCGCTGTCGGAGGTTGTCTTACTGCGTGTCGCAGCTGTCGCTTGATCAGCGTTGATTTGGCGTATCTGAGGGACGGCGACAGTCTGCGCAGATTGTCGAACTCCGATAGGATCTGATTGGTCAGCATTGTCGCGCACACCTCCGGAAAGCTCTTTGGATACTGGATCCACGTCTCTGTCTTCAGCGTGGCTGCCATTCGTGTGTGGCCTGCGGTCTGCGGCCGGACTCGTGTTAATCTGAGGTGTCTCTGGCGCAGCGCTGCCGTCCGAGCCGCCTGCACCATCTCCATCAGCTGCCCTCTCACCAGCCTTCTCCCCGACACCTCTCATCTCGTCCTCAACGCTGCCCATTTTGCCTCTGCATTAAGGTTGTGGGATAACCTGTAGGGCACAATACAGCACTGACACACTGTTTGTGAAATCTATGGCGACTAACACGATGGGCACGGACGGACGGACGGACGGGGGGGGGGGTAAAAATAAACAAAAATAATCCCTGCCATGACAAATCCATGTCGAGAGTCCAAATAAGTGACCAAGTTACTTCAGTGCTACTATTAGACGGAAAGTATATATAAATGGCACTAAACTGGGATATTAATATCACCCAGCACACAATTTGAAGGAATTCTCAAATGACCATTAGACATTTTTGCTGATTGATTGCTTGACAGATTGAAATAAATCAGACTATATTTTGAAAACATTATTACTGAAAACCATGCACATGAATCTGCAGACCAACTATTAAAAGAAACAGGATTAACCAACACAGTTGTAGGAAACCGCGAGCACTAGACATACCTCAGCATTTAATGTCAGACTGAAGTCTCCCCAGAACTCTCTGGCAAATTCAGGTCACACATCGCACATCTCGCCGTTGATCTGGACTCACATCTGCCCCAGATCCCCCCCCTGCGTTCACTGATAGTGATTGCAGAGGCTACAGGTTCGTCTCTAGAAGAATCTATCTTAGGCAATCCTCGCTCTTTAAGCCGTGCCTCTGTCTATTGAAAAAGCTTCACATTTCCAGTTGCCCTGGAAACCATGGTCGCCTCCTGGCAGTGTCTGGTAATGTAACGACAAAATATGAGCCCAGCTTTCCACTCATCAGTAAATCATATAGTAATTTAACTCCAGCTTCTCACAGCAACACAATGGCAACAGTGAGCGCAGAGATTAAATGTGTAGATTCTGGAACTGCGTGGCTGTATTTTAGATCAGGCATCAATTAGAAATAAAAGCTTTGATTTCACTGGAGATGATCAGTACGGGGGCTTCTAAAGGGGCTGTGGGGGTCGAGCATACAAGAAAGGGTTTTCTCTTAATACTGCTGCTTTTACGTGACGTGAAGGCCGCAGGGTCATCAACAGTAGCGACTCATGCAAACTCGGGTTTAGTGGGTGGAACTCGGTGAAATGTCGGTGAGAGTGAGTGTTGTGCTGCAGCAGTGGAAAGTGGGTATCAGCTGAAGGAGCCTGGAGGACGACGAGCTGTGCCTCCCACGCAAGCACCATCTTTCATACACAAACCCCTCCGCTCTGCAGACACAGGAATTCTGCTCGAGTAGTCGATGCTGAGGGAATTAGTTTAGTTTCCCCTCGTTTGTCAGAATCTGTCTTTTTTTGTGTGTGTGGGGGGGGGGTGTTTACTGTAGCAGTGGGTTGCAGCTCAGCCAGAACACATTGTACTGACACAAGTATTCTCACCATAAATTCAAAAGCCTCCACCAATCACAGGTCACCAAAGAGATCCGTTGCCTGGCAACTGCGTAGTGTGATGCAGGGATGTGTGCTGCTGAGGGCCAAGGTAGACCGCATCTGATCGCATCCTCATCCTGAGCCCTCAGCCTGCCAAAGGCCCTCTTCCCAGCAGTGTCGAGGTAATAAGGGCCGTGGCGGTTCGTTGATGAGTCGACAAGAGTGTTTCTGCACCCACTAAGAGGCTTGGCTGTACTGTGCGTGGCGGGACATCACATTTTAATAACCCCAACAACAACTTGGTATCTTTTTATTTCCCAAAATAGTCACATATAATGAAATGTAAAACCAAACAAGGAACATAGAATGTAAAGGTCAGAAGAAAATAAGAAAAATAAAGACAGTTTCTAAGAATTTTCCTTTGGAATGTTAGCTGAGTTTATATGTATATTTTAAGATAAAGCCAACATTATTATGGTCTGAAGCCAGGATGATTACAGAAGTTGGCTTCAGTGCTTCACCTAGACCCTATCATTTCTCAGGGATTATTTGGTCTCCAGTTTCTGTCCAAACTCCTTGATGGTGTTCGTGGCCTTGTCTGCAGCTTTTCCTATCGCTGCTTGAGTCTGTTTGCTGACTTCTTGAGCAGCTTCAAAGAGGCAGAGTGAAGCACAAGAGAAATATTCAGAAAGACAATCAAAGACCATCACTACCAGACAGAAAAACTTGAACACCTTCAAAGTTACACATAAACTGAAGTGTAAGCATGCATTTATGTCTATATAAAACTCTTGAGTATATGTGTAATCGTTCCGTTGCTGCACTTTCAACCCTGTAAAAGCCACTTTCAATCAAGCTAATTCTGGATTTCCATCTTTATAGTCCTGTATTACAGTAGCAAGTTAAATACTACGTTTGTGATTGTGTTTCCATTATTGCTTGCACATCGTCAGTTTTTCAGCTCTCAGAGATAAATTGAGAGTTTAAATCTTTGGTGCTCATCTTTCATCAACTTAAATTCAGGGAAGCTGAGTTGTTTTTTTTTTTTTTCATTCTCTGACAACTTGAGTCTGAACTCTGACAACCGTCTGTTCAAAATATTGTTTCTATTGTCAAATCATGGCGCCTCAAAGAGAGAAGCTGCACTTTACCAGTGTTGGTGGTTTCTTTCGAGGAGTCTCCCACCTGCTGCACAGCTTCCTGAGCTGCCTGCGCTGAAACAAATCACAGGCACTTACGGCTACTGACCTCAGGAGGAAGACTTTTAACTCTTGGTTGAAAAACAAAAAAAAAAAATAAAAAGAATTCAAATGCCTCAAATTTTACACGACCGCATAAAATTAACAATTAACAAGGATTAACAATTTCCCTCGGGGATAAATAAAGTATTCTGAATCTGAATCTGAATCTGGAAATGTGTTGTGTATTTTTTGGGCTACCATTTTACTCCTTTTCAGGCACGAAAGACATTTCCTCTGTCTAGAGACTTTACACTAACCCTGTGTCCCCTACAGCAGCTGTACCTGCAGTGTCTGCCATTTCTTTCGCGGCCGAGTGGCTCGTGCCTTTCAGGTTCTCGAAGGACTTTTTGAACGAGGCCATGGCTCCTGTCTCTGCCTCTGAAGCTTCTATGTATCCATCGGAGCCGACAGTGAGCGGGCACGGCCGTTTAATACCCTCTGTTTGAGCCCAACAGTACCGACCCTGCACGTTCCAGCTGGATTAATCCAGACAAAACCCACCCAAAGAGGCCCCTGATCAGGCTGACATTCCAGCTATGGCAGCATCCTGCCAAGGGCCAGAGCTCACTCAGCAGATTTTACACATCCTCTAATCAACCCCCCCACTGGCAAGAGTGAGCAAAAAGGGGAGTATGTGAGGACGAGGCATAATAGACCCTGATTTAGACCAAGGGACAGAGAAACAAAAGAATTACAAGGCGTTTAAAAAGTAAGGCGTTTTAAACATGACCCAACAATGACGGGTTCCTTTTTCACTTTTTATTTACAGAGGAATGTATGTCTGGCTTAACACATAAACCTTTATATTGTCAAGTCCTGCAATTTAAAGCACATATCGATATGCCAACCACTTTGATTTCAAGACGTAATATATTGACTTTAACTTTAAAATGTTCGTTACACACAAACACGCGCACACACACAAACATGTATACTCTGTCCAATTCTAACAGATGTTGTACTGGAATGTCTTCACGTGCAACTAGAAAGATACAATGTAAAAAACTCTTAACTCCAAAATTGTTCAAAGAAATTTCCAAAGAAACGCAAAAGTAACGAACCCACAAACAGGCATTGTCGACATTTAAGAGGATATTATTGTTTTTCCATATCTGCTTGCAGCTGGACATATTTATTTTTTCCACTCCCAATGTCTCATTGGAAGATGATGAACATCTATTGCACATTTTCCTAAATACGGACACACACAAGTACAAAGTCACAGGCCCCGGCTCTCATCTCATTTCATTGGGAGGGAATCAAGGAAATGAGAAAGAGAGGGCAAATCCTAACTCTCAAATACCTACACCCAGCACATCACATTAATAACATGACATTTACAATATATTATCACAAAAGATTTGTCTTGAACGGGAAGAACTTTTATCAGTGGGAATGCTTTTTTCTTGACTCTTTTTTCGACGGGAGTATAATTGTAATTTTTTCGCCATTTGTCCTTTTTATTATTAGAAATATTATTGTGCTGCTGGTTGGATGGTGGCTCGGACTGATGCTTTTATGCCTCTGGTTCGTAGTCCTGGCTCTCCTGGGAACAGAAGAAGTGATTTTAGGAGACAAGGCAGAAGCTCCATGTTACATCAAACAGTGAGGCCTTAATTAAAACTAAATCGCGTAATTCAACTGAAATCTCTTTGTCTGGGGTCAACATGATCAATCTCTGCTAATGTCGCTCCATCACAGCTGTAAGCCCTTCTGCTGGTGCAGTGCCACTTCACAGCCTGCAGGGGGCAGTACAGGCCAGCACCAGCTTCAAGGACAAGTCGTGAGCACCATTCCCAGCATCCTTGCAACCTTGCCACGTACCCCCATGCACCTAATCATAAATAAATAAGAACGCAACCTGTGAATGTGAAACAGGCTTGGGGGTAATCTGTTATACCGTGATTGGATAATTGTTAAATCTCAAAACCGTCCCTCGGTTCACTCTGCAGCACTCAGCGACTCCGTATTTAAAGCGCTGCAGGGAGACCCTGACATTACCCACAATGCATGGAGGCAGACAGCATCATCACCACACCCATTCAGAGAGAGCTTACGCATCGCTGGTGTCACAAAGGGTGGGGGAGGGGGAAGAGATGTGTAGGAATGAAGAGAGAGAGAGAGAGAGATTGAGGAGGACACTGATGATACAAGATGCTGCCTCTGAGCAATTTACTTTAAATTTGCATATCTGGGAATATCCGCGTTTTACTCCTTTAACCAATCAATGCAGTAATCTGCCAGCAGAGGCTATAGGAATGAAAAGATTCCTCAAAATTCACTGCATAGATAGATATATTTTCAAGCTAGATCTAGAGCACACATTCAGTCTTGCTCCAACTGAAGGATGTACAGTGGAATGTTTCACGATAATATAATGGGCTTATAAAAACCTAAGTGGTGCGGTGGAAGAAATGATTATACAAATAAATACAACTAAAATTATAACGTTCCTCTCTAATCTATTTTCAAAGCAATAGGTTCTGCAGTTTGTCCTGTCCCTGAGAGCCAAATTCCAAAGATAGCCATCTGTGTCAGACTTGCATCCTTCACGCACGCACGCACGCACGCACGCACACACACATGCTGCTCTGTGTAGGTGGGTGGTGCTATAGTCACTGTACTTGCTATGTGGCAACTGTCTCTCGCTGAGGCCTCTGCTTTCATTTCTAGAAAAAAAACAAAAAAACAACAGAAAACGAAGGATTACCTGAGTGTGAGCTACAGTGACTGTGTGGGACAGGAAAGGAGGGCAAATGTGGAGTGCTATTGAACTAAAATGCAGTGAAAAATGTGTAACTACGCACGGCTGCTGAATGCTGATGAGCCGGCACCTACTGTAAGTGAATGAACTCATCTCTGATGGCAGTTATTGTTACGGGCCACTTAGCAAACATTGTAAAAGCTATTTAAACTCACATCATATAGAGTCATGTGTGGATGCTTTGTGGCGTGAAGTCTGATTACCTGCTGGGTGTCATCATATGTTTCTCCTTCTGGGTCCAACATTGCCTCTCCCTGGCCCTCCATGGCTTCCTGTCCATACTCTTCAGGCTGAGAGACGGAGAGGGATAAAACATGTGCAGTAATAGATACAACTACAGTGTATATAGTTTGGAGTTACTTCACCTTTAAATATGGCATTACTCCATAATGTCCTTTTGGTCAGCAGACCTCATGAAAGACTTAAGTGTCTTCCGTGTGTGCATCCTATGCACTGTCAGTACAACAGAGTTACAGAGGAAAAGCAGCCGAGGTGGTTAAACAAACAAAGACTAATCTCTGTTCTGGCGGTCTTTACCGAATCCTTAAAAGTCTCTCGTTCTCAACCCACTTCTGACATTAAAATAGCATGCAAATGTCATTTTGTGCAACATAAGTATTAAAATATATGTTACTATAATCCTTAGGTTAAAGAGAGAGTTTTGGTCATTTTTATCCTCCTCGTCTGGATTAGGAAATATGATAAAAAATCTTTTGTTATCAAGGATGATACAGAACATTCTTTCACCCAGATGGTCAGAAGAGAATTTTGGCGGTTTATCCACAATGGCAGTATGGCTGCCTGTCTGTTGGTCAGTCCAACTTTGGCCAAGACTAAAGCAACACCAGGTTTTTAATTTGTCCAGTACTATCTTATTACTACCTCAGCTGTACACGCTAAACTAAGATAGCAAGGATTGATTGAAACAATCTGCTCAGCGTTCTCCCTGTGAACGTGTTAGCATGCATGGAGGGAAAGTTAAGCTTAAACACACACAGCTATGACTTACATTAAAATAATAATCTCAAATTTCTATTTTAAAGAAGATGAATTATTTCTTCAAAAGAGGAAGAAAATGTATTAGGGACTACTTTTCGCTGCAGACCAACAAACATTTGGTGTTTCTACAGCTGTCGTTCCGAAAATGTTCCTACACTGAAGACTCGGGAAACAAAACAAATTGGACATGAGAGCCCCATCTGATGAGACTTCATTACTGAAAGTCTATGAAACCCATGACCCAAGTGGTCATACTTTCTGTCACTCTGCTACTAATGGCTAGATTCATAGTAAAATTATTCCTCTTCGTTCTCTCTGGAGCCCTCTCATGCACTGATGGCGGTAGCTGGCCCATTGTGGAGCGCCACTGTTGAACAGGGTATTTACAGCAGCAGGTAAACAGTAATTACCATAGTCTGTGTTGATCACAATAAAGGGACATGTCACAGAGGCAAAATGACAGATGGTTCAGAAATAACAGATTATAGACAAAGACAGTACTTGCTGAATTAGGTTAAATCAGTGCTGGTGTTTTAAGTATTTCATTGATCACCAGCCATATCTTTCAATAATTACATACCCTATATTATATATATATACACCCTATTATATGCTTCGAGAGCTACTCGAAGCATTCAAACGCACCTGCCACAACAAGCCCTGAAAACACAGCTAGTGGGTCAACTTGTGTTTATTTTTATACCCAGCACTAATCAAGTCAATTAGGTCAGCGAAGAACAGACTATAATCCCATGTACCGCACCGAGCTATTGCTTTGAGCCCAGCACAACGGGAAACAACCCCATGATGAACCTAATCAGTCGGATCACTGCCGGTGAAAAAGTGAAAATGATAAAGGCAGTTTATGGGATTACAACGTGAGCAAGTTGCATTTTTGTGTCTGATTGGCACCACATTTGGATTCAGTCTAGATGCAAGCAGAGGAGAAGGCTAAGTGTCAAAGATTGTGATAAGTATAGCATTTTTAAAGTGAAATATTTCATTGCACGAATTTGCGTATGTGCTAGTTTGTCTTTAAAACACCTGCAAGGATGCACAGGTGGCACAGCTAGAAGTGAACAAAGCGCGACATTAAACCTCATAACGTCAACTGTGTAACAGCCTGTTGTCACTGGTTTTGTAGCTTGATAGCGCCTGCCAGAAGCCTATTAGAGCGGGCTGTCAGATTTACTAGATAAGTGAATCAGTGGAAAGAGTCCAACTCTGAGGGATGAAGGCTCGGGAGAGGATGGGGGCCTCGCTGTTTCACAGGCAGAAACAGCCGCAATGTTAACATGCTGACAATGAATAAATAAACAAATAAAGTGTGTGCCGCTCATATTTCCAGGCCCAGTTACGTGTTGACTTTTCTACGTGCTGTGTTTGTGCAGTCAAATGCATTCCACCTCTCACAGTGTGGACAAACTGATGCGAGTGTAGGCAGATAGTAGTGACATTTGAGGTCTTCAGGGGGTTCAGAGTACAAGAATAGAACAGCTCGTATTCAGCACAGCGCCGCAATTTTTCCACAGGAGCTTCTCAAATGAAACAAGTGGTTTCAAAAACAATTTTAACTGCATTCCAGCTGCTCATTGGCTATAGGCTCTCTTACTATCAGTGGGAATGTTTAGGAAAGTGCAAACATTCTATAGCACGCTTTAATTCTTAGTTCTGAGTTTAGAAAAACACTTTTGCAATAAAACACAGACAGGCTTACTCAGCTTTTTCTCTAAATTGACCACGTTAACTGTGGTGAGGGATATTTAAAGTAGAGTATGTGTCTGTGCTGACAGTGAAGGAATGACAACAAATGAAACGTCAACTGGTAACTCTGTCAGCACAACATGCATATTCATCAGCAGCGCATGTTTATTCCTGCAGAAGTGAACACGACAGCAAGCTGCCAACTGTACTTGAGCTGAGGTCCGCAAACTAAGTTTCTTTCCCTCCGTCACTCGTTCTCAGGCACAAAGAGTAAGAGTAAGGTGTTGCTCCATTATCACCATGGAGGAAGTTTTAGAAAGTCTGACAAAAAAAAACTCATCGCAATCCAACTCGCTGTCCGGATCATAAGCTGATTTGCCGGGCAGAAGGGGTATAAAGAAAAACAATAGAGGTGTTTGATACTGAAAAATGTTAACTCATTAGTTGTCCAACATACGTTGACTGAATTGATTTCACAGGTAATTTGTTTGACCTGAGGATGATTTTCTGTGGGTGTGCATGAACACACTGCAGCACTTGCGTGCCGCGCAACAGAGACAGCATACGTACGTTCACGTCAGTAGGGAAATCGTCTTTTTTCCCCAGTCCGGTGGCTGCGACAATATTCCCAACGGCTCCAGTGGTTTTCTCGGCCACTGCAGAAAGACACAAACACTTGCGTCGCCTTATATCTGCAGACTCAGTGGACAGATTAAAATACTTCACACAAGTATTTTGGCCCTGTTTTGTTTCTCAGTTGATTACTTACACATAATGACCACTCACAAAAACAACATGATGTTTGACAGAGAATACAACTCACCTGTGCCCACACTGTCTTTGGCCTTGTTACCTGAATTAACAAAAAAGAAATTTATGAGAAAAACTCCCTTACAAGTCAAGTTCCGTTCAACGTTTTGCACTTCCTAGGTTAATTTCTTCTGTGTTAATTGTGTGTGTAAATATTGATCTGTAAACCTGAAACTAGCCACTTCAGCAGTATTACCTCTCAATTAGAGTAAAATTCAAGAAGCCTACATATTCAGAATTTTAAATCAAACCTGTTTATATAACAAACTGTGAAAGGTCACTACAATCATACAAGCAATGCAATTGTATTCACGGCAGCTTCAGAGGAACTATAGAGGAGTAATGGCTGCAGCACTTCTCGGTACGCTGTACTCTTACTGTGAGGACCTTTTTTTAAACTTTGCAGCCCGTTAAACCAAAGCCACTGAACTGTTCAAGTCTACAAACTTGGGCAAATCTAAACCACCATGCTAAATGGTCATGACCACTCAAGCCTGGTCATCCTCTCTGCTGTGCACCGGTCACATGCCTTGTTGCTCCTCGAGGGCCATTAAGCGAGGAGAGACTGGATGATGATAAGGTACAGAAATGTCACTACAAAAGGCTTCACAGCAAACCATGTATCTACGGCAGTGCAGCTGTATGTCTACAGTTACACAAATGGATGATAGCTGTGGGTAAAAATCTATTAATATCTATTGCGGTAAATGCTATTTTAAAGCTTGTTGTTTTCCAAAAATGAATAAATTGCCTTTTCCTTCAAGCCTTAACTCATACAGGAATTTAAAAAAAAAAAAAAAAGCTTTTTTAATGGAAGAAAAACGAGACTATTTTTGTTTCAAGGTGTAGGAATGGTTTAGCAAATGTTATCAATGGTGACAAAAGTGTCCATAAAACTGTATAAAGGAGCCAAATATACTGTATTATGGTGTAACTGCAAGGGTTCATGCAAGTAAAAATCCTGCTTTAAACGTTGCACTGCTTAAACATTGCACTCCTTCCTGTCGTTCCTTGCTCCATAAACGAGAGAAACAGACTAGTAGTTGTAACATTAAATGGCATGTAGTGCGGGTTCTTCTCTTATCCGCCTCTCCTCCTTGCTCTACTCAGGCTGACTGCTCAGCTCAACTGGGTGGGCGGGCTGCAGCAGCAGTAGCAGCTGTCAAAAGGTGGGCCACAGACCTATCGGATCACTCTTACCCCTCCTCCAAGAGGGGCCTTCAAGCGAATCATACGCAGCTTTCTAGGGCACCACCACGCTCAACAAGCAGCACGCAGCAGCAGAGAAGAACAGCTCCTCTCCCGTTCTTTGGTGATGGGTGACAGCGCCGTGCTGCTAAACGTGTCAGGCAATCGGATTCAGTCGAAATGCAGTGCGAACAGAAGTGTTGCCAGATCGGTGGTCCGAGCTAGTGACAGCAGTCCAACCAGCAGGGGCGCCACTGGACTCTTTGGCCCTCTGACATCAGCTCGGCAACAAACAAAATAAATATCTACAATGGCCGGCAGGTCTGGGGCCTGCGGCCAGCTCCCAGTCCCCTGGGTCATCTAGCCCTCCCCATTCACACCCAACAGATCGACCTTTACAATGCGCAGAGCCGGCAAATATTGAAGAAATCATTTTTCACAAACAACAAGGGGATGTTTGTCAGTCTGCTGTAGATATATTGGTGAAATAACACAAAATAAAACATGTTCATCACACTTCGTCTGGAGGTAAACTAAACATGACCTACTTCCAGCCTCTCAATCTTCGTATTTCTTTTGTGCTATTACATTTTATGAGGTTGTGTGCTCGTCATTTTTGGGTTTAAGACTGTTGACAGGCAGCAAACCAGCAGTCTGAAGTAAAAACAGTGAACTCAGTGAACAGTGATGAGCTTTTTCACCATTTTCTGACCTTTGATGGAATCATAGCTTGACAGTATGGCACTAAAATAATATCAGTTGTTTAGGACATTTCATGATGGACTGTATATATCATTGCGCTTCTCCTTAAAAGCGCTTCATACATGCTAGGTCTGGGCAACAAAATCAAATCACAATATCTTTGAGCATATATCTCGATATTCATGTTGGCATATTGAAGGGATGACTATTGACACTTTGACAAAGTATAAAAAGAATGAGATTCTGGATTAATAATCTTTAGCAATGTGGCTTTAATGACTGAAGTGGGTGAAAGTGAATATTAGAGCAAGTGATCCTTTCAGATAATTTCCTTTTTACTGTAATGCAATCTTTACAACCAGGAAAAGACAAAACATAGGACACTTTATGATGTATTGAAACGTACTACCTGGCATCCCAGATAATTTCATTATGCATTATCACTGCCTTCAGAAGCGAAGCGTAAAACTGGAGTATGATGAACGTGACAACTCTGTTTTATATGGTTTCATTCTATTAGAAGAGTGGTAAAGAAACTGAGGCTATACCAGTTCCTATTGTAGCTCTGTGGCCAGTTGCAAACCATTTTTTCCTTCCCAATACTGACTCTG
>KV751330.1:4611022-4638493 GCA_001698575.1 Mola mola | reverse complement strand
TATAAACGCTCCACTAAAAGCAGCTTATGTGAACGTTACCACACAACGTGATCTGTCTGACTCATGTTTAAATTCATTCTTTGCTGCTCTTGAAACACTGGTTGCCAGTGGGAGCACAGCACAACTCCCTGCATTGGCTTTTAAAGCAGTGAACAACATTAATGGTCTAGGAAGTATCAAGGTCCCATTTACGTGGCATCACATCTTTGCATACACTCAGTACTCACCAGGTCCAATACCTGCCTTTTGGGCATTATCAGTGGCATTGGAGCAACTCTAGCACCCCCCTGCACGCCTCAAATGTTTGTTTGAATGCTGATCTAAAGAAAGTGAAATCGTGGTGAGAAGGCTTCCTCTCTGAGGAATATACTTAGAAATCATGACACAGAGGCACTAACAGGTGCAGATATCTATGACAGTACCCATTACAAATTAGGCTGGACTATAACGGACAAAAGCGGCAGCCTTTTGCCTGCTTGTCACAGGGAGGTTACCAAGAGCTGAGAATTTTTTCCAATCTGCTGCCTTCCAATGCACGGACATGTGGTAAGAACTGCTCCCACCATCCTGCTGCCCCACCCCCACCCCCTGCTCCCATCCCCTGCCTGTAGCCCAGTCAAGACCTTTCTATCACATCGTCTACATCAAGAGATCTTTTTATCCCAGGGCATCCTTTAAAAAGCTCAAGGAATAAACAGTGGATATTAGCTTTGACGCAACAGATAAAAATGATGATTTAAATACTGCTGCAGTGTGGGTGAGTAAAAAAACAGATATTGACCAACCTTCAAGCTGGTGTATCGTACTACCACTGCAATAGTGAACTATGAATTTAGCAAAGAGCTGTGGTCACCAAACACTATAACATATCAGTTATTTTCACTTAAACCACAAATTCAGCACAGTAAAACTGACCACCTACAGTCTTACTGGTTTGTCTCCTGCGTGAGGAAGGCATTTATTGTGCCAATAAAGTTAGTGTATAATTTCACCATTTTGTCTCTGCTGATGTGCGGCTGCTCGCACATTCAGCAGAAACGTCACAGCCTCCAAGGGCCCACATATGTTGCTTGTAAAATAACCACCCATATCCTGTGATCGCCTTACCTACAAACATGACGCCTTCTTTAGTCTTCTCGGCGGCAACTGCAACTCCTTCCTTGGTCTTCTCTGCAGCCACAGCCATCCCCTCTTTTGCTTTAGACAAACCCTTCATTATTGCATCCATCTTGGCCGATCTACTGTGGAGAAATGGACCAGAGCTGCTGTTTCTCACCACGCACACGTCAAACCGGAACTCATAGCGCCATGCAGCATCTCAAATTATGGACGAGTATCTGTAATCACCGTACTGTATTTCTACAAACCTCTATAGATATGAGCATACTGTAAGAGCATATACATAATGGGAGAAGAGGGCTTCAGCGCCTCCTGTGGCCGGTGCCGGCAGCTGCAGTCCAGCCTGTAGTAAAAACCCTGCGTTCACTCGTGTATTCGAACCCTCCTTTTCCCGTCCTTGTCAAAGCATGAAATATTCAGCGGCCAAAAGATTTCAATGAAATGGTTGACTGTGGAGGTGCTCATTAATTATTGCTTCTTGTAATGCTACTCTCGGTGCAGCGAGATGACAGGACTGCGTGTGGGAACATGCGCAGGCCTTAGAAAAAAAAAAAAAGATTGTACTGCACATTATACTAGAAGGCAGTATTCAATGCAAATACGGCACAGGGTTGCTGGGGGGGAGGGGGAGGGAGGCACGATTCTTACGATACTGCAAGCATGGGCTTTATTCTGAGTGTGTCCGATCACAGGCGGAGAGGACATTTCCACCAAACGGACAAGGCTCAATATTCGGTATTCCTGCAGCACAGCCGAAACCTCCAGAGTCCCATCCTCGTTCCGACTCGAGCTGCACCCGCACCTGACTGATATCCTCTGCCTTTAGCTGACCTCAATAAGCGTGAACATGTATACACTCATGTCGATTCAAGGCTCATTCTAAGGTCCAGTGGCGACGCTCACATGCAGGGTCCTCAGATGGTGGTGACCTCTATGTGGCCATAAAATAACAATAAGTGAGTGCAAGGAGGGAGAAATGATTCCTTACCTATTTACAAGTAGCCTTCGACTCGCCCCCTTATGATTCAGTCGCAAAGTGGAGACACACCAACGTCCAAACGGGAGGTATTCAAATGATCACAGTAAGTGGGCCTTTCTCGGGCTGATCTCCACCAACAGGGACGTCCCCTTCACAGTGCGGCTGAGACTATCACGCCCCCCCACCCCCCTCTCTCCCTCTCTCTCTCTCTCTCTCTCTCTCTCTCTCTCTCTCTCTCTCTCTCTCCACCATCACTGCCTCCCTCCACATTGATCACTTCGAGATGCCAACTAGCACAGCGAGGAAGATAATGAGCTTGTGCCTACAGTGTTGGCTGTTCATAGCGAAAAACCATGTGGCTATTGATGTGTTTTACTGTTAAACTTTGACAGACTGGCTCTCGGGGACTCCATTTTGAGTGTAAGTTTGCCGCTTCGCCCCTAAAATGCCCTGGAAGGCTGCATGGTGCCAATTTTGGCTTCCATCAAAACTGCAACTACCATTCCATAAAAGCGCAACGTCCTTTAGAGTATATTTTTATCTGCCCCAATTAGCCAATTAGCTCATTAAGTGCTGCCCAAAAGCAGGTGCATGGCCTTTAAAGCCACTCATCTCTCTCTCTCCCATGTCCCATGATCCCAGGGTGATACCGTTCCATGTAAGAGATGTAAGAGGGCTGTGTGCAGGCATGTATTGATTTGTTCCCTTACAGCAGCTGGGGAAGTTCATTCATGCTTTAAAGAGAGGATATTATACATACTGTCAGATATTTATTATTTTGGTATGATTCATCATTCAAAATACTCTACAGATCTCTCTATTTAGTGCCTGGGTCCAGCGCTCTGGTTCAGTCCCCCAGCGCCCACTCTCTTGGATTGGTCACCCTTCCTTCTTCTTTCCACAGGCCGCGAGCACCTGAGCTGTTGTTGGCGTTTCAGACTTAAGCTGGAGCATTTTGTTCATTTTCGCCATCATTGGGCACAAATTCCATAATAATATTTGAGAATATTGTAATCTAAAGTGTTCTGAAAAATAAGATCAGAAGATACTTTTAGGCCGATCACGGGTCACTTCAGAGAGAGGGTGGTTTACACAACAGCAGACAACCCAGCAAAGAAAACTGCCCTCCCAGTGTCATCAACAGTTGCATACGTGGCAGAGCAAGGCGGAAAAATGCAAACCCAACATGTCAAAGCAACCAGCTGAAGAGTGAGGCGGGGCTACGGAGCAGAGTTGCTTCTGAAGAGTATGTTCATGATGCCTTTCCTTTGCCTTTTGCTTTTAACTTCCAGGAAAGAGAGGAAGTGAGGAAAAAAAGCCGGAGAACAAAATTCAGTTAATTGAACCAGAATAAAACTTACCGTGTCCTGTTTGAGTTATAGATCTTCATCTGCAGTGGTGGTTATTTATAGTGCAATAATTCACTATGTCATTCAATTATGTCTTTTATGTCTTAATGTCTTTTATGATATATAAAAGGCTTAAACCGTCATCAAGAAAACAACAACAGGTCACAGTAATGCCATAGGAGTTAGAATCAAGGGAACAAAGCAAAAAGAATCCAAAACAAATACAATTAAAAAAAAAACGCTTATACTTGTGAATGCCTTTTCAGTCCTTCATTACAAAACAAACCCATGTTGTCTTTGGAATACTTGCTGCTTAACACCAGGGGAGTCTGTTTTCTAATTCAAAGTAACGCTAATGTTTTGTTTTTTTTTCGTCGCATTTTACTTTTAACTTAAACAAGATTGAGAGTGAGGAAGATCCGAGAACAGGATTAATTACATTTAACCAGAATAGAACTTGTTATCCTTACTTTGTCCCGTTTGACTTGTAGATTTTCCTCTTTCTTTACGTGACAGCAGTTTGCAAAATTATCTGCAGGGATGGTACTACAATACTACAATATTCACTATGTGGCTGAATTGTGTCTTTTGTGTCTAATGACATTTGTGTTCCATAAAAGACTTAATCCATCATCAAAGAAATTCACAGGCCACAGCAGAATGATAGACAACAAAATCAGAGGAAAAAATATAATTTAAGATAACGTACACTGATACACCTTTGCATTTAATTACAAACACATGATAATCTGAATCTTGAATGATAAGTGTAGAAGTATAGAGTGTGTAATTGCACTAGAGAAAAAAGTAGTCAATCCATTGAATGTTAGAATCAGCACACATTTGCATCAGGTGTTGTCTCAAGTGCACCTGATGCAACTCATCCAAAGCTTCACTGGTTGCATTGCGCTTGAGATCGAACAAATCATATATATGAAGTGGGTAGGGGTTCGTTGATGGCATCCTTTGACTGCATGTTAGAAATCTGTCAAGTAAGCGATAATAAATAAAAGAAATGTCCAAAAAGTTAAGAGAAGAGGCCATTTCCTTGTAAAAAAAAAAAAAATAAGGAAAACAATACAAAACGATAACTATGGCTCTCGGTGTTCTTAGAGATACTGTTGAAAGCATAGTTTGCAAATACAAAGTTAAAGACTGGCTAATCTTGATGAATGGGAAGTGGTCACAAGCTGATCGAGCTGACTCCATCCTGCTGGCTGATTAGTTGTTAAATTTGACGTTTACTGTTTCACCAGTATCGGTGAAGTGGTGCATTTTCTCCATGGTTACGTGATTCTGAACCCCATATTTTAAGGTTTATTCAGTTATTTTTCTTTTACATCTCAGGGGGCTGAGTGGTTGTTATAGGCTGAACATATTTACTTTATCCAGTCCAAAGACAAATCTGTTTATTTGCAAATATAATTAGAGAGACAAACCTACACATTGACAGGAGGAGTGACTTGTGAAATGTTTTAACGATAAACAGTGAAAAGGTGACAAGATACTGCCTTTGAAGCATACGCTTTGCCTAAATCTCTGAAGTTCTGGAGATTGTGTACCTTTAAAAACTCTAAATGTTTTTGTATGCATATAAGCGGTAGAAAATGGATGGATGGATGGATGGAGTTTGTTTGTATGTTACCAGCTCACTGTAACATACAAACTACATACAGCTTCCTCACAGAGTAATTTCAGGCACATTGTAGAGGTCTGAACTCTACTGAGTGCTGACTCACTTGCTCTAACTTCTCTCAATTTACTGTAAAATGTCATTTTTGGAATAATCTGAAGGTCACAGATTATTATTGACACATTTCTGACTGTATATAGCTGCTGTATGTTAGGTAAGAGCCTTTACTGAACGCTACCAATATTTAAACAATTAGGCTGTAACTGTTTCTCCTGTGTGCTCTCCCCTCCTCTCTCCTATGCATCCTATTCGGGCATGCGCAGAGCCACACAGGAGGCGTGATCTGAGGGCGATACCATCCATGTAAGAGATGGGGGGGTTGGGTTGTGAGGCAAGCCTGTATTGATTTGTTTAAACTAGCTGGGGATGGTGATTGATGCTTGAAGACGGTTCATTTAATCATGTTAAGAGGAGAACAATATCCGTATATAAAACCTACAACCACCTTTTCTTGTTAAGCGAAAATCAACGCGAGGCGACCGCGTGCTCGTGAGGTCAGAGTGTTCGCTGCGGCGAACATGTTTCAGCCAATCAGAGGAGAGCACGGACTCATCAAATCCCGAGTTCCTTCAGGCTGACTATTGAACCTGCCATCAAGCGTTGCTGCTTTCCGGCGGGGTAACAAATAGGGTTAACCACAACCCCCCCTCCTTTATTTATTTTGACGTAAGTGCAGTGACGCCATCCTGATTGTAGTGGGCGAGATAGCAGCCTCTCCCTATCCGTCCTGCCTCGTTTGTGGGTCGTTATGTGAAGGAAATTAAACTTGCTCCAGGTCAAACATTCTCCTCCCATGTTATCGTTTCGTCAGGAGAGAAACTAAAATGAAAAATAAGAAATATGTTTTGTTTTTTTCCCCTGTGTGGGGCGTTTATAAATACGCGTTGCATGTGATCTGTGAGTCGAGGCTCGGTCTGGCGCTGTCCAGGGTGCTGTACTGAGGTCCGTCTCTGTCCAGGGTGCTGTACTGGGGTCCGTCTCTGTCCACGGGTGCTGTACTGGGGTCCGTCTCTGTCCACGGGTGCTGATCCGCTTCAGGCAACATCAAACTGTCCTGCAGGACAGCACGCAGTCCGTCCAAGTGTATTTCAGCGCAGTGGAAGAAGACGTTCCAGTTGTAATTTAGTTTACTCGATCCACCTTTAAATCTGCTTTCTGTCCACAGGTGCAGACGATGAATTCAACATATTGTCAGCCGCAGCTGCCCTCTTGTGGTCGCTTGTGTATATAGCATGTTATTTAGATTACATTCACAGCATCCTTTACTGAGGGAGCGCGTACATATTAAATGCAAATAATCTAGTAAATCTGGAATGTCGAAATTTCAAATAGACATATCAAATTAACCTTGTTAATCAGAAACACACGCAACGGCAACAGTAACACAAAATTGATTTGAATTAAATCTAATTCCGGCAGCCTTCCTAGAAAGAATGAATGGTTGGATGTATGCAAGTGCGTTTTAACTTAATATATGGGACATTGCTATTGCTTAGCTCCAATGAAATGTGTGTTTGTTTGTTTGTTTTTCTTTTTTGTTTTGTTTTGTTTTTAATAACTAACACCAGTACTGTGTTTACCAGTGTTTTAAAACCTGGGGTGTGTTAGTGGTGTACTTCCGGAGTACATCACTATCACAGCCGTCCCAGGTATTACCCCATGCACCCCTTTCTATGAATGTAGGCCGACATGACCAGCTGTAGAGCTGAGAAGCTGGAAAATTATTCATACCAAAGAATTCCATTCTTGGAAAAAAAACTTAATAGTACTGAATTATAATGCAACAAGATGAAATAAAAGCTGCAGTGCATTTACCTCTGCCAAGGACATTATGTTTTCCCATCATTTTGGTTGGTTTGTTTGTGAGTAGGATGAATCAAAACTACTAAATGGATTTCAACAAAACTTGGTGGGAGGAAGAGGAATGTACAGTGGCCAAGAAAGCTCAGTGCATTGAAGCTCAAGACAACACATGTGAATAGGAAATTAAAAATAAACATTGTCACCAATTTGAAAACACATGCGTTGCACAACACTTGCAACACACCCAAATAGTACAGTGTACTGCGTGTCGCACAGCTGACAATGGAAGTGAATGCTTTTAAGGGAAACAAAAAAAAGTGCTGGACATCCTAGGCAGCTGTGAAAGCAGCTAGTATTTGTTGTTAACTCAGCCTTTGCCACTGTGATATTAAAAAAAGAAATTTATATTTTCAATTATCTTTGCTACACCAACACTGAATTTAATAACTTTGAGAGTCAAATAGTCCCAAAACGGTACCTCCGGGTACCCAACTCTCCTCTCCCCTCCGGGGTTAGGAGGGGGGTTCAATGTCTCCTGTGGACACATTCCATGTGTCCACTTCAGTTTCCCCTTGAACAATCCATTTCTGTTGTCTTCTGTTGTCATGTGTTTCTCTGTTTGGTTGAGTCGAGAGTGTATGCAACACATGTGCTTTTTTCTTGAATGTCAGTGTGGCTCAGGCAGTAGAAGAACCCATTATATTTTGGCATGAATCCGGATGAAGGGGCGGATCCAGGAATCTGGCAGAGGTATACTGTATGTGCTCCACTGAGTGCCACTCTAGTTGCAACTGTTATAACACACTGCCCAACAAGAACGTAACTAATAGAAGAAAAAAAGGGACACATTCTTTCAGCTAAAAACCAAACTAGGTTACACTGCTTTATAGAGGATGCAGCTGGCCCTCAGCCACAGCAGGCAGGCTCTCTTTAGATTCAACAATCTGCCCTGTGCTGTTGCATTGTAGAGCCTTGTCAAGCCCATCCTAGCAACCAAATTCAATACCGGAATCATTTTCAAAAAGGATCCTTTTTGTGATATTTCAGACCTCCCAAAGCCAGGAAAATAGGGATTAAGTTGATAATGGAAATACTAAGGTTCTCCTTTAAAGAAAGGATGTGAATTTATGTTATGCTTAGACCTAATCCAATCTTTCTGATCCTGACGTTGCCTGAAAGAAACACTCTCCAGTCATAATTCTTAAAAACAAACGTATTCATTATTTTTAAAGCATATTTGTTGATTAAACGTCATTTTGATTTTAGTGGATCAAGTTTATGCAGGGACCAATTCCTGACAGGCTCCCCTCTGTGAAAAATCTCATCTCTACATTCCAGTTATCAACTTTTTCATGGAGAACATTTTGTTAATCTTCTTCCTCTGTTTGCCATTTATTTGCTTCTTAACCTTTGATATTTGCAGGAGAAATGCTCAGTGTGCAGAAGAGTGTGGTTCCTCTCTTCTGCTGTTAGTGAGTGGCATATCTGTACTGTGTTTCTCTGCAAGCTCCACGGTACCAGCAAGCCAAAAATAAATTTGAGTCACCGTTTGTTACATTGTGGGAAATAAACGGTAAAATAAAATGTTCCCTGTGCAGTATTAAAGTCACTATTATAATGAGATTTCTCAGCTAGCAGTGGACTGCTCAGTGCCCACTGAACCCTGCCTTCATCTACCTCGACTTCTATACGACCCGAGCTCCTGCAAGATGCCTTTCCCTTTGTCCATCCAAGTGGAATCAGTCTGTCACGGCAAGCCTTATATAATTCCAATCAATTTGAGTTGTAAAATCATGACATAGACCGGGGCTATGCTAGAGTTGAGGTTTAGGGACGTTTAGGTTGCAGGTCATTTCCCTGTTGTACACGCATACACACTGCATATGCCTTCAGGAACTGAGTGAAACATAAAACCCTGCCTGAGGGGGACCTCAGATCTGAGTCCCGCTCCCTCTGTCAAGCAATCATAAACGATTGGGTGCATCTCCCTGCATCAGTCTGACGTAAACTGTGAGAAAAAAATAAAAAGGAGAGGGTGTGCCTACTGCAGGCCTTGAAGTTGAAAACATTCTTGATGTTTTTGAGATTGATGAATAAACCAGCAGAGCGAAGTAGCCCTGAAGACCTCTAGGAGGCAGCAGACACCGTTTATCGTCTTCAAGGCAATGATTACTAGTCACAGCTCTAACCAGGGTACATATCAACCCAAGACACACATCGATTCAGTTTAATGTAAACCCACCGCAGCACAGACTAATACATTTCCTTGTGAATGATTGAGAATTACTGTTAGAGACAACGCGGCAGGATGCTGCTGTCATCACCTTGAAGCAGACGTAGTAGCTGCAATCTCGGTGCTTGCGTGCAAGTTTCACATCAGCAGCTCAAAATGGCTCAAGATCAAGTCTAATCTCACATTTGAAAGGGAAGAGTCTTTTCATTACACACGCCGGAAACGCGTCTCACTGTGGATGTCACTGCGTGCAGCAGCAGGGGACTTTATTTGTGCTTTGGTTATTAAGGAACGTCACTTTGTCATTCTCTTTAGTAATGAAATGTGGATTAATCTACGTCAAATTGGTTTTAAACATATTTGTTTAGGTGATCCTTTATGCCCTGTTAACATTATATACACACTGTGGGCATGTCTTTAGTCTGATGGAGCTTTGGGTCCTTGCACATACTGCAATACCAAAATCCTTTGGGTATAATAACAAATACACTAAAGTTAAAGGCATTATGCTAATTGTATACACAGAGTGCTCAAAGCTACTCTCCATCTTCTTTATGCATGCAGGCTTAATTCAATGAATCTTTGGGAGAGCACTCTCCCAGCTGAGCTCGGTACACAGCACCTGAGTGTACAGCAAGCTTTACAGAGTAACAGTGTGGCATACTGGAAACAATATCACAATTATGTCATGGCAATTTGTCAAACTGTCTCAAGGCTGACTGCTTTTGGCTTTTGAGCGCCTACATGTATGTGTCTGCTGACAGGAAAAGGTGGCGTGTTTTCCTTTCATTTGTCAGTTTTGGGCAGTTATGTAAACCCATCCCAGCGGGCCGGTTGCCTGTGAAATTGCATGCTATTAATTTTGATACATAATTTTGTTACATAATTGTGCTGCCTTTTTCAGGAGTCAAACAGCAATGGCTATCGGCCGTCTGCGATATGCAAGTCAAACACTCGCCTCGTGTAACACCGCCAAACAGCAGCCCGATCGTAAATGGGAGCTGTCACAGGTCGTTGTCAATCTTAAGCCATATCAATGAGGCTTTTGTAACTGTTACAGCACATAAGAGTTTAAGTCCGCGGAGATTTGATCCATTTATATTCTTTTATCGGACCGCTGCTAATTTAAACACAGCAGCCGTACAATGTCATCAGTGACAGACTGAGAAATCCATCTTTGTTATAGAGAGAGAAGATGAAGGAGAGCTGAGTGTTGGCTGCATCCAGCGCTGCCTGCTGCTTCCCCAGCAGATGGTAGTGCGGCATCACAGAGGAGCACCTCTCACAATGGGATGAAAATGGTGCAGGAGCTGTCTGAAAGAGAACGCTGCGGCTCATGATGTACGAAACCTTAATAGGATAACAGGGTAATCTCTTACCTACACCATCATCGTGCAAGGCAGCACATTTAAAAAGAAAGGAAAAAGAGGCAGAATCACGAATGACAGCAGGTTATCATCCAACATCTCCCATATGGTGTACCCAAGGGTACGATTAAAAGTGGAACACGCTGATGGCCTGGGTGCAGTGAACGCATGTGTGTATGGCTGCAGTTTTAAATCCACTCACTTAATGAATCCAGGATAAAGTGCAATCACGATATCTTGACAGCTGATTAAAATTCTCAGTGTGGCAGGGGCAGAGACATCGGGATGGATTTACGACGAGAAAATGAAGAGCAGAGCAAATATCCAATGTGTTTAAATGCGATACATCAAATTTCTTTACATGGGCTCCATTTGCATGACAAAGAGCATATTTTATGGTGGAAGTTGTGACTTTCTGCGCTTTGTTGTGCAGGCAGACAGCAACACACGTACTCCCATGTGACATGTAAATCACTCTGTACCTATTACAAGTCTGGCACTCATGCGGAAAGCAACACACATGCAGACTTTTCAAACGCGCTACACAGGTAGTTGAGGTGAGATCAAACCGGCTGATTCATCCAACTTCCCAACTGCCTCTGCCCCTAAACACAAAGTCAAGTGTTATTTCGCTCAAATTGCGCGTGTTTGGAAAATCTCACGGCTGTTTTTTTTAGCTCTATGTTGCATGGATGATCGAAGACAGTGTGGCAAAAACACGAGACAGGCTCGGACCACCAAGTGGGTATTAATAACCGTGCAGCATTTTATGTGCTCACCAAAATGGAAGCAGAAGGCTGGAAATCATGCTCTGGTGATAGAGGCAATTGGCCATATTATTAATAAGCGCAGAGGCGTTTTTAAGGTGAAACACAGCTCGCCAAGCGTGGTCTGGACGTGTCAGCCACAAGTTCTAAGGCACAGCTGTATCCTTTTGAAGTCAAAGCAAAATAGCTCTCATCAGATGGGAGCTCTGCAGACTGAAACAACCAGCATATTAAAAAAAAAAAAAATTCTGTGATTGGAAACCTGGTAAGCTAATGAGTTTGCACTTCAATCTTTTCAATTTGTACAGGCTTTTGTGCCAAGGCCTTTGAGGCTTTTCTGTGCCAAGTCTTGTAATAGTGTTCTCATTGTTCGCCTGAGAATCTGACACTGTTTTACAAAACTTAGGGGAATCCATATCCAAACTTTTCACATGGGAGAGACAAGGGGGCCAGAAAAATCACTGCGAATTATGGATACGGCTGCAGTGAAATTAAGATGACAAAGAAGTGGAACGGGTGGTTGGAAAAGAAATAGAATTTTTTAAAAGGGTCCAAACGGTGGCTATTTTACAACTGCATCTCTGCTGCAATGCGGTGTAAAAAGTCATGAGTAGTTATTAGTAGTAGTTATCTCATTCTGGTAGCCTGCAAGACTCAACTCCTGCAACCTTAGGAGCAATATCCCCCTTTAACTGTTAGCTACTGGCTTCTCCAATATGTAGATGTAGATACAAAAATGTAGAATCTCAGCAAAACTACTGTATACACGGTGAGTTATGTGCGAGTCAGCAAACCCCCCTGCCTCTTTTTGGTTGCCCATGTCAAAGGCAAAACCAAAACCACAAAACTATCTAAAAAATGACGTGCAAATGAGAACAGCTTTTTACACTTGCTGAAGAAATTAGAGGGAGGACAGTGACCACAGTGCTTAAGATGCAAGATAGCATAAGAAGCAAGCTGTTGATATTTGCTGTGAGTGCGTCTGAATCTTCAGGCAAGTCCAATCCCATCAGTTCATCCATTAATGCCTGAGAGGAAACCGGAGGAAACGTTAGCCCCCTCAGAGAAAAGAGACCAGGGTCCCTCTACGCCCTGAACTCGCTGCTTTTTAGCCTGGTGCCTTGGTAAAAATTCAATAATTCTTACATGGCGAGACAGCACAGAACTTTCTCAAAACCGTCCTCCCCTTCCTCTCATCTTAAACGACTGTGCACGCAGTGGTTTCTTGAATTATAGCTATCTTCAATGTAATATTCATCTCTCTGGGGAGTCTGGCATCAACATTTGTTATGTATGTGAGCAGCAATTTTACTCATAAGTATTCTGTAGGTCAGGCTGTGGAGAAGAAACTTTCTTGAAACCATTTGAGAAGAGAAAATGAGGAAAAGTGTGAATTAACTCTGTACAGTAGCCGTACAGTACAAACATACCTCACATCTCTCTTTGCACTTTACACTCCCAAATAAACACACGCATTGTAATTCTATGAGGCTCAAGGTTGTCGTGCTTATTGAATATATCAACTTAACCACTGATGTCATTGATCAAAAAGCCAATTCCAGTTCTATTATTGCGTTAGAGGGTAAAACAATTGCCAAATGACTTTGCGAGGTGCACTCACTTGGTAAACAGATCTGAGATCCATTAAAGCCTTGGAGATTATCAAGCCTCAGTCCAACAATTTGCGGAGATTGCTCTAAACACCTTGCTGGTGACCTTCCTCGTCCAGTTGAAAGTCAATGGGAAAAGTGGCAAGGAGCCCGACAGCGCCTCAAGCTCCCCCTGCACTTTAATTACACCGCACCTCAATGGCCGGCTATTTCCGGGTCCCCACGCCTTCCATATATAACCATGTTTCCCTATCAATACCTCAGACTCACCTACATACTCCAGCTGCACCATTGGCATAATAACCTGCACAACGCTGCCGGACACACTTAATCAGGGTATCGCTGCCCCATGATAGATATGGCACAGCATGAACTCCATCTTATCAATATTAATGTCAGGGCCTTCTCCACACTGCACTCTGCGGTTTACTGTTGCTGCCTCTCTCTGACCTCTGAGTGAGGAACGGGGATGTTTTCCATGTGCTTAATCATAATGCACCGTACTTACTGCATTGATAGGTTAATGTACCCCAGAGGATCAATGGAGTCCTGGGGACGTCTGGTACAACAGACATTTAAAGGTTCGGGAAACAATGAGTTTAACAATGAGTGCAGTCTGTCTCTATTAGGATCTCCACCTGAATTAAATGGGTTTGTATAACGTCTGGTGAATGTTGTGATGAACTACAGCAGATAATTGCCGAAAGCAACTCTTCTAAAGAATGTAAATTCTACCAAGAGTTTGGTACATTAAGAGCACATAAACAGTATTTTCTGCTCATTTTCTTTTCTTTTCTTTTTTTTTTTTTTTTACCAAAGATCAACGATAATTCAATATTTTCTGGAAAACAGGCGCTAAAATGATTGTATGATACCAATGGGTTCTAATGTAGATTAAAGCTGTTTTCATGTGGTTCCATAATGTTATAGAGATAATCAGGATATTCAAAGACATATGATTCCTGAATAACACAGACTGGCAAAGGATCAAGAGTCGAAGCATTTTTGTTGCTGGTAATCTCCATAAAACTTCACGCAAATCTGCGAGGAAAAACAGAAGAGGGAAAGGCTCAAATGCTCTCTGCCTCACTTGGAAAACTAAGCAGTAAAAAACAAACAACAACAAAAAAAAACAATAACTAAATTAAAAAAAAAAAACCCAAAAGAATCAGAAACTATGTTTTCCCTCTGTATTATGGTGATCTGGTCATCGATTGTATTTGTAGGCAGTGATTCTTTAGCTCTTCGTAACATTTTTTACACCTGGATTACTTCATCTTCCTCTGAAGGTGGAGGAAAGCCTCTGCATGGATAGAGAGAGAGAGAGAAACATTTGGTCCCAATGAATAAATGATGAAAGGAAATGAGGTGCTTGCATTAATTTGCAAAGCACAAAATGCAGAACATTTCACAGAGTTTTAAGCCAAGGTTGTTGGAGGATCGCTCACCGCATGGTGGGATGTTACAATATGCAGCCAAATATAGCCACATTTTGGTCTTTCTTGCTATTTCTTGTCAGTGAAGTAAATGGAAGGCATTCTACATCCCATTTTTTAAAGGGCTGCTGCAAAAACCAAATGTAAATGTATGTTCTTCTTTGACTCTGCGTGTGTGTTGAACTATATACCTTGCTGACAATAGATTTCTCCTCATGAAAACATCTTCACTGTACACGACAGCTTTAATGTGATTTTCTGGTACAGTGACAACGACGTTCTTCCTCTGCTGCAGAGCTGATGAAGACAGCGCTCACTCAATTTTCACAAGACTACTGAGCATCTGCTGGCCAATTGTCTCTTTTATTTCCCAGTGTTTGGCAAGCCATGGCAGAGCTTTACAGTCCAGCGACTGAAAAGCTGCTGTCTTTTTTTTTTTTGCGGACGCCTGAAATCAAAGATAGTTATGTGCCATCGCCATTTTTCAATCCATAACCACACTATAAATCCAGCCATAAATATGGAATTGGATAAGCTTTGCAGAATAATAATCATTATTTAGCTACGGGCTTTTGTCTCAGCAAGGGTCCCGACTGTGCTGCTCACACAGAAATGCCCCCAGCAGACATGAGTTCATTATTTTGCAAAATGGGAAAAAATCCTGGTTATGTAGTACATACACATTTTAACACCCTTTTTTGGCAATGAGAAAAGTGAATGAATAGTAAGATCAATAAGTTGTCCCGAAAATTAATTGTGACCATGAAGTATTAACATCACTTAATGGTAACAGCTAGTGAGAAAAACTTAATTAGCAAAACCAAAGCCGCAACAGATCCAAGATTTCAAGGGTAGATCTCAGCCAAAATCTCAGGCGATACATTATCTCTTGCATTAGCTGATGCCCCGCTTCATGAGAGCAGTCTCTTTCATTTAAAGATATACAATATGGCAGGCACTGATGAAGAAATCTAAGTCCTGGTCATAAGCCCAAGTATTTCAATTAACAGAGCTGTCGCCGAGCCGGTAATACTTGACTTATACCTGAATTAGTTTTGTAGCATACTGCCATTACACTGTACAAGGCTGCACTTCATATCAGAGGAGGACAGCAGCCTTGTTTTCCATTCCCATTACCTTCAAGAGGAAGGAACACTACTCTCTCTGTGTGTGTTGACCTTTTCAAAGATGAACTTGTGTGACATATATGTGTTTGAAAATCGTAAAATAGCATCAAACTGTGCAGCTCCTGGCTGGAGCCAAAGGTCTTAATTGGCATGTGATTGACCGCCGTGAGTCATCGCCGGATGTCTTTCAGAGGCTGTCACTGTGTGCAAACACATGGATCCAACAGATGGCAACATTGCTCCTCCATCACTAGAACAGGTTACTTGGAGCTCTGCCAGCGAGGTACGGGGGCACTGACAAACCCTCCAAAATAAAAACAGCTATCAAACACAAGTGTGGGCGATGATGATGTGACTAATTGTTGCCATGGTGATGTGGGCTTTGAGATAACGTCTAATTGTAAAGGGTGAAAGGAACGAGCCTTGTGGAGAGCACAGAGGAGAGACTGAAAAGGGGAAGGGGAGAAGAGGAGATGAAGAGGGTGAAAGAAGAGGAACGCCAATGTTGCATGTGGGAGAGCGGTCAACTCTGTGTCTGGCAGTCAATTCACAGATGTAAATACCTTTTCATTCATGTGCTCAGGACCTGGAGAGTATCACTTCTCATTCTACAGTTAAAGACGCTCAGAATGGATTTGATCCGTACCACAGTCACCATCACCATCAAGCTTAGAGCTAAGCTGGGTTTGTCTCGGCTTTGCGCAGGAGCTCTTTGTACAAAGAGCATGAGGTTCTTTCACCCAAGTTTAATCTTAAATCTTACATTAGGGAAATGTTGGTCTATCCACAAAAAGATTACATCCTGGACAAAAAGCCCACTTGCACAAATGTCCAAAAAATTACAGGCTCACGTATTTCGAGGCTGAGACAAAAACGTATTTCTCCCTGCTGCGACCTGCCATTTGCAGGATGCACTTATTTCTTCAATCACCTCCGGGGTCCTTTCATTGGGCGCCATCTGTGACCGAGGCAGCATTGCTGACGCGAGACTGCTGTTTGCTCATGGAGTGTTAACCCACAGCGAGCATGGAGTAAATGTCTGCCGTACCAGGGACCACACACTGTTGCATCCGTCTTTCATTCTGTCTAACAGGACAATGAACATCGGATGCTTGAGTGAAGGCAAGAGGCAGGACGTGGGGGATAAAAACACAGAGCGTGGAGAAGGAAGAGGCTGCTCGTCTCAAAAGCATATCATCATCCTGTCTGTTAAAAAAAATCTGTATAATCCAGTTTTCCCCCCTGGTGAAGGTTAGCTCTTTAATAAGGCAGATATAAATCACCACAGGGTTCATATTTCCCCTCAGTGCTATCTGAGACCCTGCAGTACTGTTAGGTTATGTATTTTCTCGTGGGAGCTGCCACTGGTGTGGCAAACGATGCTGAGCTGTGGCTTGTCATATGACAACCCGTTACTTGGCAAAAGCTTCCACTGGGGCTGAGCGATAAGAGGTGGTGGTGGTGGGGGGGTTCTGCAGATAAGATGTCTCCAGTTCTCGATGAGCCAGGAGCCCATGCCATTCACAAGGGAGGAATTGATCATTTTTAAACAAGTGTTGGGACTGCCGAGGCTCAGCTCCAGTCCCGCTGGCTTTGTTTTTTAACAGTACTAAAGCAGCCTTTGTAGTGCGTCACCCAAAATGACATTGATGGCAGGAGTTTTTTTTAAATTGCCACTGCTACCATCTTTTTCAGTGATGACTGGTGAATTGCAGCCACTACTGTATGTGACTAATCATTCCTCACGCCTCCGACTGCACCGTGCCTGATAATGACGCGGCAATGTGGATTTGTCTTTACTCCCACACTGGCTGTGGCTAAATGACAGTGAAGTGACGAATCCCGACAATTCAGTCATGATACACACTTTCTTTCACTGAGAAAAATGCATCAGTAACGAGCCCACTTATCCCCGTGCTCCTGCTACTTATCGCTGTGCCTGTCACTGTCACATTGCAACAAGAAAGACGACCCCCTATCCCTGTTCCCCTGAAAGTTTTCAAACTTGTACCTTGCGTACTATATTTAAAATAGCTTATTAAATGGATGTTTTAGTGCAAAAATATATTTCTTTTTAGTATGAGTTTTTGCCATGATACAGCGCCCCTGGGTGTCCTCTCCGCGCTCACCCTTGTGTTTACAAGACAATTTGTTTCTGCAACAACCTCTCAGTGGGGGTGTGTTAAATTAGTGGGGCGTGTGTGTCTCTGCAGCCTGTATTTGAAACATACACATCAGGCTGTTTGTCTATGTGTGCATGTTTTCTGTTGGGCTTCAAGTAAGGCTTAAACTGGGCACTTGCAAGAAACTCTGCGTACTAGCAGTCAGCTAAGGCTTCATTAAAATGTAAAGTCTACAGAGCCTCTTCTGAGTCTTTATAGCTCTTCCAAAATAACCGAGCAACGGCCTTCTGGGGACTTAACGTATGATCTAATCTGTGTGTCTTACTTGAAAGCTCCCCTTCTCAAGCAGCGCAAGCAGAATTGGAGCAACCCATCTGATTTTTGGGGGAACAGAATACTTAGAACCGATGCCTGGCCAGCTTTCAGACCGTCGCGCTTTCTCTGCTTCTTTGCTTTTCAAGAGCAGCACAAGGCTAATTAGACAGCTGGTGTTGAGCCAATTTGTGTCCCTCAGCCTGTTGTTTACTCACTTTTTACATAATGCAGATGTGATTGTTGACATTGTATGACGCTGCTACATGGTCACAAGTGGCCATTTGGTTTATTTTTCCTCGGTGTAGCCAATGGAAGCAATGCTGTGTAATTTGGGGAGGGTAAATGTGTGACCGAAGCATCTGGATTTGCGATCCAGATACACAGTTAACCAGCATACAAAGAGATAAGGCTGCAGTGAAAGATCAAGTGCTGAAAGGAAACTTGCTGACCACACTGTTCGCATTCAGCTCCACCTCAGCCATTTTTCTCTGCTGAAAAATCTCACAGTCTATATTAGGTTACAACACTCTTTTCAGGGAGTATTATAATGAAACAATACAGCTGCTCCAAACGCAGCTCAGGGAATGTTGCTGTCTTTTGATACCAACGCTAGAGTTTTATTTATAGATCAATTCATACAGAAGTACACTTCCCAAAATGTCACGCTCTGCATTCTTTGGGAATAAAGTATAAACAAGAATGACACTACATTCTACCAGAGGTGGGGCTTTATTATACAATTGCGCTAGTACTTAAATAGCATATTTTAGTTTTAAATGAATACATTTCTATACTTTAGTTGACGCTTGTTCAGTACTATTGGTAGATTTTCCATAAAGACCATATAGGACATCAAAATTATGATAAAAGTAAAATAATTTTTATATTCAAAATAAAACAAAGTCATTAGAATTTGAACCAATTATATAATTGAAGTGCAGCTTATAGGTCAACTCATCAGTCTAATAGTCTATCTAAGTTCTATTTAGTTTTGATAATTGTTTTGAGTTACTACTTTGGACTTTTACATTTTGAATGCACAGCATTTACCCATAATGGATTATATTTTTCCATTATGATATTGCTGTCTACTTAAATAAGCATCTAGATATACGGTACTTCCATTGCTGTATTCTGCACTTTATGTCGCTTCTTTGCATGTAGTATGTAACTATTTGCAACTTCATGCACCAAGCTTTTTAGGTCTAGTATATGAGGTCTAACACACTTTCTGTGCTGCTCATAAGAGGAAGTTATGTTTTATGTATTGAACGTGTCTTTAATGTTTCTGATTTACGCACAACATTTAATTCTCTGTTCCTTTCAAAAATGAAGCCATGCTTTCGTTTCACATTTTCTGAGTCTCGTGACTACTTTGGCAGCCTGTGAATCGAGTCAACATCTACCAGTCCACTTTTTAAATCTGCTTATCCTGTTCAGGGTCTCTGGGAGCTGTAGGTGTTGTGAGCTCTGCACAGTACACCAGTCTATCACAGAGCAGATGCATATAGATGGAGAAATTTGTAAAAACTACGGTTTTTCCAAAGGACAGCGAGTATAACAGCTGAACGTTGCTCAATAAACAACCGGGCAAGATAAGTTACACACTTCTTTTCTATGCAACATCTGACTTTCAAGGATAATTGTAACATGCATCTCATAAATTTAGAATAGCGTGGTTTCAGTTATTTGAGAAATTGACTGCATAATATATTCAAGACTTATTCCACATAAACTAAAACATCTCAAGCATTTTACTATTTCAGAACACATAATCATGATCCACGGCTTAAAAAAAACAAACAACAAACAACAACAACAACAACAACAACAACAACTAAAAACATAAAATATTCAAATATTTCACTATTTCACTGAACATATATGCCATAATCACTAAAAGCAAAACAAATCACATCCTAAAACAGTTGCAGACCTGTTTTTTTGTATGTTTGAGGTCTGTGGTTTTGGTTTAGTTTAGGTTGCCCGATTGCTATCAGTAGAGGTCAGCTGTTTCTCAGGGAGGGGAGACCTGCTCCTGTCTGTAGAATAAGAGCAGGTGGGGATGTTCCTTACACAGACCCTCATAAAGAGGGAAAGCATTTTAATGAAGGTTTAAGAAAGGTGTGGAAAGGAGCTCCGGGTTCACTTGGCTCTTAACCTTGACACACAACAGACCTCATCTTTTTACTTAAAACGTGTCAGCTGGAAACTCTGGTTTCTTAAGACCCTTTGATAATGCTATCTTTATGAGTGAAAATCTACCTCTGGACAGTGTTATGTTTAGTATACTCTTAGTATACTAAGGAATTGAGCTTGTTTACACACATTTAATGTAATGGTAAATTGACGTTCTGTTATCAGGCACTTGTGAGGGGTGGAGAGAAACAAAAGGGCAAAAGAGGAGAAGAGGCCGGGGGGCACCGAGGGAATGACTTGGCTGTACAGTGCTGACGTCACTGAAGCTATGAGAAAACACTGAATGTGTTGGACTGATTTATTCCTTGTGACACATCCGTGTTTCTTACATGATTTAACTTTAAAAGGGTGAACCATCACAGCTCTCCTCCACCCACCTCTGCGGGGGAAAACTGGGCTGAAGTCTGAATGTGTTCAATTAGAAGAAGAGACCGCTCGGGAGAGATTTAAGTTTGATGAAGCTTGTTTAAAAATGTTGTACTCGGGCTTTTGCTCCCTGCAAAAATTTGAGACTAGGTATTTTAGTAGTTTGAAAATAAAGAATAAATAATTCAATGCATTTGCCGTTGTAGCAAAAGTGAAAGTAGACAACGTTTCTAGCTTTAAACTTATGATTAGCAAATAAATATTGATTGCACAGTGTGGTGGCCATATCAGTATTTGTTCTGTTAGCCCCGGTTCACTACGCTGTTCTGTTATGCCATCCGACTGTATTTGTCTTGGAAAACCATTTTCAGCACAGAGGAAGCATGTTTGCCATTGTGCAACCAGAGCAAGCTCTTTTCCCTGGTAGATATCTCCAGGTAGCTGAAACAACCAGAGTACCAGAGGAAACTTATGGAGGAGGCAAAAAAGAAAAAAAGCATTTTTAGAAACAGAGGTGAAACAAAAGTGAACACATTTACTTGATGGAGAGAACTCTGGTCTATAGTCTCAGAAAGCAGCAAATATTTTTATTTACACCCAGCCACCTCAAAAATAACAAAAATAGTGACAAAGTCACTGTAGACCTGTAGATGTAAAAGGCAGTGGTCAAGGACAAGGCCTTCCCCTAATTAACCAAGTTTAGACTCCTGAGGTGCAAATACTATAAGTTTTATTGGTTAATGTAATTTAGTTTGTGTTTTCAGTCTCTGTCTGCTCTAAATTAGGGTTGGATTAAGTTTAGGTTATGTAGAAAAAAAGTGCTAAGGAGCAAAGGAAAAAATTTGATATGCTCTGCTGTCTTCACCCTGCACTAATAAACAGCAGAGGTTAACCAACAGGGCAGTCAGCTCACACACCCTCTTGACTGAGGTCAAAGCAAACACCACAGCTGTCATGAAGGACAACATCCACGGAGAGGAATGCACTAGAGGCTTATTTTAATGGTGGCAGGAGCTGAATGAGGACTGAAGATTCTCAGCCACTGGGATGACTGATAACTGCTCCATCCTCACCCTCTTCAACAACAGAGGAATGTGGCCATGAAGCAGCAGGGGATGAACGAGTTTCCTTGACCAGGGAGCATGAGCAAACACATCCACCCTGAGGGGAGGATTATCCTGCGACCCCAGGCACCCCTGGACATGAGGCTGGTGCCCCTATTTTCCTGACCTTGGATAAAGAGAGCCCTCAGAAACAATAGGCGCTACAAACTCTCATATCACAGGTCTTATACCAGCTTCGACAGCGTGGTGGAGAGAGCTTGATTGCGATATGATACGACATACTTTGTTGTCCCTGTGAGGAAGTTTTGCATAAACACAATGTTGTGCATATACTGTAGATGCCTCCACTTTGCTCGCTATGTTCAGTTTAGGATTTCGGCAGCTTTATTGTAACCTTAATCTTGGCGTGTAAAGTTACATTTACATATTGGGACTCATTTAGATTCGAATTTAACATTTTTAAATAAAACATTTAAATTTCAGATTTAATATTTTATCTAAAAATTACATGTTTTACTATTGTAATTTCTGGCTTTAACATGAGAGAGCTTAGTATGCAAAAAGCCGCTAAATATTCAACGAATATCATTTAAGAATTTGGTGCCCAATACCCACCAGTCTTTGCTGCAGATGTGTTTGGATGTGGCTAAAGCTATATTTACCTGTATAACCTCGTACATAGTATAGGCCACGATAAAAGACATCAGGCAAAGACACAGTCATCGTCTTTAATGAATTTATTTCTGTCGAAATGTCTTCAAAATGTTTGAGTGATACCATGTATTACTCATCCATATACCGTTGTAGTCTGACCTGCCAGACATAATGCTGATATTTAGTTAAATTGTGAACTTTGTGACAACCAAAGCTAAATATTCACACACTTTTTCACCCGAGAACGGCTCTGTTGCATCAAGTCGGATCAAGAATACGATTTTCATGCTGCAAGGAGCTTTTGAAGGCGACAAATGTTAGTGTTTGTATAGTACTCTTTTTGTGACAAGCAACTTCCTCTAGTGTTGTGTTTTTCATTCAAACCTAAAGGACAACATGTTTTCCACTCTATCCAAATTTAATTGGTTCTCCTTCAATTGTGACAAATGGAGTGCAGATGTACTCCATTACATTGAATGGATACACAGAGCCCCGGAACGCACACTGCGTTTACTGAATGCAGAATGACACTGAAGGTACAATCTCCTGTCTGTGACACACGATGCCTCTCATGCTGGACCAAGTCAACCGGTTCATGTTTCTATGTTAGTAGTTTGTATTTGCTTCACTGCAAACAAACACTAATTCACATTATGTTCACATAACTGCTCTTGACAATCCCTTAGTATTTTCTAATCTCCCATTATTTTCATAAATTCAAATGTGCTTGGAAGGATTCTACGTCTGTCAGCACATCAAAACAAAAGCCTATTATGTTATGTTTGAGCCACCACATAAGATCTAAGTTTCATGGTGACTACTTGGAAAAAAGTTGGCATATCAAGCTGCAGTAAAGCATCAAACAAAGAAAGGAGTGTTTGGTTTCTTATATAATATGTGGCAGGGTCTCAATTCAAGCAGCACCCGTCACCAGTAACATATTTTAAGAACCTCACAATAAACATTGTGTTTATCGCAACATCAAAATGCAGAAAGCTTGGCAGCAGCGAACGCTTGCAGATGCGTGTGGACACGACTTTTTTTTTTTAATTTTACATTTGTTATAATTGCACTGAGCTTAAAAACAGATCAAAAGGAAAAAAAAAGAAGCTGAGTAGGGTCGGTGGCCAGCCAAGAAAAGAGAAAGCAATAACGCAAAAGTAATAAAAGATGCACTGCTCTTCAAGTAGGTGTTTGATTTGCTTGCATGGGCTTTTTGCTCCCTGTTTGTCTGCATGTTTTCCTCTCATGTGTCTCATACTCAGGCTGACTGACATGAAAGCTATTTTTGGACGGTGATCTCTTTGTTTAATTCTGACTGTTTATTTCCTTTGTCAGGAGCGGGACGTCAGTTCGCGACCCATGTGCTTCAGTCAGTCATCCCTTCTGCCCCTGGGGGGAACAGTCTGTCTTGATCACGCAGACCTTCCATCTGCTGCTGTCCTTTTGTTTTTCACTCTATTCATAGATCATAAAAAGAGGGATGTCTTTCACATTTCCCTCTCCCTCTTTAATCCTATTTTTGTCCTTGTGAGGCCTGATTAAGTTGTCATGTGCGGGGCTGAATCATCTCACAGCCTATTCATCTTTGCGGTGTAATAATTAAAATGGATGCATCTTGTGCATGCACACACACAAATGCACCCCACCAGGGGAGGCTTCAGGTGGGGAACTCACATGTCTTCATCAACAAAGAAACCAGCGAGTGCCCTCTTATCAGAGCGGGTTTATGTGATGCCAAAGCACGTGAATTGTTTATTCATGTATCTGTTGGTGTGTGTGCCAGTATGTGGCTGCGTGAGCCATGTACAGTATTCGCTCCTGGAGTACTTAGCCAGAGGAGCTGTCTGCTGTTTGAATAAGGGCAGTCAGTTAGTGGCACTAAAGAGAACATTCATCAAGCGCTTTCACAGCTTACACCTGTTTCTCTGGCTACTGCAGACGAGCTGTGAAGGTGCCACATCACTCTCCGCGCTCCCTCCTAAAGGGTTCCTCAGGGGTCCATGCACATACTGTTCCTGATTATTTTTGTCGCATTAGCCCCCATGATGACCAGGACCATGTGTGGGAAAATAAAGCTAATCTCCTCTAATTACAAACCCACTTGCTTCTCTATTTCCAGACAGCGTAGCTATACTTCCTGGCAAACTTGTGCTTGACTTGACTCTCGGAGGGAGGGAGGTTCACACACAGCCAGGGGTTGGATACAGCTGTCGGCCATAACAGTAGGCATGCGTGCCCCCTGCCCAGCCTTGTTAAACTGTGGGACAACAGCACATCTTAATCTCTCACTAACATGAGCGCTGCGTTTCTAATCACGATGAAGGGCTGCTTGTGATGAATGAGGACCCGGAGGCTTCACCTTAGCGCTCCAAGTGCCGCTCCTTCTCACTTCTATGCTGCATCACACACAATTGTCCAACTCCATTCTGACACGGCCACTCAGCGAGATTGGGATCTTTCTAGGTTCATATGAGACTCCTCCCTTTAAGAGAGGTGTGTCTTTTTGGGACGCTTTCTTGGCATTCACTTCAGTGTGCATTTCCTTATATTTGACAGGATATGGGCATTATTAGTGAGATTCATCAGAGGATATGCGTCACTCCTTCATATTTTCTTTCCTCTCCCCTCAGGTTTTGATAAAAACTCTTATTCCTCTCCACTCCTCTTGCATGCAGTACAAATTCAGGGCAATATTGATTTCCTTTAAAATTGTATTTGCAGAAAACAGGAAGAATGTGGGCTTTAATATTTCCCACTCTCTGAAACACCTGGACTGAGGTTGCTAGGTAACACGTTGCACAGCAGTGTTTGATGTGAGTGTGCTCTTTGCAAATGGCTTTGATCCTTCCACGCTGACAGACAGACTCTTTGTAGAGTTGCCTTCTCCTGGTATCTGACACCTCATCACGACACTGAGTCTAAAATGTATCTGAAACGTCCCAGGTGACATAGAATACCTACCTTGTTAGGCAAAGTAGAAAAGGGAAGCTGTCCAGAAAAGTTTAAAGCTGTTTCATTAAGAACGCTGCAGGATAAGGCAGGCGGTGCCTCCAAGTTACAAAGTCAGGTCATAAAGGGGGACTGCAGTCTTCGGAAAGCACCAGAAAAAGAAATGTTAAATATGAAGGAATACCAACGTGAGATCTTTGAAGCAGGCTGCGGCTGCATTAAAGTAACCGACAGTCAAGTGTGTTAATGATGTGTTTGTACGATCTTATACACATAGTTAAACACTTTCCAAAACACCCACTGCACAGCAGAATACTACAACACTCTGACATTTAATTTCTTTAGTGTATTAAGCTTTAATTCAAATCAAAGCCTCTGTTTTGATGCAGATGGGTGAAGTTTTACTGGAAAACCAATCGGAAGATAATCAACAGTTTTGAATGCATGGTTTACACAAAACATTTTCAGTGCGGCCAAACAAATCAGCGCATAAAATAGTTTTCCAATTTCTGACTGCTGCGAATAGGCCTACTGCTAATCTTCAAGATCCAAGGTAATGCTACATTTTATGTACAATCATCTATTTACTGTCTGCCTAAGTGAGGAAGCTAAAAGGCATCTGACACTTAAGAAGATATAAAATGTGTAAAGTCTGATCTCCATTTATTTGTGCTTATTTAATCTATATAAGTAAGACACTTTAACACAGTGCCAAAGTGAAGCAGCATAAAAATGTGGTCTTATGTGGGCACTTGCTGAAATCCAAGAGCCATAAAGTTAATCATGCTCAGTTGGTCTTTTGCACAGAGACCTGCTAAACACTTTCTCTCAGGCAGAGAGAGAAACTGAGAGAGATATGGAGTGAGCACCGGCTGGTCCTGCACACGGCTGCATGTGAGGCTGTGTCAGGTGTTTATAGGTTTGATTATTGAGTTCCGAGTGAAACTGGCTCAAATGAGGGCTGACAGCTTTGGAGGGCAGCAAGCAACTGGAGAGCTGAACTCTGCCAGCGGCCATATTAAGACCATTTCACTCCAAGTTGCGTCATCTGCTATGATCTGTGATTAAGGCCCAACTAATGAAGAGCTGATGGAGGTAATCAGATGCTACTGCATTTGCAGAGACGCTTTCAAGATGCTGGGAGTGTTCCCCCACCCGACTTCAGGGGAAAATAAACATAGCCTCGATGTGGAGAGGATGTTTGTAACAACCTTTGATTCGGAGTCTGAGATGGGAAGCCAGTATTCAATACATCCATTACAAGCTGCTTTAACTATCATTGTCAGTGTGCTCATCTGTCACAGTCATTTGAATAAGTGCCAATACATGTCAGCCTTGTGTCCCACAAGTGTCACTCCATCTTATTTGCAGATTCAAATCCGTAACATAGCAACCAACAGCTGGCAGCTAGGCAACACAAATTAAATAGCTGCAGAGCTTTGTTGTGTGTGAAAGAACCGTGTAAGGCACTCTCTCTCTTGTGATATGGCTTAATTGCTACCTTGAACTCAAAGGGTATCTCAAACTGCGAAGCCATAACAAAATTATCTTTTGAATTATATTGAGGGGGTGGGGTTGTAAGCTTGGGCTGGATTTGGCTGACATCCAGGTGCATGAATTTCTGAGCGTTACACTTGCAGCGAAACAACGTCAAAGCCAGGTGGAGATGAATTGATATGATCTCTCCTGGTGCAATATGTATAAGCAACCACTCACTGTAGATTGGCTTGATGTAGGGCGCGACGTGGGTTTTAGGACCCCTGAGCAACTTGTAATGGTGTTTCGTGACTGTTATTTCTTCCTCGTTACCCTTTCTTCTCCTGCAGTTTGGGACATTTTGAATTTGCGGTAAACTCACACATCCAGTCCATTTTCAAGCGAGAAGGACACAACACACATCAATAGCAGCAGTAGGTTTCATTCATCTTTTAATCCCAGGGAGATGTCTCATCAGCCTGTCACCTGTTTTGCCGGCAGTAAACAAGAATGAATGATGAATAACACAATTCAATTAGCTGACACGCAGCTGTCACAGAGGCTAGTTAAACTCTTTGCCGGTGTAATCCAATAAAAATCTGTGGAGAGTCTGGCTGTTTACTTGGGGTCCATACGCTCCTGTTTACTGACAATACATCATCGTAGGACAAAAAGCTGAATCGCATCTCAGGGCTGTTTCCATTTAAAATTCAGTCATTTGAGAGCAGCCTCAAGTTTTTAGATCAAAAGCATTTCTATTGAGAATCAAGGGAAAATACTTGAGTGTGGAGGATGAATTCACAATATGCCTTGGTCTGTCTTTGATATGTCTCTTGTCT
>KV751330.1:4542352-4610991 GCA_001698575.1 Mola mola | reverse complement strand
TATCATGCATGTATTAAAGAACTGCATCTTTGGGGAGTTACAGCATCTAGTGACAGGAAGCTTTATGATTCATAAATCAGACTTTGTGCTAATTCAGACAGGAATAGTCTGTTCATGTTATGTACATGGCAGCACACATGAAGCATTAATTTTCTACCAGGTATAGTGTTGCATTTTTTGATGCCACATTTTCAGCTAGATGTGCTTTTAACATCGCTAACACTGCCATCCATTCAACTACAGCAATGTAGCTCAGCATATAGCTGAGCTGGAACATGGAATGTGTTGGAACTGTAATCGCAGACAAGACGGAAAAGGTTTTGCATCATCACCATTTGTGATTCTGGTATTTTGTGGCTGTCACCATTACAAGTCCTCAGAATTATCTTGTGTTTCTTGAGTTTTCCTGACTCCTTTGCCTCAAGTTATCTAAAGGAATATCAAAGTTCAGGCTGCCGTACATGAAAAATGGGTTTTACTTAAAAGACAAAACTTTTAAATGAACAGCATTCAGTTCACCTTTCTCAAGTGTGCCACAGCTGGACAATCTCATCTTTATATTTCTGCATACATATAGTATCATCACATTCATTTCGCTCTCCATGGTAATGCTTGATAAGATGTACAGCACTTCGCTCTTGCTTAAAACTCCTCTGTAGGAGGGGACTTAATAGACTTGATGGTCTAATTTTAGGCTCTGATAATGAGAGAAACCACATATTTTTGACCAGTAGTCATTGCCTTCTCTAGTCATTTCCCTCTCCCACAAAAGTGCACATTGTTGGGAGTGATGAATTGATGTCCAAGCAGTTCATTAAATATCCATCCGTGATTTCCTGAGCCTGAGCAGATAGCCAGCCTATTATATATTTAGTTGACTCTGGTGCTGCACAACACAAATAAATCTGCAGGGAGACACAAAGTGCAGGAGCCAGTGTGAGCCGTTCTTTACCACTTTTACATGTTTCATTACATTTTCCTCACAATTGATCTGGAGCACTTCTGATTAACATTTAAAGGACTTCTTTTATCCCTTTCAAAAAGGCATCTGAAACTGCTGGCACCAAAAATGAAGAGGTTCTTAAGTCTCATTGAACTAAGGGATACCATGCCGCTCAAAGCTCAGTTGGAAGATAAAACCCTTAAAAAATCTGATTAGGTGTCCATGCAGGGATACTTCACTCCAGCCTCTGTACACAACTAAAACACACCTTTGATTTTGTTTACTCACTAAGCCTCATTTTTTAAAATTCATTATATTCCCTTGAGATAATGATGCAAACGCTTTGTTTTGAGGTGGTGGAAAATAAACAGAGGATGCATTCTTTTAGACAGTATTACCATACAGCACACAGCCTGACACCCCAAATGACGACAGTATTGTCACAAACCTATGTTTAATCTCAGGGTACACACAGCATGCTCCTCAGCAAGAGGAGAGTCGCTGGAAAACAGGGCTAATGCCTTTTTGAAAGTCTTGCGCGCATGCATGGATTTCCATTTCATAGGAAATGTTTATTTTGAGATCCATCAGCAAACTGATTCCACAGCTTCTCTGAACAGCAGAACAGAGCATCACAAATAGTTAAGACATCAAGTGATGCAGGCCTTTAGTGGAAAACGACATGAGTAATTTGACAGGGGCAATACTGGAATAGGATGAAATATGGCAAAGCAGTCTTCATGTCTGGGAAAATATTAAATTAAAAACTAATGGAAAAAAAAGTATTATTATGATTTAGCTTCTGTCTACTCTCTTTAGTGGCAGAGCACACCAAGGTCTAAAGTCCTGATGATACCCTGAAGTGTTAGATTGATAGGATAATTTGTGCCTGAGTGAAAGACGGCTTCTAACTGCCTGAGTACAGGGCGTCCCTGACTGCAGAAAACCACTTATAATTCTTGAAACCTGGGACAGCTTGCTTTGCTTCAACACCAAATAAAACTACTTCATCATTTAATTCCTTTTTATTCTATGGGGTTACTTCATGACATTTTAAAAAATATTATAGCTTGTACGAGATATTTTTTCTATGGTAAAATAATAGGGTTCCTTACAATGAATAGTAGTGTTAGACAGATATAAACTACAAGTTAAAGTGCGTTTGGAATTTGGTGTCCCAGATGATTAATGCCCAGTGTAAGAGAGGGTGCATCCTTTGTGCGTGTACGTGTGCGTGTGCGCATGTATTGCTATATTTCTGTGGAGAAATTTGAGCTATAAACCAGTTTCATGACGACATTTGACCAGTCCTCACAATTTTAAAGAACTTTGCGAGGGTTAACACTGTTGTAGAGTCAGGGTTACAATTAGGTTTTGGTTAGGGTTGGGGTGCACTCACACTTGGCCTGTGACCTGCCTAAGTATGATCGCCCCCCTTCCCCACTCTGTGCTAATCCACACTCACACTGCTCTAAGGGCATCGTGCCTGACCGCTGTTACTATGTGGAATTAGTTCATCACGTTGAGAAAACACAACTATGACTTTACTAAATTTGTGGCTAATTTGGATTCTTTTTGATTTATTGATTATGCAATGTGGTGATTTATTTTTGCGGAGACGGCAGGAGATGAGGGAGTCATTCAGTTATATTATGTTCGCGTACTTGCGCTCAAGCATGAGCAACTGTACCGTGCCGAAGTAAACTCCTTCCAACCGTGCCAGGGCCAAGGAAGCGTGCTGTACTTAAGCAGGGTACGGTGCACTCACACTAGTCAAAGAAGCCCGACTTTGTACGTCAATCGTGCTTGGGCACAGTACAGATGGCTAACTGTGAGTGAAACCTTAAGCATTTAGTTGTTGAGGTGTCCTCACAGAGATACAGATGCCAATGGGTCTGTGTGTGTATCAGCTGGAAGTGCTGTCTTTTGCAAAGACTAACAGTTGCGTGTAAAAAGCTTATTTCCTCTGACTTCAAGTCATGAGTGATAGCGGACAGCAAACTGTTGTGGCACTATGCAGATAAGCTTGGATTCCACTTAAATAGGTTCGTCTGTTGAAATGCATCTATGAGACAAAAATGAAGCGACACCCAGACAAATGACGGCAACTCAGCCAAGAGAAGAAGGGAGGTCAATGGGAGCATCTCACATTCACATGCTAGTGTCTAATTAATGTATTATCATCAATGGCATCGCTCAGTGAATGTCATTTACATTCCTTTTCATTTGAATAAGATGCAGCTTCATCCCTGTGAGAGTATGCGTAAGTGTTGCCAGGCAATGAACTCTTTTAGCAGAGAAGCCTGCGGTAATAATACAGACAAGAATGTGTCAACAGCTTGTTCCCTCAGCTGTTACCCTAAAAAATTCTACCAAGCACGTCTGTGCTGGACAGGTTAAGAGACTGGTGAATACACAGAAATTTAGGATAAAATATAACATTAACCCCAGCTGTAAGCCGCCTGGGAAGGTGTGAGGCAACAGTGCATAAAAGTCAAATGTTATCTTAACAAGGCAGAGTGCCATAAAGACAACATAAACTGAACTCAGTAGTATGAAATGTGTCTTTGACTGTGCCTCAATAAAGTCAAATCTCAAGAGAGAACGATTTCGCTGTTTGGTACCCTTAGACGAGACAATCTGCCTTTCAATGTGCCTGCTCGGCCTAGATTACGATGGTTCTGTGGATGCTGGGCTGAAGGAATGACAGGTTTTACTGGTGCGGGGTAAATGAGTTTTGAAAATGTATTTGTTACTCTACAGTATTACAATCATATCCGTGCAGAGCAGTTCAGTTTTGTGTTATTTTCACCAAAATACTTGCAGAAGTCTAACTTTTGCCACAATATTAGAGAGGGTTATGTTTGATAGCCATTAATGAAAACTTTTGTGCTTTGATTATTTCAGCTCACCACAAATAGGGGTTGATCTTGTGTGGCCTAATAAATGCCTGGTCATCTTAAACTGGGAAGACGATTACATCAGCTAAAGGGTATAACTGCGAATAACCATTTCGAAAATGTACTGTAGAGTCTGACTCAGAGTAGAGATGCTTCTCTGCATCGACAGAAGATGGCTGAAGTGGCTCAGACATCTGATTAGGATGCTTCCATTCCTTTGGAGGTTTTCTGCATAAATCCCTCTAGTGAGTTCTATACTGTATATCTAATCTTGCCAGGGAACCAGGATCCCACAGAAGAAGTTGGAAAATGCTGCCTGGAAAAGGGACGTCTAAAATTAGCCTTTTGCCATTGTGACCCAACCCCAGATAAGCAGAAGATAATGGGTTAAAAATGGATGGAGTCTGACTCCATAGCCATCTCAGCTATCAATGCGCAGATGCTGATTTTAAAGAAAAAGTTTATACTACAATCATTTATTTCCCTTTTAACAGAGGCCTTGATGTAGGAAGTATCATGATGACAACACATAGTGTTCCATTGTTATCTGGTGCTGGTAAAACCTGTGTGGCATTTTGTTTAGTTTTCCTTCCCAGACAGTATTGTACTTCTAAAAGCGCTGTGGCAAAGTGCCATCAAAGTTCTGTGAGAATTTCAAGAAAATAGCAGGCAATGAAAGTGTATTTTTTATTGTCTAATAATTGCTTTCACAGAAGGTTCCATCCCTAGTATTAATATTACTAAATCTCTATTAAAAATGTGATAATTATTTTGTTACTTCCCCCAACCGGTCTTTACATGCCATTAACACATTTTGTTAAAGTTGACAGTTTTGTAAAATGACTACCCAGTGAATCCAACTGCATGAAGTGAAAAGGAACAGAATACAGAGGAAAGACTGTAAGAGTAGCAGCAGCTTCAGTTGATTGGTGAAAGGTGAAGTTTTTCAGAGTTCGACCAAGAGCAAGGCAATGAGGGTAGTGAGCACGATCCATGTTTATTGCTGTACTTGACTGGCGCGGCATGCCAAGCTACCTAGAGGGAATTCACACCTCTACACCTCACAGTGTCGATGGATGCTGAAAGGTGGGTGCTGAACTGCTCTCTGCAACTTATCTGGAGTCAAAGCTTCTTTGAGAGAAGTAGGTTACAGCTCCCTCATCAAAGGGATCTAAACCAGACCAAGGCCTGACAGCTGAACTCAGATGAGACATAGACGTTGCGGCCGAGGACTGCACAGAGGTTACTGTGGTCAAAAGATGTAAGTCTTACATGTCCAATATTTCACTACAAATGGAGCCAGCTTTTTGTGCTTTTCTCCACACTGATTCCCCTCATCCAGAGAAAGCCAGCTGCAGTGTTCACAAAAACCATCAAAGCACTGCTGTGGGTGTTCCTTTCCCCATGTGGTTGCGGTGGCAGTGAAAGGAGGGGTTATCCACAGCTTGCTGTGCATTTGCCAAGCCGAGACAAACCAGGCAGATGGAGGCTGTGCCCAATGAGGACAGGTTGAAGAATAATGAAGACAAGCTTCCTAAACCTACAGGCGCCACCTGTGTGGCAAGTCATACATGATGACACTGATGGCTTGCAACAGACATCTAAGTAAAGTAGAGTACCTGCAGAAAGAAAAAGATAGCCACAGAAAACCTTTGATTCCTGGGTTGTCAATGGCATTTTGGGTTGGTATATCAGGCCAGCTACTAACCAAAAGTTTTGATGTATCAGGAAACTTGAAGTATTGGCTTTTGATGACCTGGAGATGAAATTCAACAATCACCTGTTGCATATGATTCTGGGTAAGTACAAATCATGGAGGTTCTCGATCAGAACTCCAACTTACATTTTTTCAATCTGTAATAATTAAAAAGTCAGGAAGGAGTGAAAAATTCCCGTCCAACAGATCACAATATAAATGTAATACGTTCTTAATAATATGCCAGTGAAAAGCAGAGAATCCTTTTAGTGAATGTTCCAGAACCACACCAGTTTTTTAATCTTTCTTCTATGAAAATCATTTCTGATGGATTATCTTTCAATCTACTAAGCACTTTATATACCATCTGCTTTCCTTCAAAGTGACGTCACGCCGCTTATGTAGCTGGCACGGTCAGGCTACTCCACCCACCAGGTAATGGTACAATCGCCAGTGGAAACGCATGCCTCTAATGAGCGTACCGCTCCATGTGTGCCATACCGAACTGAACTGAACTGTACTGCCTGGTGAAAACGTGGCCTTAATTGCTTTATCTTGTCCTGGTATGTGCATGCAGTGTGCAGATGCATGTATGCATGATGACCCTGTGGCTCAGAAAGCTCTCTGTATATGACCTGGATTTTGTGGTTGTTACGTTTTTTTGCCTGAGAATGGGTTCCGCTTCAACTGGGCAATTTAGCCCTTGGTAGTTGTCAACTATGCTTCTTTAAAGCTTAATATACATTTATGACAATCTCTTCCTTTTACATTCTCCGCAGGCTGTGTAGTGGAGTGAGAGTATGATTTTGACAGATGGAAGAGGGAAAGAAAATCAGATCTTCCCCTGGGGAAATTTCAAGGGGATTCATATCATTCTCTTCACTACATTTCTAAATAGAGAGGAATGCAATGTGCTGACACTTCAAACAGTATTAAGGCAATTTTAAAGTAGATTTAGGTCCTACACGTTACCTCTCAGATTTAAAGTTTTATTGAATCCCTTCCACTGAACCCATTCATGCTACATTATGATGACGCTGTTTTCCCATCCAATAAGCATATACCTTTGTTACTTCTCTAGAGCTCACTCTAACAAGCGGATCAAATTGCCATTATTATTACCCACATCTACAAAAGCGTTCCACCTTCCCTGCCCTGAAAATACCCTACTTTTAGTAGTCTGGTAAGCTCAAATTGTAACCAGAAGCAAATATTTGCATTTTAGGGTCTCAGAGAGGATATCAATCAGCCATTGTCCACTATTAACTTGTGCAGCATTTTTATCTCCCAAGAAAAGTAAGGTGAGAGAAATGATGAGGGGGAGAGAACCTCCACTGCCGTTCACAATACGGCTTGGTGGAGGAATGTCAAGAGGGGAATTTGACAGGAGCGGATAGTGGTGGGAATAAAGGTAGGGTCTTGAGACAGCATGTCAAACAGTGAATAGAAATGAAACCTTTTGAAAAGTCCAACAGTTAACTTCTGTCTGATTCACTTCATCTGCATCAGCGCTGTTTATTTATGCGGCAGATGGATTCCATAAATTTAATTGCAGACGTCACCATTATAAGCCTAACGCAATTAGCTGGCCAGGATGTTATCAGACACTTAGCTGGATCCATGGCAGCAAATCACAATGGGCAGATTGCATTTTTTGGTGGCTAAGGCTCAAACCCATTATTTCCCTTGTTTGTTTGAGAGGCTGACTCATTGAATAATCAGTTTGATTAATAAAACCAGCTTCCGGAGTCATAATGTTTTTGGCTCTTGCTGTGGTGTGAAGCCCTGAGCCCCTCTGGTACACCGTGCGTTCCTGTGCTGGATGCATTCTTCTCCCCTGACATCATTACACATAATGTGACACATTTATCATCAAGGCTCTGAGCCCTTAATCCAAATAAACTTGGCTAATCACATCATGTTTTCCCTAGCTGTCCCCTTTGGTCTTCCTCTTTTCACCCATTTTACTCCTCCTACTCTTCTTCACTCCTGCTTCCGTATTTCCCGTCCCACTGACAACATACCTGTGTCCCTCCTAATAGACCTTTACTTTGCTCACATCATTTCTCTCTCCCATTTCAAATATTCCTCACTTCCCCACTTCATCTACATACCAAACTCCTCTTCCCGCCTCCTCATCCATCGCTCCCCTCATATCTCCCTCTTTCTCTCCCTGCCAGTGAGCCCACCTTGGCAGCCTTGGCCCTCTTAAATGCATCATTTCTTCCAAGAGATATCCTTCTGCACTGACCTCTGCGCTAGCTGGCTGCCTGCCATCTCCACTCAATGGACTCATCAATCCATCTTGGTTCTTGGATGGCCTTGATTTTATTGTCTCACACAGCCTTCTGTCATCCAGTTCATCCCTCTTCCTTAATGTCATCCTTTCAGATTTTAACATCTAGGCATTTTCGGAGCACACAGCATTTGATTATATTGAGCTGGGATGGCGGAGTCCAGGTGGGCTATTATTGTCAAGTCCTTGCCGGGGCGACAGAAGTGAAGGCATGGGTGAGCCGAAAAAGCTGCTACTGTACTTTGAAACTCAATTTATTTTTCCACACATTATTGTTGATGACTGATTGGACATTTTATTGCATTGATGGTTTATGTTAAATGATGCTTGCACATGCTTATCAATCATGTTAAGTGGCAAGACTTAATCGTTGTTAAAAAAAAAAACAACCCAAAAAACCCAATATTGTCATAGTACACTCCACCTCATGAAGAAAGTTCCAGATTTCTCACAGACTGCTACAACTGGACCTGGTGGGAATCTTTTGATCGATAGACACAGGCACCAGCTGGCTTGTTCTTTTAGCCTTGTCATCTTAAAAATGACTTTTTCTGTACTTCTACGGTGAGGAAAAGGAAAAACAACTGTCATAATGGTAATATGAACAACTCAAACGTTTAATGTCATATGATGACAGAACCAAACTAACCTCAATCCATAATGTTTAAAAAAATCACGCAAACAGATTTTGAACACTAATTTGAAGGATTTTTTTCAATGTCTTCTATTTTTTAGTGTCCTGAATTTCCTTTATCATTTATCTTTAAATTAAAGGTCCACTGTGTAGAATTTAAGATTATCTATTCGTAAACACATACTATAATCTTCGTTACTGTGTTAAAGTTAGTGTGTATTCAACTTAATTGAAATCATAGTATATGCCATTTTAAAATAATCAATTTATAGTTTCCCTTCCATTGAGAGCGCCATATTGATCCGCCACGTTATTACGATAGCCGAGAAAAGACATTAAAGCTTGAAAACATGTTTTGGGTTTTTACACTGCAGTGACATTGCAATACAACCAACAAAGAAGACTCACCCTATTAAAAGGCAACGAAGAAGAAGGAGTATAGAGTTTTTTGTCAGCAGTCTGCTGGAGATTTGTCCCAAGTTTGTTAACCTATGTTAATCTAAGGATCAGACACAGCCGGCCACCGTAGGTCTTCTAAATGCTTAGAGAGGGAAGGGGCAGCGAGGCATTGCTCAGTCACTCATTCTATTACTTTACAATTAGATGCTGCTATTTTTTTCATGCTGGACCTTTTTAAAAGGATGTTGCCAGAGGTTACAAATGATCTGTACTTGCGTTAATAAAAGTAAGTATTTCAGTGGTTGCACTACACTTGCACTGTATTTCGAGGTGTTCAGCTACTGAATGAGAAACAATGTTGCCCTAAAAGGATGATGACATTATTCCTATTGTACCATGGCGTAATTAAAAAGAGGCTGCATCTACCTAATTTAAAGCACCATCCAGTGAGCATGCTAAGTGACACATATCAAAAACACCCAGATATTAGGTGACACTGGTTGGGCAAGATGCTGAAGGCTAAAATGCTCAAGGTGGATCCGCAGTGATTTTATAAATTCTCTACATTCTACCTTCAGTGAGGTGTGTGACGACTATCTGCTCTTTCCATTGCTGTCAAAGCTGTGCCAGCATTGCCTCCTTCAGCTCAAAATGTCTAACTACTGAGGACCACAGTGTGACAGAGAGGCCAGATGACTTGGTTTTAGTGGAACAGTGGACTGGTTATTATAGGCACTGAAAATATCATGCAGAGAGTTTGAATCAAGAGCGGACTGAGGGAGGACAAAGCTCACAGAGTGATGTTTAGCCATGTATTGTACATGCGTTACTATCATGGCATTGTGTGTGTGTGTGTGTGTGTGTGTGCTATGCACTGTGGAAAACTGTGCAGCGCAGAAACAGTAATGTCATTTCTGTATACTGCTTTTTGCACCTACTGCACCGTCCACAGATGAGAACGCTCTGGCCGGTTCAAAACTAGATGCGGGAACCGGAACAAGCACAGAGCCGTGTCAGTGCGAAAGTGCCAACTGTCTGTCATGTTGCACAACCACGCTTTTACAGGAGCTCAGAAAGGACAAACCAATAAGGGCTGTTTAGTTGCAAACTGCAACCACACCACTGAACCAGTGCTAAATCCTACAGACTGGAGTTTTAACAACTTAATTTTAAATCTATTCTCATGCTATCATGCATGCAGTATCATAATCTATCCATCTATCTTTGTATGTGTGAAGTTAACATTAATGGATGCATCTACAGTAATGCATGTTATGTAAATGTGCAACTACAAACCCATAGAGCCTATTTCTAATGGCCCTGTGACGTGTCAAAGCAGTTGAGTTTTGGCCCGTTCTAACGCAACGGACATCTTTTTGTGGTCATTTCTTGATGATAGATACAGATGCTCTGAATCATGACAGGGGCCGGCCTCAAGGATTCACCAGGGCCTTTGCTTCTTTTGCCGGATTGGTCAGCTAAAAGATATTAAAGGCCATGAAAACAGCCAGTCACACCATAACATAAATAAAAATAAAAATAAAATAAAAATGTGTTTGTTAGTTTTTTCTCATTGTAATATGTGGCAGCTCTGTGTGGTTTTGGTATTTGAATTGGCAAGCTAAAAAGAAAAAAAAAAAAAAAATCCAAAGGCTAGGTTATCAAGGGATATCTGCCACTGGCTCAATTCTGATTCGGACCATCACTTTCTTAAAGTAAAGACAACAAACATCTTAGTAATGGTCCCCACTAAGTGGAATTCAATTTCAAGCAAACTTTGCTTCCTTAATGATTATGATACTGCATTGACTCTTACAGCTTACTATACTTATGATACAGTTGGCTGTTCAGGTTTGTATAGATGAAGAAAGGTAGTTAATGTATTACGTACAACATCAGTCAGCCACTGATTTATGATTAGTCAAGAGAATCCACACTTGAAACTCATTATTGGCCACGGCTTTAACGTATCATGTTGATATAGTGCATCAGACAGCATTAGGTGTGTAAATGGTAGCAAATATTATGAATGCATTGCAATCATTTTAGTATTAAAATTGTCATAGAAAGCATTGCAACTCTTTTTGTGACTTATTTGCCTAGAAATGTTGAAGCAATTGCAGATCAATAAGTATTCTACCACGCTATCTACTGGACAACATGTAAATCTGGGTTTTTTTGTTATATATGGACATGCTTCCCCAGCTCTCCAAGGCCATTATGCGCATTTGTTCAGCGCTATTTATAGAGAGCCTCAGCACGTTTAGGCATGAAACACCTGACCCTTCAAAACAGAACCCACTAACCAGAGCATTGGGAAGTTGCCTTTATCATCATTTTATGAGCTCCATTGCAGCAACAGCAAGGCAAATTTTCAAATGAGGAAAAAGTGTAAATATTTCAGTGTATCCCCCTCACCTTTACCTTTATCACTCATCAGATTTTCACCATATTCCTGCCCGTCCCTCTTTCATATGTACCTGTTTTTCTCTTTGACGGTGCTGCTGGCACCACTCCTTCATTGTTACAAGTCTGCAGCAAACACATCGGGCTGTGTTTGTTTCTGCTACTGACTGACGCCTCAATTTTGGACTTACCGTCACAATGTTAATTTTGTCCAGTGAGTGAACTTTGCAGACAAGGAAGACAGAGCACTTACTGCTACTACGCAGTCAAAAAAGAGCCTCCTTTGCTTTTAGCTTGATTCAAATCCTGTTCACTCATAAAATTATTTAAAATGTGCTCTTGGCATTTTAACACCCACATTCAGTTTGAAACTGATTGACTTTTCAGTGAAACTGAAAGGCAAAGAGAAAAAATACGTGAATATTATCACAACAACTCAAACTTGCTTTTCAGCAGGTTGTATGAAAAATCTATGAGGAGCCAACTTGCATAAAATGGAATCACAACTCGCTGTAGATAAATTGCTGTGTTTTTTTTTTTTTAGTTTTTTTTTTTCACAGTGCTGCCATTTCATTCAGCCTACAAAGGCAAAATGGTATTTAATTGATATTGCAAATATACAATGGTGTTACTGTGAATATAAATGAGACTGCTGGGCCTCTTGTTCTCATGGTAACACAAGTGGAATGCGGTGTGCTGATTGACCTTGGGCTGTGGAGGTTCCTTTTCCACACAAATTTAGCAGCAAGGTAAGTGTCTGTGCATCTGGCTCCCAAGGATTGCTCTGTTTTGATAGCACTGTGTCAGACAATGCCGTTCATCTTAGTTCATTTTCTCAGGCTCTATACATGTGAAGAAGCCTGGATAGTTTCTGTAATGAGAAAGCAAGTCTGTCAGGAAAACAAAGAATTGTACTCATCTTATTCACTGCGCTCTTCTTATTAGATAATGACGGCCGCCATTCAGGCAATGGTTGTGTAATGTTTCAATTTACACAGGAGATGCATTACAGTGATACATGAATCAGGGTGAGCTGATGTGGAGGTGGCAGGCCTGTGGGGGGCACTCCAGTTCTTTCCCCCTCGCTCGTCCCCTCTCGACTGTTGCTCAGCTTTCGCTCACATTTCGTCTTTCTTTTGTTCTCTGACTCCATCACTACACTCTCTCTCTCTCTTTTGCCTTCTAATGCGCTCTCTCATCACTGCTCCCTCTCTCTCCCTTTCTGCTCAAGTTTTTTCCCCCTTCGGTCACTCCAGTATTTCACTGGTGGACACCCATTTCTCCTTCACTCCATCTTTCTTCTATATCCCCCGTCCGTCTGATGCTTTTTGTTCTGGGGTTTTAATCGATATTGAACCCTTCTACCCCCTTCACGTCCACATTAACTAAAATGTACACACATTAGCAAGAATATCAATGTGGCTTGACCTTCTTCCAGTTGCACCTGTTTATCATTCAGTGCATTATCATAATGCAGCAGGATATAATTTTTATGGCAATCCATACTGTGCCATTATCAGAGCAAATAATAATAATGGGAATCTGATGGCACGACATTCTTTCAAACGTCACTTTGACGTCAGCTCCTCAGTCCCTCCACAGATTCTTTTACATTCAAGGCGTTTAATCCTCCTAAGAAGATAACATAAATCTATTCCCTTTATTTAATGTGCTGTTAAGTTGTCAGGAAATGTGAAATGTGCTGCATGTTCTGTGAGATTTTGAAGTGCCTGTCAATCCAATGTTTCGCAGAATCAATCCACCTTGGTGGACAAGAAAAGGACAGAAATGTTTCATCATTTTTGCCTTTGTTTCAAATCATCTGCTGATTCACAAACGGTTGCCCGGCCAGTTAATGTTGTTGGGCTCCAGGGTTAAACGTGTCTTCCCAAGTAGACGGATATTTATCCAAAAAATGTCACCATGCCAAGTGTATTCATTCATGCCAGGTGTTGTAATCGAGTTGACAACATCTGCACTCCAGGGATTAAGTGAAAGAACAGCAAAACGCCGGGACAGATTGAGCAAATCATATTTAATCGCTCTGCCTGTGGATGAATACAGCCGCTGTGAAGTTCGATGGGACTTTCTTGTGTGCGAGCATACTGTCTGTTATGCCTATAAAAGCATCCAATTTATTTCATTAAAACAATATTGATTTCTCATTTTTCTCAAATTATACTAAAAAGCAGGGTATGTCAAGAAATGGTAATTAATGATTACAACATTAGCATGTTGTACCCTGCCAGGAAAGGACTGATGGCTGCTTGATGGCTGATGGCCATGACCTTGACTGTGGAAATTACCAACTAGGGGGCAGACGAAGGAAATAGGTTGCATGAAACAGCCATTCCTTAATGACTGACTTATATCATATCACTTTCATAGCTTATAGCTTCCTGCCCCGAGAAAACACACATCATTAAATTTAAACTGTTTTAAACTGCTAATTTGCAGTAAAATTTCTCCAGTGTCCACAGACCAACAAAACGTTATCAATTTCTTAAACATGTAAATGTTAATTGTTAATCACTTTTAGGTTAATTGTCGTCAATAATTTAATAGAAAATAAATATATTGCAGCACAGAAGACAAGAGCCTGGTGCAAAGGGTCAGAAATTGTTCTGCAGTGTGGGTGTAGTTAGGGGCTCAGTATAGTCATTATAATGCTGTTTATTGAGATGTAGGTGCAGTTACAATGACTATAAGAGTGACACATTTGTATTAAATTGAAAGTCTGTCTTCCTGTTCCCTCCAAAAGAAAAATGATCACTTCAGTTCTGAGAGCTAGTTAACCATTCTGCATGATTAATCCCTCGGTAAGACCCATTCCAACCCTGTCTCCTGGAAACTAGATTTGCGTATAACAAATCTTTGACTGCAAATGCATTTAGGGGAGAGACATGAGCACTTCCTGGATTATGTTCAGAGATGAAGTTTATTTAAATGAATTAAACTATCATGAGTTTGGGGGATCCTAGTGCTCTGTCCCCTCCTCCCTGTTTTTCTCTCTCTCTCTCTCTCTCTCTCTCTCTCTCAGGGAGCAGGGTCGTTGAGATGGCAGCTGCAGCAGGTGACATATCTGACGATCATTGCTCATCAGTCCCTGCATTCAATCCCGGTCTCTTCAGTCAGTCATTGTCAGACTGTTCCAGTCATCCACGTGGTACTCATTGCTCTGGCCGCTCTCTGTGAAAAACACTCCATGCCACTTTTGTGACTCAGTGCATTTCTACCAGTACCTTTTTACTCACCTCAATCTCCTCCACTTCTAGGAACACCTGATCACCTGCACGGCAAGCTGCCACTCGCTCTGAACCTGCTCCCTCAGAGAAACCTAAACTCCCTGCCTTCTCACAATAAAACCCTCTGCACCAAAGTCTGTCAAACAGTACTCACAGTGCAAAAATCAATTACAAGTGTGTCATTAAAAATAAAAGTATTTTTACAAGTAAGACAAGCTAGCAATGAAACAAGCACCTTTAACCATCTTGATTATAACAAAATTAAAAAAAAATAAATAAATAAAAAATTCCTGTTGCTCAATGTCAAATTCAACTCACAACTTTAAGTGATCAGGACAGGACTCAGTCACAGATTAAGAAAAAGAAAACGATAAGATTAAGGAACTGGGACATACCAAGGCCGCGATAGGTGGGTCAGGAACACCTGTGATCGTCTTTAGTATATCCTGCGACATCGGCACTCTCATTCCTCGTGTGTGTTTTATTCAGCTGGCTGGTCGGGTTGGCCAGTGAGGGAGATCAAGTTATGAAAAGGCAAAGTCCATTGATATCCACAATTTCTGGTTGATTTGTAACATGCATCTTCCTTCTTTCTTTTTATAACCAACAGGCACAGGGCTGACATCAGCAGTGCCATTTTCGTCTTCTTATCAGACATAATGAGTGGGTGAAAATAAGTAAACACTGTTCTGTTTACAGTTTTTATCTCCGCGGATGCGTCTTTCGGTGTCCCTCATTGCGAATGTACTGTATGTGCTAAGGGGCTCTCTCATTTGTTGCTAGTTCTTGACACTGATTTGGTGTATCCTGGCCCTAACACATCAAACAACTTACAACCTTATTCTAAGGGACAGTAACATAATAGCGGCCTTGGGTAAACAAACACTGGTTACATAAGGAAAGGATCTTATTTTCTGTTAAATGTCATTGAAAACAAATGAAATGCATTGTCGGTAAATATTTTACTTAAATTTCAGGACTGATATATCAAAACTTTGTCTCGTCACATACGTTAGTAAAATCCATCCATCCAGCCATTTTCTACCACATATCCTACGCTTATCCTGGGGCCGATCCCAGCTCCACGAAAGTTTGACAGACATAAAACCTTCTTGCTCAGAACTTCATAATATAAATAGTCATAATCGACCACGTTGGCAGTTTGTTTTGTATTGCCCTGATATCTTTTTAACTTTCCAGGTTCTAAATGAATTACAATAATACAATAATGAATACAATAATGAATTATATTTCATCATTACATTAATTTCACACTGGAGAACTTTCCTTTCTTTCCTGCAGAGAGAGAAATTAAACCTTTAGCCAATACCTCATCCTGAAGCCACTGTAAAACTGCTTCTCCTTTCTCCACCAGTTCAAAAACTCTAGCGAGGACTGACCAAATTAATCATTGCGATAACTCCTTTGGCAAGGCCTGTAAGATACAGGCGTAGTATGAGAAATGTTTATACTCCAGGTTCAGTAGAAAACTCTAGCAGGCAGGGCTGCTCACTCATTTCACAAAAAGCAACAATTCGAAACAAGTTGTTTTCATGCAACTGCCTGGTTTAGCTCGCTATCCAGAGGCTAACGCTAATGCTTCTTCGATGCAAAACCACCAGATGGTTGATGCATCGCCACTTGCCTCCATTGGACAAAGATGAAGCCAAAATATTCAGGATACAAACAGACATTTTGTGTCTACAATATCCTTTGGAGCCAGAGTAGCGACTTTGCATTATCACGGTCAACCCATACATTTGCCTGACCACTCACAAGCAGAGCTCAGCTGTCAAATCATGATGTTTCACCGCATTCTTATGGCATAACATAACCAATTAAAACTAAACTGGTCAGAAAAATGAACACTTGAACATGTGTCAGTGTGACAGGAACTACCTAAAAATCACAGGATCCATCTTTTGGAACATTCATCTGTAGGATACTTTAATAATTGAAGATGAGTGGTATAAATGATCTATACTGCAGCCCATTCACAGAGGACAACTGAGATGCTTTGGCATCAGTTTTTTGGAGAAGGTTTGCCATCTTTATATTGTACAGTCAATGTTGATCCACAGGATGGATGGTAGAGAAAGAATCCTGTGTCCATTGCTATCATAAAGATGGTTGTATGAGGGTTAAAATACTGTGCACTGACAAAATAACATATCTATCAAATTTAGTTTTAAACATCAAACTCAGTCCTGGGCTGATTCTAAGCATACATGTTTGTTTTTTAGGCACTTCCATAAAGTAGAATGTTGAATATTCATATACATACATACATGGATGATCATTTATCCCAATATCACACACAGTTATGGCACTCTGGAGACAGTTCTTTCATGTCAGCATAATAGCATCGATTAATGAGGAACATTATTTATACTGTAGTCCATGTAGTCAAGAACAAGACAGGATAAGTAATTCAAAGACTCAACTCCTTTGTCAATTTAGACAGACTCACTATACGCCTGCTATTTAATTATTATGATGCCTTCACAAATCCATGACTGGTCCTTGATACACTGTGATCTATCATCATCATCATTCTATTTCCACACAAGAAACAATGAAAAAAACAGTCATCATTTATAATATACAAATGATCATTAACCACATGCAATGCTCGATTTGCTAGAGAAAGGAGACCCACAAATGGAGAGAGGTGAAATCCTGCACGCTGGTTAACATTGAAGCATCCTAGAATTTGGATCAACTGTTGAAAGCGCTGGAGATGGATAATGTCCGTCATGCAGAGAGAGATTATTTTGTCAACGCCGTGGATCGGGTGCCAGTTCACAGGCCTACAGTATATCCACATGGTGTGAAGCTTAGACTTTACTCCCAGAGTTTTCGCTGTGCTACACCCCGGGCTGAGAGCCAAAAGTGTGGCTTCAAATTAGTGGATCATAAACCACATTTCAAACAGCCTCCATACTGGCAGTAATTTTTTTTCCATAGACAGTGGTGTCCTGTTTGATGGTATGCAACTTTTCATCATTAAACATGGTTTCACAGGCTTTTAATTTCAAGTACAACAGTTAACAGCACAAACTGCGCAGATGATTCTGCCTTTTATCTTAAACCCATTTAGACTGGGTTCACATCTGCTTTGGAATTATTTAAGAACGGTACTCAACTTTGCAATTATTCATTACAAACGAGTGGGCAAATTATAATACTGTTTTTGAAATATTTTTCTATTCTTGTGAATACTCTCATTCCCAAACTGCTTCTAATGCGCTCTTTAAGCATGCGCCTACGTGTGTCTCTGAATATATCACACACATACATTTGGGCGTTGTAGGTACTTTCCAAAAGACAAGTATAATCCCTCCTGCATAAATCTGTGGCAGAGCTGCTCTACTCTAGCATCTTATCCAGAGTCCAGCCTCCTGAGTAGGAGGATCTTGTGTAGTAAAATGCCACAAAGCAAACATTACATTTACCAAAACCAAGCTTGTCCTGATTTGCAGCATTTGCTACAGTTATATGCAATTTAAATTGGACTAGAAATTACTGAAGCGACCAAGGTCAAAAGAATCTCACCAACGTTAAATGAATGACAGTTCTGGGACTATAAAAGCAGAGATACTCCGGCTCCGAGGAGGTCATTTGATAAATAACACTCTGGGGGATTTTTGATTTTATAAATCGGACCAAATGAAGAGCAATGGAACAGACTCTTGGATGCTCTGTGAATCTAATTTTCAAGTCTTTGACAGCTAGTTTAATTTTACACTCAAGAAAACATTTTAATTTAAACTTCACAATTTATTTGTGATCCATTTAATTTGCAAGCATAAAAGAGGAGCAAGTAATAGATTTATAATTAGCATTTTTAATTACATTCCCCGAGAAACTTGTATTAGCCCAACATTTAACCCGTTCTCATCTAGTTCTACACATTCTATCTATAATTATACTTCTCTATCAAAACACTTAGTAAAAATACAATCAATTATCTTTGATTAAAAACAATTCAGCAGCTGCTGATGTATAATGCAAGAGGAGATTTAGAGTGATCTGTCTGCTCTGTTAAAAGAAGACGGCAGACCGCCATCGTCGTGTGGTGATTAATCTGGTGGAATACCAATGGAACAGAAACAAAGTACAGGGATATTTCTGCTGCACAGAAGCATACAGATGCACATTTTCTGAGCTGAAGTCCCAAAACCATGCAAAAAAAGGGAAAACTTTCAACTTCCTCATGTTCATTTTTTGGCATTTTCTCTATCCTCGCTGTGAAATGACCTCTTTGAGTTCATCCCACATCTGTATAAAGGCTATATTTCCTGCTTCCCCTTAAGAGGTTGACCAGTCTCACCCCATCCTCCTCCTTCCTCACATGGCGGAACTATCCTGTGCTGTCGTTTGTACCGGGCACAGGAACAAAAAAAGAGACTTCGGTGTAACGTTGTCAGAATGTGCCATGCTCAAACAGACTCCCAGAACCAACAGAACTATTCGCACAAACCTCACAGTCACTCCTTGTCATTTTGGAGTGCTGAGCAGCCATCAAGTCGCCAACATTCTCTGCAGGCCCCTGCAGCATTGGGAATCAATGAGCCAAAAGTACATAAAGATTGTGTAAATGTCTAAATAAATCAAAGTGTTTTGGCTTCACATCAACGCATTTTCTTAACTAAATTGCTCATGGGGCTCCCTAGAACTTAGTTTTTTCTTTCTGTAAAATTTGACGCAGATACAGCTCTTCATTTGATGTACAAGTGTGGCAGCAGTAACATTGGCAAGTAAATATATCACTGTCCGTCGATCTGAGTGCTAAATGAAAACATACGTTGAGATAAAACAGTAAACCTGTGGTTATTCTCGATATTAACTCAGGCGCCTTTTCTGAGCCAAGCCATATAGTGAAGCTGAATGGAAAGGAGTCGGGTCCATCCTTAAAGCATAATTGAAAGAAATGCATCTCAGTGGGGCTCTTAGCTGTCCAGCTTTTCACTTAAAGGTCTGGGCTCTGAAGCCAGCAGGTAGGCTTTTATACGTCTCCTGGTTAGTTCATTGGCTAAGATGCCTTTGCCAAACAGCATTGGAGCTCTGAAAACATGCCAGAAATCGAAGTCGGGACTAGCTAAAGCAACTTCACTGGCAAGCAGCTATACAGTATTTGTGTTCACACCACAGTAGTTGGCTTCAAGACGGACGCTGTGTTTCTGCTCGACGTCTAGTTGTAGGAGCTTTGGGCTGAACTGCCAAGATTTGCTGTAGGTGTAGAGGATGGGCTAATTCATGAGAAAATGTGCTCCATACTGATATGCTATTAGAAGATATTTGAGCTTTGTGTTCCCTATTTGTCTCCATACTAGGAGGATGATTTATAACCAGTTCTGTGTGTAACTTCGCTGCAGGGTACTGTTCTCCTTTTGATAGTGTTTTCTTCAGAAATCAAGTTTTGCCAGCAATAAGAGAGACTATTATTGTGTCACTGTCAACTTATGTTAACTGGAAAGTTCTGCTAAATCTAAATTAGGCGGAACAGTAGAATGAACGACTGCCTAATGGATATGACGTTCGTACCTTGTCTTCCCTCAGTACACAGAGATCTTTTACGCCGAATCTAATTTATTTCAAACGGGAATGTGTAAGACAGCGACAAAACAATTATGATCCACACAAGTGACGTTTCTTAAATGGCTGGCTCTAATGAATATCCAGTGTCAACAACTTAATTTGCTTTTGCAGCTGCCGAGCGAAGACTACGCGAGTTGTAGATTAAGTTTCACAAACCCACCCCAAGAATGGTGATGAGAACAATGTTGCTATTCAATTATCAGATAAAAAGGAATTCCACAAGAGATAACGTAAAATGTCTGTTGACATCAAAGTTATGCCAGTAGCACTGCAGCTTGATTTGAACAAGATATGGTCATTTCTTCCACCTATTGGGAATCTTGTAATTTGCTGTCTTAACTTAATTTGTTGAGCGACACCATAGAACACCACAGAGCGAGGCAGTTTCTGATGTGCCTTCAGTTGATGAAACATGTGTTAGGCCTCAACGCTTGATTTTATACAGACAAAATTTCCATCGAAAACGTTTTCAGACAGACTGTTTGACCCGTGGCCCACCCTGGACAATAATAAGGTCTCCTGTGCTGCCAGGGCTGAGTAGCTACAAACAGCCTTTTTGCTGGGTCTTGATATGAAATTGTCTCTTCTTCATTCTCTATCCTGTAAAGTAACATGAAAAGAATTTCTGAGGTCGCGACACGACGCCCAAATGTCACTGGAATCTGGATATTATGCTCTAAAAGACTTCTTCTTTTCCCCTCGTAATAATGCATATGATGAACATTAGTGGCCAGGAGTAAACACTCTCAAGTCAAGGCCTCACTCCTAATCAAAGGAGCCTGTTTTCACCTCTTTTCGACCTGGCAGACACCATCAGCACAAGAAAAGTTTACTGACAGCGATGGGAAAGTCTCAGCTGCACAGCATGTTTGTATTTTTAAAGCAAAAACAAAAATTGATGAAAAGTAAGGGCAAAAAATACAGCTATAGTCAGTCCTGAAAAGGAGGAACATTGGGCAGATGGAACAGCTCATTAGGTGCAGTCAGGTTTGAATTTTCAAAACAATGTGTCCCGACATGTTTCAAAATGACATCCTGCTGAGATGAACAGACATCATCTCCTGCCTTCCATCAGGAGGATGGTTGAGTGACGCGAGCGAGCAGCCTCTGCTTTTCTTCAAATAATGTTAGCACCTTATCTATATGTACGCGGACAGAGCTTATTGGCTCATGTAAGGAGCTTTAATTAAGCATATTTCAGTGTGACTAAGACAGCTACTGTTTCTTCAAAATAAACAAAGAAATGAATAAATAACCCAACACCACTGGACTAGTTCAAAGCGACGCTTTCTAACCTTGACTCAGTGATCGAGTAACATGAAAATGGGCCCCAGGAGATGGAGGTTTTCCACATACCAGTGTGATTTATGGTCTACCATAACAAATCAACAAGTTTAACTTTAATTGTTTTCTTTGCGATGGGAGGTGGGGTAGTTAATACAGAGCAATGATTGATGGCACAGGGCAGCATGTTTGGCTGAGCACTTTGTCTTTTGCAGTGCAGCTCAGAAAATTGGACCAGTTGATAGAAGCAATTAACTTGAAGGGGGATTGTTTTGATTTAGGATATACACTGGTTCTAAAAATATCACATAAAAGTGTACCATTGGTGTGTCATCTCCTGGCAAATGGGCTTCCTGTCTTCTTTGTTTTTTTGGAGGGGGATCTAAATAAAAAATAAGTGTTGATGTCCATCACCTCTATTCTTCATTTAATTTACTATCATGGTCTTACCCCTGTATCCATGTGGACTAGGACTGTGGACTCATTTGAGCTTATGACATGTCATATGGTTTAATAAAGTTGGCTTCTGTTTAAGCTACATTAGTTTGGGAGGTAATTGAGACAACCATTTAATTAAATGCTTTGCTGATGATGCTTCTCTTGGAATAGTGGCTGATAACCATTAATCAATGGTGCACACCTAATTTACAAGGACAACAGTGCAGCAATGGGGCCTGCACTGGAGAGGAAATGGTCGCACCATTACATTAAATCACCATTAGCAATTAGTAAAGCCAGTGGCACCAGTAGCACTGGGACATAAAGTAATTGCACTAGATCACAGGATAGAAATAACATCTCTGGCTGGTATCACACCTGATCAGCAGTCCATAGATCACGCGGGAAAGTGCCTTGAACAGTCTCTGATATTTGTAGCTATGTGGTTGAAAGGAGCCACTGAGTGCTCCACTGAGTAATCTTGCAGCTTCTGCCAGTAACTCAGTGCATTTCAGAGAAGATCTCTTTATTTTTTTGCATTTTTTCCAGCCGGCTGGCGACTGATATGATAGACTGCAGATGATTTACTTGTGTTGATTATTTAATAGGGAGGGGGAAAAAAAAGTCTTGCCCAGAAAGCCAAGCTTGACTTTTAATTAATTTGGATAAAAACTGTTCCTTTCTTAGTCAACTGATAAGAATGACCTTCATTGTGAATTATAGTAATGAAATTTGAAGAGCACAGCTTGGGGGTGGGGGGAGATTGATGGTGGGCACCCGGCTCTGCTGGGCTGGCCTCCCAGGTGTTGTTAGGGCTTTGGCCCTGGGCCGCTGGCGGGGGGGCTTGTCGTGCATGGTGGGTCTGGGTCCTCCCTGCCCTTCCGTGTGCGGGTGGTGGGTCATCCACCCTGGTCTCCGATTTTCAACCCTGGGCACTCCGACACGGCCCCTGAACCAGGTAGGCTTGGCTCTCTGTCAGCTGGCTGGGGGCAGCGATGTGGCCAGTCCGGGAAGCTGGTCCCCACAAAGTGGCTTGTGAATCGCCCCCGTGGCACCCCAGTCCCGATCTACCCCACCTCATGAAACACTAGGGCCTTGAGGGGCCGGGATCAGTGGTGGGGGCTGGGGCTGCACTATTGCGGCCTGGCCCACCATCAGCCCCCGAATTTTAATCACATTAGAGACACTGAGGACTTGGGGGGGGGGATGGTGCATCTTGGGAGACCCTGCCGTCTTCAAGCGTTGGGGTGCCCATGCTCTGTCTGCCTCCCTAAATTTCAATTGCACCAATCATCTACACTACCACATCTACACACCCATACCTTGCATGCACACACCCTACACTCATTTTGGGCAAGGGGTGGTGGGGCTTTATTGCTGCCCCAATCCCTGGCCCTGCAGGGGCTGGCTGGGCGGTCTGTGGTCTGGGGGAGGAGCGTCAGTTGTGCTACGGGGGTTCCATTGGAGTCCGGGGGGACGGACGGCCCCATGGCACAGGACTGGGTTGGGGTAGGTTTTGGACCGTGCTGTTGTGTGGTGACCCCTTGGCTGGCAGTCCAAGTGTTCCCCAACCCCTCTGTCTTCCCTAACCTGTCTCTTTTCTCTCTTTCTATCCACTCTTTTGTCTCAGACAATCCAGTGGCCATGGCAATAAAGTTAAACACAGATCTCAACAGGAGGAGTTTATCAGACTCCTCCTTTGTAAAGCAAATCTGTTGTAGCACAACAAGACATCCAGAATCTTCACACCGCATGCCTCAGCTGCTGAACAGGACAGGTTTAAAAAAAAAAAAAAAAAAAAAAGTGGGGGGATCAGGTGTGGATACCCCACTGCTGGTAGACAGTGGAGTTCCTTCATGTGCCCCCCGAAGCCCTCAATGTCTAATGTGTGATTAAAAGCTGGGCAGGCGGGATGGAGAGTGAGGCCACCCGGGCAGCCCCACCCACAAAATGCCCCATGGCATGACTATCCCTCAAGGCCAGGGCGAGAAATCCTTGAGCCAGCTTCTTGATTGGTGCCAGTATTCACCCCAGTCTCAGCCCCAGTCAGCCAGGCTTACTCAGCCTGGGCCCGCGCAAACAATGCATCAGGGTACCGCCAGCATCCCAAACTGGCAGCCACTCAGCCCAGCCCAAGGACCTTAATACAAGTCAGTGTAGTCCAAGGTCCACGTTGACCAAAGCCCTGGAGCCACATATACAAACACAAATGCAAACATACTTCCATGTGGGTCTGGGCTCTACATTCAGGAAGCTGTCTGATCCTGGTCTGAAATCCCCCAATCCCCCAACCGCTCCGCTCACCAAGAGCACCCACATGGTGTCAACTGGCCATCGAGGCAGGCACCACCCAGCCCCACCAGGGAGCACATCCAGCACAGACAGGACCCCAAGCCTGGGGAGGGCAGCCCATGGTCACACTGGGCCCAACGGTTCCTGAAGCCCGCACCTGCCCATGCCGGTGCCAGGCCCCATAAGAGCCCCCCCCTCTCACCTGCAAGGCAGCACTCCCCGGGGGACCCCCACGAGCACCATACAGGAAAGCTTCACTGCTACCCCACAGCCAAAGCCACAGCCACAGCCACCCAAGCACCCAGACCCCCCATTGCCCACACAAGACACAGAGTGGTGAGGCCACCGCTAGCCACACCCACTAAATACAGGAATTGATTAGAGACGACAAAAGAGACTGAAATTCTGCCATGTTTGGAGGAAGCAAACATTTTCTCGAAGCTAATGGGGGCACTAACAGGGCACTCCTATACTAGGTTGTAGATAATTTGTTCTTTGTTTTCCAGTGCATGAGGTTTGTTTTCTTTGCGATGCATAGGGTGATGAGAACCAAGCAAGCTGCGTTTACCTCCATGTCAATGTTTCTTAGGACACCTAGCACACAAAGTGAGGGAGAAGCTGGAATGGCTATCTCCGTGTTGATCGATCTTCACATACCTTCTGCCAGAACATTTGGACAGGTGTGCAATGCCATAAAGCATGAATATAACTATCAGAAATGTTACCTGTGCAGTGACATGAGATGACCTAGTGCATGAGACCCATTCTAACCATCATTTGTGCTGTGTAGTGTGTTCTATCAAGGATTTTATATTGTATGAGATGTAAATTGGGGTTTTTTTGGGTCATTTTTAAAGTATCTAAGCATATCTGAGTCAAGGAGAATTGATTTGGACTGGTGCATTAGTCTGTCTAACATTTGGAGGTTGGGAGAGATGAACTTATCTCTTTTAGATAGCAAGTAGTATATTTTAGACAACACTTTTGGGGTTGAGAGTTTTAAGAAGTCATTTATCAGAGATGGAAGCTATAAATCCAGTTGATTAGAGTTGAATCGTGTTTGGAATATGGATTTAAGTTCATGATACTCAAGAAAATTCTTATCACTGAGTCCATATTCTGCTATCAGTTCCTTGAATGGGATAGGGTTTCTGTCTCTAGTTATAGATGTCTTATCCCTTTATCATTCCATAATGGAAAATTTATTTTATTTTATTTTTTTGTTTTGCAGGATGTCAGGATTTTTCCAGATTGGCGTGAGTCCGCATGGGTTATGTGAAGTATATTGTGCCACATATCCCAAGGCACAATATACTGAACAAAAAAGCAACATTACATGTCTGTATTTTTAAAAAATGAAAATTTTACATTTAATACCATTTTACAGAAACGTTCAGATACTGGGCAAGAACAACACAAACTACAGAATAAGGCCATGGGCTATTGCACTAAGCCAATGTATGCATGGGATGAGGAGTGATGTGGTTCTATAAGACATAATGTTGGAATTTTGTCTGTCCATTACTGCAAAATAATCAAACCCTGGATACTGAGCATCCTACCAGCGACACAAACAAACATCAAACCCCAGTCTATGCAAAACCCCTTAAATAATAATTACAATAATAGGTCAATGAACGTTAAGGACAGAAAGCAAATTTACCTACCGGGCTCTGAATTGTAAAATAAGGGGGAAAAATGTCTTCAAGAAAACTTCGTGCATGAAAGTGGTGTGAGGTAGTGTGAAGTGGCATGAAGTGGCGTAAGGTGGGGTGAGGTGGACTATCAGTTAACGTCACAAAGACATGACATCAACATGAATGGTCATTTGCCTGCTGGAAATCAAGTTTCAAGGTGGTTTGATGTAATAACCTAAGATGATTTTACAAACTCATGGTGAATTTTCCCTGAGCAAGATCCCCATCACCTCCAGAACAAGATTCACCAATTCTGCAGGTCAAGAGGTTTTTATGACAATATGAATTGATCAGAACTGTATCTAAAAACAAATTCTGTTGAGCTTGTGACTAATGTGGTAGTTTACTTTCACTGTATGCAGAGTAAAATTATTTGAATATTTGAACTATTTGAAGTTAAATCTACATGTTAACTGCACTTATTGATATTCACAGTGTATCAACAACAAATAACAGACAGTAGCTTTGCTACTGCTCTATTCTTGCTGCTTTATTTCCTGAGCAAGAAGGAAAGTGAATATCCCTTCAAGGAAAATGTTTGTCGATGCAGATAGTGTTACTTTAAAAATGTTTTTGTTCAAATATCATGTCACAAGAAATGTGCTTCACACATTGAAGTTGGCTATGAAACTGCGTGGTTCTTGTTCACCAGCACACATCCCATAAAATCTGTTCCAAAAATATTTCCTTCTCTTGTTTTTTAAGTTGGATCTGTTAGAAGCACAAGGCAGGTTGCTGGAAACTGTTTAATGATCATTTTTATGATAATTTTTTTTCTGTCAATTCATGTTAAGTATTGTTATTCTCCAGCCCGCTCTCCTCTGAAGCTGGCCATCCTATTTTCTCGATCCTTTTCTCTTTTTCTTTCCTATCTTCTGACCTCAGTTCATTCTTCTTTGCCCCAAGAATCACCAGAGCTCCCTTTGTAAGTGTTAAATGACGCACACAAATGCAAATAAACCCACAGACATTTCAGAATATTGGTCCTCAAGCCAGAGGGAACACGCTGTGCAGGACGAACAGACTCATACTGTGAGAGTGAGTCATTTCTAACCCAATACCCATTGGAAAAATGCATACATGAGATCAGCCCAGCACCAGAAACCAATTACCCTTCCCTCACTCAATTCTCTGTACTACAAACTCTTCCATTGATCCGGTGATAATTACCTAGTCACATCATAAAGCACCTGGAACAGATTGGTGGCTCAAATTATTGATTACCCCTGGGCTACCCTTCGTTGTTCATTGTAATGCTGCTATACATTACTTGATGAGATTTTCTTTGCCGTGCTTTCCTTTGCATTTCTCTTTGACGCTCTGCAGGGCTACATTGACAAAGGACTTGGATGGTCAAATGCTATCAGAGTCATTTGTCGTCTTTTTTTAATCTTTGGGTAATACTGTGCGCCACCAAACACCAAGGTTAACCTGCTGTATTCTTACTGCTAGCTATTGCTGGCACCTTCTCCTTAGTGCCACAGAAGCCTCATTTCGTCTTAAATAGCTCCAGTTGAAAAATGACCTTACATTTGTGGTTGTGACTTGGGGCGTGCCCTGGCAAACACCAGCTGTGTGCAATGCTTCATTACACTCCTTCCTTTAGGCGTGTCAGCGTGTGACCCTGAAACCTCTACCCACTAGCCATACACAAGTTCCCAGCCACAGTTACAACGACGGAGTGACCTCCACATCAGGCATGCATTTTTTTTGCAGTAAATAATGAGGTTGAAATCAAAAGCTCTTTTCCCTCCCCTTCTTGTCTCTAAATATTTCACAGAGCTTAGTAGAAGGCGCCTGTATTATTCTACAAGCCTTAATTTTTTATAGCTCACCACGACGGCATGTCTTGTTTCTACAGAAAAAACAAGAAAACACACTGAGGATATCTGAGGATCCAGTCTTTGCTTTGTGTTTGTCTGGGTATGGCTCCTGGCATTCCCCTGATTTCCTCCTTCAAACACAATGCAAATACTTCAGAATTTGAACAAAAAATGGCTTCATGACTTGCAAAGTGACATCTGTGGATACAGTCATTGTTTTTTAACATTGTTGGCTTTGAGAATTGTTGAGCTGCATACTGATCCCCTCTTTCTTTAGATGATGAAAAGATGACAGAGCTTTACTTTTTATTAAAAGGCTGTTTTTAAGAGGTCATAGATGCAGGCCAATCTAAAGAGAGAAACTTTAAATTGGTAATTCATAACATGTTGCATTTAAAGAACAGAGGCAAAAAAAAAAGATCCCTAGGAGTATAATTATTGCATTTTGTAAGACCTGTGTCTCACACAGAACATCTTCCATATGAATGAAGTATGACACATTTCCATGGATCCTAGTTTAGTCGTCTTGCGCGTGATGCCATTTGGTGAGTCTGCGCAATCGCTTAAAGTGTCAAATAACTAATTAAAACAAATATTCTTTGGGAAAAATGTATGAAAATGTTTGTTTTGGTTTCCCTCACTTCTTTGGCTTGCAGACATTTCTCTGTCATCTGTAGGTTTCTTCTTTGCCCACTTTTATTTCCAAGCAGTGTCTTCTTCACTTATTTTTGCACACAGAGGTGCTGTACTATTGAACAAGATGTCACAGTGCCCCCTGTAGTATATTAGTGAAAGACTGCTTTTGAGAAAATGTCACGGAAGGAGGGAAGCATTAAAAACCATTCATTCTTGGCTAAAGGCAGACTCTTTCAGTGTATGTTTGTGTGTTTCTACTCCTACAGCTGTTTGACAAAAGTATTGATGTAGTTTACAGCGCTGCTCCCCTCCCCTCCTACACACAGAGTGTAAACACAGAGATTAAAGTGAAGAAGATGAACTTTTATTTTGGGATTTTTTTATTTGGTTGCTGATTCAAAGTCACTCTCCAGCTCAACGATGGAGACAAAGAGTCAAAAGGCAGCAGTGGTCGAGTGAACAGAGTGAATTGTGCAGTTGTTAGTGCAAGAACAAAGCAGTGAATCAGAGGTATAAAACCTTATTTTCTGATTGTTACATGGTGGTTATGCTCTACAGCACAAAAACAGTCCTGTGGGAAGGTGTCGCATTCTATGTGATTTCAGTTGAAGCACTGGCTTTATCCTGTCCACTTAGTGTGAGCTGCTCCCTGTGTCTGTGTTTGTAGCTCAGCCACGTCCACAATCATGTTCAAACACATACTTACCTGCAGCTCAAAAAGCATTAAGTCACAGGCCAGCTACGTGGAATATATGTAGCAATGTCATAATCAGAAACAAACCCTTATCACATACAAGGAAATGGTTTACAGCAGAACCGGGGAAATATTGGTCTTACATATTAAGACCAATATTTAAGAGACAGAATGATATAAACCTCAAAAAGACAAAAAATAAGGAGCAACCCTTTGAAAAGAAAAATCACTGAGAGATGTAAATAACTGGCTCATCACAATAGTTCATCATAAATGACCACCCTGACAAGCACTTTACTTACAGGACTGAGATATGAGATAAAGTTTTTTTCACTATTATAGCATTATCCTTTATTCCTATCGGCTGCAGAAATCACAGTGAGAACTGAGAACTGGAGCGTGACAAAGCATCCAAGACTAAACTGCATGATTAGCTGCATGGAAAGTTCAAGCGGCCTCTGTGGAAACTAGAAGTCCAATTTTTAAACTTGTTCCCATCATACCCACCGTTCCTTTACATTATTGTGTAATAAAATACTGGATCATAATATACAACTTGAGTGAGATTGGGCAACAGAACGAAATCCTGTGTTGTAAGAATATCTGTATATGACTGTTTGGTTGATTAATATATCATTTTCCATTCATCAGCACTAATTTCACTTTTTTCTTTTGACTTGGCAGCATCTCATATTTAATACTGCAATGAATGAATGTTGGAGAACAGAAATGATACATGATATAACACTTCCTGGATTGTGCAACCCTCCCTGTGCACAAGGTGCTGCATACAGGAAAAGGTTGCAGAGGATAGAAAGCTCCCCTCAGCCATCTGCAATGAACCAAAATGGCTTTGGGCAGGTGTTCAACATGGCCAGGTGGGGAGCAGCTGACACAGACATAGCTCAGCCATGCTATTTGTCACTGTGAATAACAATTGTCTCTTCAATATTAGTGTTGGACAGGAGTGAGCACCCAGCCAGTCTTTGTCATTCTCCTCTAATTTAGGCAATTAAAAAAAAGGTCATGTGTGGAAACAGATGGCTAAACTTTAACCGTGTCTGGAGGCTGAAAGAGACAATTGGCATTTCACATGCCCCATTCAAGCTCTCAGGATATACTGGAGAGACACAGTAATGACCAAATGACAACCAGCTTTACTGACTTGAGGCACAAAAGTGTATATTTATACAAAGATTGCTTTGCAGAAAACCCCACAGGAGGCTTTCTGGTTTCAATCATGCACATGTCGTTCATACTTGTTGGCATGTTCAAATTTTGATCCCTCTGGGCATATTTGCCTTCCACAATAAACAACATTTGCATGGTAAAATAGCATGATTGACCGATGTTCAGTGGCTCCATCTAAATGATGATGTATTGACAGATGTAACGTCTTACTGTGCTTTCCCTCCGAGACACTCTTTTTCTTTAATCATCCTCTGCACTGCGAGCAACTGTAGCCCAGACAGTGGTAAAAACAACAACTATAAAACCAACTGAGGGAGAAGAAAGGGTACATTTTCTGTGCTCAGGGAAGGGACAATTAAAGTAAAATAAAGTCTGCTCAAGTTAAAACAGCCTCATAAAACTCCCAAGAGTACCACAGAAAGGCAGTAAGGTGGGGAGGAACAGCAAACAGAACGTTGTCACACTTCCATTCCCTTTGGAGCTGAGCTAAAAGGAAGGGAGTCGTGAATGTGGAAACAGTACACTGCCTCCAGCTTCTGTTAGTTTTCTGTTGCAACGTTTGTGAAATTCTCACTGATGAGGTGACTATGCCAGAATATCTTTTAGCCTGATGGGTTACTGACAGCGTTTAATGTTTACGCAAGTAAAGATATTTTAATCTCACGTTTAAGAGCTGAGAATAGCTGGCTCAGAAAGTGGCTCATGGTGAAGTGCTGCTCAGTGGTGGGATTAGTTTTGGGTCAGTGGAACGTGCTTGTGCATTTTCTTTTCAACTTCTGACCCCACTGTACATAACACACTCAACAAACACGAGAAGCACTACTGCTACAATCCTGGTGAGTAATTTTAGTAATTTTATCGTCCCTGAAAGCCATGGACTCAGTTTGGACCTTAGAGCTGAGGAAGAAACACCTATACAAGTAGATGCCGAGAACAGCTAACAAGCTCAGATGGCTAAACAGATTATTGGCCAGTTTGGATGAAGGGGAAACCCAAGTTCTAGCTCTAATAAATATTAACACCCAAAGTATTATGAAAGTAAGAAAATACAGGCAGAGAGCAGACTACCTGCAGATTGACACTGCTACACACTTCAGGTCAAATGTGAATGTTTTTTTTTCTTTTTCAGAAAAAAACCCCATTAAAGTGTAATTTTTTAAAATATTCTTGCACATAGTTGAATAGGGAAATAATTGTACCCAACACTTTTCATTTTATTTTCTATAAACCTGTTCAAAGATGAAGATTTTTAATTCATTTTTTTGATGACTCAAGTCAATTTTGTGTTTTGACCATTTTTAAACAATGTCAATGTGTTGTGTCATCAACACCTTCTTTATAGCCAATGTGTTTCAACTGGCAGAAAATAGTTTGCAAGAGCTAAGTTAAGTCATCAAAGATACATCATAATTGCTAAAATATTTTTTTTTTCCCAGACATTAATACATGAGACAGATTATCTGTAAAAAATCTGGCTGCTCTGGGCCCTCCTACTGCCATTTTTTTTCAACTCTTTTCCAAATAAAGAACCAATCAGAGCATCTGTCAAGTGTCAATCATTTCTCCTGAGTGAGCAATGAGTAGCCCCTACCATGCCCTCAGTAACTTCAATGAGAGCATCAGGATTGAAGAACAGCAAAGAAATCACTACCTGCAACGAAGAAACATCCTTGGACATACACCACAAAGACACCAAAAATAACCCATAAATTGAAGAAAAGCACACAGAAAAAAAAGATTTAATAATAGAATGGACTAATATCCTGATCTTGTGCATGGCAGACTTCTCTGCACGGAAGCACAGCATGTTCAGGTTTTCAACCTGTCCTCTCTTTGCATTCTAACCCACTGCCTCCTTAAATCTTCTCTGAAAGTGCACCAGATTGATGCCTTCAACGTAAGAGTATGCAAATTGTTTTTTTTATTGTTTTTTGTTTTTTTCCTGGTGAACCATTCCCCTGGACTTCCCTTGAGAGAATCATCATAGTATAAAGTGGATCTCTGCAAAGATGATGCTGAAATGGCATCTTGGGACTGGTTCTAAAAACTCTTTATTGTGGTGGGCCGTGAGGGAATTGCTGAAGCAAAACACCATTAGTCACACAGCGACCCAATGAAGCCAGACTCAAGTTTGCCTGTGACCAACTGAAACATTAGCATTACATTTTGAAGTGTGTTGTCTGGTCTGATTGGGAAGTCGCTTTTGTTTGACAAAGGAAGGGCCTTCACCCCCAAAAACTCAGTTCCCACAGTTAAATATGGAGGTGGAAGCATTACTCTGTGGGGCTGTTTTGCTTCTTTAGGCCAAGAGATCTTTATTCATGTGCATAGGGTCATACTGTATATGACCCCATGAAGATAATGCTGACATTCGGAAGGATAATGTTAAATCTGCTGCCTTTCTGGCTCTAGTTTTCCATTTGTTCTATCAGCAAGACCATGATCGAAAGCAAATATTCAAGTTGGTCCAAAAATGTTTGGAAGACACCAAAATCAAGACCCTGGAGATGCATTCTCAAAGCCAGATCCTAATCAAACTTTTCATGGAGGAATGGGCAATGAAACCTTGAGAAACATTTGTCAAGCTAGTTAGCAACTGCTGTACTAGTTCAATTGCATTCAGTTGTGAGTCAGAGAGGTTATTGATGATTTATTGTCAGAGGGCTATACACTTTGTTTTTCCTTACATAAAATCATCAAATATCTTCATCAAACTTTGTGGAGATTTTGTTTTAGTACTTTTGGAAGTCATCATAGTATAAACACTTTTAGTACAGGTAATTTGCTTGGAGAAGATTGTTTGCTGTTGCTGTCAATGGCATACCAATAAAACAACTCAGCATGCTAAATAAACTGTCCGGTCACAAACCTGCAGCCAGTAAAACTATTTTAATACTCAAGCCAAAAGAGAGTGATAACTGCTAAGTCTCTGATGTAAACAGGTGGTAGATGTGTATATGAGCAGCCTACAGTCTTTTCAACACCAAAAAATGACTGGTAAATTTAGGGTTTTGCCTTCCAGCTCGGCCTTTCTTCACAACAACGGACCAGTTTAGGGTTGCATCACCGCTGCCACTACCCCAGTCTGTCTGTCAATCTCCCACTTTATTTTGCCCTCACTCGTGAACAAGACCTCAAGATACTTGAACTCCTCCATTTGCAACTCAACTCTTCCCCAACCCGGACTGGGGAATCCATCTTTTTCCAGCTGAGAACAATGGCCTCAGATTTAGCGGTGCTGATCCTTATGCCCACCACTTCACACTTGGCTGCAAACCATCCCAGCGTGATCTGGAGGTGTGTATTCAATGAAGCCAACAGGACCATGTCATCTGCAAAAAGCAGAGATGCGACAAAGGGCAGCACTTTCCTTTACCCTAACGACGCTGACTTACTGCCAGCGCTGGGAACCAAGCTCTTGCTCCGTCAACACAGAGACTCAATGGCCCGTAACCACAGGCCATCAACCCCATACTCCCAGAGCACCCCCCACAGGATACCTTGAGGGAAACAGTCATAAGCCTTCTCCAGATCCATAAAACATACGTAGACCGGTTGGCCAAACTCCCATGCCCCTTCCAATACCCTCACAAGGAGATAGAGCATGTCCAGCATTCCACAGCCAGGACGAAAACCACATTGTTCCTCTTGTATCTAAGGTTAGACTACAAGCTAGTCTCTCCTCTCCAGCACCCTGGATTAGACCTTCTTAGGGAGACTGAGGAGCATGATCCCTCTGTAGCTGGAACATACCCTCTGGTCCCCTTTCTTAAAAAGGGGACCCACCACCCCAGTCTGCCACTCCAAAGGCACTGTCCCAGATGTCCTTGCAGTGTAGCAGAGGCGTGTCAACCAGGACAGCCCTACAACTTCCAGAGCCTTGAGGAACTCGGGACAACTGGGCTCATCTAAAGTGCCCAGTGATGAGAGAGCCTAACCTCCGAGTCCTCTGGCTCTGCTTCCTCCACAGAATGCGTGTTGGTGAGATTGAGAAGATCTTCAAAGTAGTCCTTCTACTGCCTGACTATACACTGAGTTGACGTCAGCATAAATGAAATGCACTTAAAGGGCGTTAATTGAGAGATATATAAGATGTGATAGTAAATGAGACCCTTTGTTACATCACCAAGTCTTGAGCTCTCTCCTGGTTAAAACACAGCTGTTAACTGCCCAAGTCAAGTTGTAACCAAATCACACTGATACTTGATTAAACGAGGAATCGAATACCAGGTCCTGAGGCTATAAAAATGTCAATGTTTGATAATATTTGGGCATTCTTTTACAGTTATTGAAAGTAATTTAGGAGAGTAGATTATTAGTCCTCTGACCTTGCGTGTCCCTGTACCAGATGACCAGCAGCAATACATGAATCATTCACACCCTGCAGGCGTCAAGAAGCACTCTAAATGATTGTTGATTAAACACTTTGTGGGAGAACTTAAAGCATATGCCACATGAAAATTAATGATAACCAGACAGGCAACAGAACACAATATAGAAGAGCTGCGATGGGCAATTTATGAGACAATCACTCCAATTTACTATTTAGTTTGTAATCATCTCAATTTTTTCTCCACATACAGCATAATGTATTGCACATTTGTGAGTGGATGGAATTATAAGAACTATGAGTATGCTACTCACAAAAAGATAGAAATGTCATTAGAGTGCACTGAAGCGGGAAATCTAGCACAGGGAACTAGAGAATAGCCGCTGGGACAAGGCAGGGGGTGGCAGGGGTGTCCACATGTGCACAGTCAGTGAGTGAATGAATGGTTGACGGAGCAAACTCAACTGAAGTTTTTCTATGGTCCTGAATCTAGTGCGGAATTTAGCTGAAGGTCTATATATCTTTAAACTAGGTCATGGTGAATTTCAAAGGGCTTTGCAAATCCCCCAACTTACTGTCAGAGCCTTGAGAAAAATATAAATTTAATGCCATAAAAGCAATGCTCTAATTCTCTAATGTCTCTTTATTCACCCCTTGTTGTAAAATGTCTGTCATGGCTCTAATGTCAACTCTCCATGCTTTGTAGAATCTGAAAAATATCTTCCATTTCGTCTGCAGCTTGAACTTGAACGGCAGAACTGCACATTTTTGGGCTCGACACAGTAACTCTGGCGGCTCGCTGATGGAAGCGATTCATCACATAGAGTTCAAGGGTTCTACACCAGATCTAACACCCTGTCCCTCATCTGTCCTAGACGTCCTACAACTATCACTTTGCGTCTGGCTGGCTAATTGGTTGGCTTTATTAATGATGCATGATGCTTTATCTATAACAGTTATAAAAAGAATCACAACTCAGACAACTCTTTTTTAAGATTTCATTGCTTATGATACCTCTCATCTTTATATATTTTATATCAACACTTAATACATGTGCTTTACAGTTATAAATAGGGATATAAGGATACACTCAACCCAGGATGCGATTTTTTTTCACAATTTGAAAAGTGAAAAATATTTTCCTCATACATTCTATAAAGTAGTCGTGTTTAATTTTGAGGAAAAAGTGAAACTGAAAATACCTTCTTTGGAAATATATACAAAATAGAAAAATTGCAATTTAAAACAATTTGCAAATCAAACAAATAAAGTACATTTACAAATAAGGCAGTTCTCTTTAAATAACCACAGTTCAGGTTATGTTCCTTGCTTGGAATTTTCATGTTTTTCTTAAGCAATATTAGCAAATTAACCCCACATTTTGCTCAATCGTATGCTTCAAATGCATGATGACAGACACGGTTGGATTTTTTTTCATCGCACAGCACGGTGGTGGCTTTTTTCAGAGGCTTAAAAAGTCTCTCTATGTCCTCAGCGTCATGTTTGTGCTATGCAGAGTGTCACTTTTATCAGTATTATGTTGGACGTCATGCTGCTGTTATAGTCGCTTTCTTGGAAATATCGTTCAGTTGTATCAAACTGCTATTCCAATGCGTGGCGAAATCGATGATTAGCTTGTGGCAGCTTCAGTACAGGTCGGCTCACTGTAGACCAAAATTCACATCCCTCACACATAATGAATGTATATGCATGCTTATGTACACACACACACACACACACAAACATTAGAAATAGACTCGTACATGTCATAAGTTCAAGTGCCTCTAAGTCTAAAACGCCTCATTATTAAGGCGTACAAATGTCCAGAACACAACATATACAACACTGGCAGCTGAAGCACAGATTACATGCCTCTTTCTTTCACCTCACAGGCAATGCAGACATTAGAATATTGGGCAAATCAATCCGCAGCAACCACATCCATCTCTGTTCTTACAGTCCCTTTAAAACATCCCTCGGCTGGCTTTACTCATGGTGAGGTACTTAATAAAGCAGTAAAATCACATCACAGTCACATCAGAGGTAATTTTTTTCACAAATGTTGTCAAGCTAATTATGTAGTTAGCTATCTATTTACATAAGACGTGGCCTGAAAGGTACTTAATCAGTGAAAGAAAGTGTAGATTCAGCCAGGATCCTCATCATTTCTCTTTCCCAGGCTTCTGGAACTGCTCAGTAGTCTTGACCTCAAAGCTACTTTGCAACTGTGAAATATCCACTCAGCTCTGGCATTTTTGTTAATAGCCATGACTCTCACTATAATTCGCCTCTTTGATTTTTAAAGTTTCTGATACTAACTTTCACATTTTTTCCAGCCACAAGTTCTGTATCCTGCAGTTAGAACAGCAGCTCACTAACAGGATGTGGTTGTTTTTCAAGATATTAACCCACTTTAACACAGTAGTTAAACAGGACTTTCATGTCACGCCTGGGTTTGAGCCCTTCTAAGCCTGTGCATTACTATACTGGTGGTGGCACTGCATTTGTTGGTCTGTTGTTCAGTTCACCCAGCACCTTAAAGGTTGAGACAGAAATCTGAAATTTATTGAGGGGATTACCATAAAACTTTGTGAAGACATTTGTGGTGCTCCGAAGATAAATCCCAAAAATGCTGAAGGTGATGAAGTTTTCCCTTACGCCTGAGAAATACCTTAGTATCTATTGACTGGATTGGCAGAACATCTACGACTCATAATCTCCTGATAATGAAGCTTTTTGACAAAGGTGATCCCCTTAAGTGCCTCCATGGTGATTGACATGTGGTTTTTAATTAAATGGCTCAACATCGAGGGGATGAGTTCAAATGGAATTTGTCACAGACTTGAATGTTCCCCACAGGATGAACTTTAATGGAGTTGTGCTCTCCTTTAATCTATTCGACATCATATGGTCAACTACTTTAATAAATACTGCAGAGCTAGATTAATCCCCAGTTTCTGCCCTAATTTGTGCTTTTTGCTACTTGCTAAATGCAAGTTTATATTTGTATTTAACATGCTAAACTACAAGGCTACTGTAAACAGGATTAAACCTGGACTAAAACAGCAAAGCAGCTGCCTTAATTGGTATGTCTAGATAACCAAAACTCTGCACATGACTTCCTCATGGACAGTTTTTCCCAGGACACTGGTGTGTCTGTGTTTCTGAACAAAAATAACTAACCTTTTTAATTTAATTTAAGGTTTAATACTTTCCATGAGCCCTTATTACCAAAGTAGTAAGGTCATTATCACTGTGGCGCCTAAGAAATTATTAGCCAAGTTCATGTCAATGATAAGAATAAAGGCCTTTTCACACCAATCATGGCCAAAAAATTACCACAGATATTTAATAGAAAAGATTTCACGGGTGTTTTTTAAAATGTACAACACATTGGTTGATTTGTTTGGGGGTAAAAAATATGCAGATGGACCTTGATCTCATTGTTTTTCCCCTGTGGAAATACACGTTGGACCAAAGAAATTGTTTCAGCTGATGTCACCTCCAGATCAAAACGGAGGAAAACATCTGTCATTTTGTGTCACAACATCCAATTTTGTATGAAATACCAAAACAAGTAACAATCAAGCCAAGGGCAGCATGTGGCTTGAGATAGTTGAGTTATATGCTGGTGCACAAAGGGGCTAGGCACAACAGATAGCAATAACATCAAATATGGGGCTCAGAAAGAAATTATAAGGCCTCGTTCATGAAATATAAATGAGCTCTCTTTAGTTGTGATGGTCTAGCATGCTCAAAAGGTTCTCACACATTTAAACGGTAATCTGAAAATACTGGAATGGAAATAGAACATTACATTGCAGATAAGGACCTTGTGTGCATAATTGTTGCATAGGAAAAAAATCACACGCAGACTATTGCTTTGCATTTTAGGATCGCCGAGGTGAAAAATGATTCAAATGTGCTGCTTGCATTGACACAAATTCAACAGAAAAACTGTAAACTATAGTAAGCAACTGTGCTAGTGTCAAAGATTTAGCTTGAGATCAAATAGCAAACGCCACACAATAATAGCAGAACAATTAATGTTTTTTTCTCTACAGATTACAAACTTGAATTGATAAACAGATAATTGCTTTTCACTTTATTCATGCGAACACCGTGTATTTATATTGTTGCTATATAAAAGGCTAACAAAATCCAGCATTAGTCGCTTTTTCATTGCCATTTTTGTGGCTCTGTGTGAACGAAGCTGTATACAATGTCATGTGAACACGGATCTTTTGGTTTTTAAAGGTAAAGTTTCTTTGGCTGTGCAGCCACTGTATTCCAGGTGTTAGATGAGAGGTGGTGCAACCAAACACACTGCTGATGCCAACACGGAAAAAGTAAAACATGTTTGTGTGAGGTAAAGGGGTTAAAAATGTTCTGCCGTGACAGAAAATTCTTTCTTTATTCCAGAGTCTTTATGATATCAGATAAAAAAAAAAAAAAAAATTAGAGCTTCAGAGGAAGCAGAAATACACTTTCCACATGTCTGTACACTCTGTACAGTGTGACCAATCAATAATTGATGGTTGAGTACTGTGGGAGGAAAACCTACTTTGCATTCAGTCTATTAAGTGTGTATAAATGTAGCTAATAAACTGGCTGTGAATATATTGCACTGTATGTTAATAATCTCCTTTCTCGAGTTCATCTGTTTTCTTCTGTTTCTACATACAAGACCTGGAGGAAAAAGCAGAACAACGGTTAAACATAATGAGTGTTGAGAAGAGTCACACTTACAGCCAACACATTTCACCACAGCACTTTGAGCTACTTGGCTATTGACAATATTGATTACAGTTCTGTCAGACACAAGTGAGTAGTTATTTTCAGCCAATAGCATGTGTAAGTGCAGTGTGAAATAACTTGCTGTCTATAAATTACACTGTAAGCAGCACATTGTCACTCCAGAGCCACAATTCCCTCTAACTGCCTGTGTTGGTGTCTCAGCTTTGCAGTATGCATTTTATTTTTAAAGACATTTCAAGTAACTTTAAGCATGCTTTTTGGAAAAAAACAAAAACTGAGAAGACATTCAGTAAGCGATCTGGAAACTTTGACGAGTGAAGACAAAACCATAGCCAATAGCCAAGATCTCTGCGCGGAAACAGCCTCCGAGTCCATGCATGTATTTCTATGTGTGTCACATCCTGCTCTGCCCACTTGTTGCCCTGGCAGGCAGTCATTTGCATGCATTTTTGTATGTGTGACCTTAACTTTCTTCCTTATTCCCTTGAGGTTCTCCACGTTTCCCTCTCTCTTCACCTGCACCTCAACCCCTTGTTTGTATTTCTGTCTAGTTTCCAGCCGAGTCTTTGTCAAATCACCGACTCATTTTGTCTGTCTGTTCGTGTGGTTCCGTTTGATCCTGTCGGACTCCAAATGCTCCTGCTCAGGTTTTGATGACGTTTAGGCCTACAAGCAGAGTTAGAGTCTGTGTGCAGCTACAGAAACAAGATATAAGAATTTTAATTTAAACCATGAACCAAATTAACAAGAATATGGGGAAATTGTTTAGACATTATGTTAGGCATATTTATGTATTGTAAAGGTGCTGTATTTGCTGAAGTTGCAGCTGCTTGCTGCTTACCCCCGGCCACTTCTGAATCTCAAGTGATATCGGGTTATTATATTGTCCAGTCTGTTACGGTCCAACAAGAAAGAATGACTAGGAAGTGCTGAACCTAGTAAAACAGCAAAGTTTCATCTAGACTCATAAGTGCATTAAGAGATGTTAATGCTAAATCTGGCTATGTAATGTCAGATTATGAAGGTAGCTAACTATTTAACTCCAGAGGGTTAAAATGTCAATTCAAGATAATAATTAGGATGAATATGTACAGTACATTAAATACAGAAAACGTTCTGGATCATGGATTCTGGAACGAGATATTGCTGCCTGTTTTTTGTTTTTTTTTTTAATATTAGACACCTGAGTCTCACAAGGAAAGGGAAGGAATTTCTTTGGCTGGTATCTCTAAACCTGAACAACTTCAATAAATCCATCACGATAGAAAGCTAGAGAACACTACATGCCGCAGGAAATGACTGGTGTTTTTTTGACTTTTAAATGCAGTTTCAAGTTACACTGCCACTTAGGAAGAACAACCAAATGGAGAAAGCTTATTCTGTTTTTTGCTTGGCTGTCTCACAAAAATGTCTGAAAGTGCCTAGATCTTGATGCCTTTTATATGATGACTGTTTCCCAAATGTTTCCAACATTCTTCAAACCAGGAGAAATCTGATCTCAGTTTTAAGTTAAGCAGGATGTTTCTTTCCCTCACCTATTGCCAAAGCCTCAAGTGGAAGTAAGAGAGTGAGGAAGGAAGTTGTCGAGCATAACCAACAATAATCTACTTCACTAGACCAGGGCAGCAGGATGTTACCACAACCTCAAGGTGAAAGCCTTTTCAGCACTCAGTCAAACTGAGTGAAAAGTGTTGCCTTAACCTGCACACCTGCAGGGACAAATAAAGGACTCACAATGTACTTCGTTACCTCAAGGTGAAAGGTTGGATAAAGTCTTCAGGACAAGACCATTGTTTTCAGGATTCTTGATTTTATTCAATTTCTCTCCGGGTACTCCGGCTTCCTCTCACAGTCCAAAAACATGCAAACTGGGGTTTAGTAGGTTAATTGGTCACTCTAAATTGCCCGTAGGTGTGAATGTGAGTGTGGATGTTTGTTTGTATATATGTCAGCCCTGTGATCAACTGGCGGCGACTTGTCCAGGGTGTCCCCCGCCTTCGCCCGGTGATGCTGAGATGGGCTCCAGCCGTGCTATTTTACAACAGCATCATGCAGTTGTCAGAGTGATCTTCCATGTGGGCCTACAAAAGTTACTGATTTTATTGATGTGCTGCTCAAATAGACCTAAAAAAAAAGAAATAAATGGTGGAAAAAACAAATCAAACAAATGTTGTCTTTATTTTTTTCGAACCTAAGCGTAAGAAAATAAAAAAATTCAATAACTTGAGTAGAGGTTTTGGCCTACAGCAGCACTTTCACTTAGTGGTACATTGATATTTGTTACACCAGAATAGTACTTGTCATTAAAAATGATTTTGTTTTTTGTAATTACCCAAATTTAAAAGGGAGTCAATGTTCATTTTGTTTATTTTTCAGCTTTTTAAAACCACTTCGTATCTATGAAATAAAAAGCCATTATTAAACACCAGACAGCTATTGTTTTTCTTTTTACATCTGCATTTCAAACCCATTTTACCGTACATTTTATGCATTTGTAACAAAAATAGGAAGTGTTTTTGAATGAGGAGATTTAGCCATTATTAAATGATAATGAATCCCTACTATTACAGTGTGTAGACATCTTATTCATTTAAGCCTCTTTCCCCTAATTAAACTGATCCAGATGACAATTTGTAATCTGCAAAATGAAAAGTGAGGGCTTATATTTGAAAGCAGGACACATTTTAATGAAATTACGATGTGTTGTGAGATCAGTCTAAGATTGCAGCTTTTAGAAATTCTACTTCAGTATCTCTATGTCACTTTTGATGTGGGTTAAAGTGCATTTTTGTTTCACATGTGTGGGGCTTAATGAATTAAATTCAAGATTATCTCAAGTTTTTGTCATCATGGTTACAATCCTCACATAATCTTCAGTTATTATGCTTGCTGCAGTTGTGTGATAAAGCATCTACACACTGATTTGAAGGGACTTTAAAACCTTATAAGCCTTGTTTAGGTCTCCTTATAGTGCGGATGCCACATAATGAGAGTTACAGTTAATCACAAACCATCACTTGAATTATTACTTAACTTTGAGATTGCCACATGTATTCATGATTTACAAGCCAGAAATTACGATTAATACCCACATGAGAAGACTGTAGCCCATATTTGGTGGTTAATTAAACAATTCCTGCCCTAGTAATTAGGATGAGTCATGCATTTTAATTCAGTTTCCATGAGCACATTGTAAAAGCACACCTAACACCCACTTTAGTTTGCAGGAAGCTAATTACACACCATGTTAATACTGTATGTTAAGTGTACTGTATACCGTATGTTAATTACTTAACATGAATTTTATAACTGTCATATTTATGTCCTGTTTTGGCTGTAATTTCCTTTCCAAATGTACAACGTAGACACAGTTGATGAATTATGATCCACAGAGGCCATGCAAAGTCTAATATATTAATAACAAGGGATGATTTCTGCCCTGCTCACTGAACAGTAAATGTATTTTCTTTTTTCAGTATTTTTAATGTTGTTGTTTTAATTGCTGTCATAAGAAGGGCATAAGAAGGATTGCCGCAATAAAAGTCAACAAGGGTCCCTGTGATTTCATCATCAGAGTGCTCTGCACAGGGTAATTGGTTTGTGCTGTTGTTTAAATGTGTTGTTTCTTTTGTCAATGGTTTGAGTTGCCAGTTATTGTTTTCTGTTTATTACTAATCATTTCTAGTTTATTTCCTTTTTATTTTGAAGGGGTCTCTTGTGTCTCGTCTTGATTCACACTTCCTGCCTTGTTGTTCCCCTCCACTATGAATAGGCTAATGTGTTACACTTGTGTCCAATTATCTCCACCCTCTGTGTATTCGGGTCCATGCTCCCCTTTGTTTTCTGTCAGCTTGTCGAGGTCCACTGTGTGTTTTTGTTCCAGTGCTTCCGTGTGAGTCTCTGTGAGTTCCTGCTGTTTCTGAATTTTGCTTTGCTTCTCTGTGCTTTCGACCTTTGCCTGTTAATGGATTTTGGCTTTTTGCCTGTGCCCTTTTCGAATGTGTTGGTCTTCTTGGACTGATACCAGGTTTTGACCCTTGCCTGTATGGGTGCCCAAAACCCTGCTCCTACTGTTGCTGCCACCCTGAATCCTGAGAGTCGCGTGTGGACATCTTTTTTTGTGTGTGTGTTCCCTATGCTATATCAAGCCAAGGAAGAGAGAAACAAGTAGAAATATTACTGCTACAAGTCTGTAGCAGTCTGATGCTCACAACTGTCTATTTGTTTCAGCGTATACAGTATTATGCATGCTTGACTGAGTATGACAAATGAATGCTCTTGTCTGACCATCATCACAAAGGGATATGGAGCATGATATGATATGATGAGTGTGTGCATGTATAATGTACTTTATAAATACATAAGGTTAGGTCCACAAGTATTTTTACACAAATTTACACAATTTCATGGATTTGAAAATAAGTATAGACATTCAGCTTTAATCTGGAGGAATCCATCCATCCATCCAATCGGCAAACATTCTTCAACCTTTTTGGCATCTTCAAGCCATTGAGACTTTTTATTTAGAGCAGGCTTTAACAGTTAAAATACAGATATCCTAACTTAACAGTCCTGCTTCAGATATAGATGGATGGAAACCCTTAAAAACAAAGCCATAAAACACAAAAACCAAAAAAATACATATTTACTTGTACCAAGGAAATTATGTTTTTGTAGACGTTAGTTTAGGGCTCATTAATTCTCCATTTACGTATATAAATAAATAGTTTTTGTTACTGTCCACATACTTCAATGCGTCCGTTGTGATGCATTTAGTAGTTTAGCAATACATCCACCAAGAGGAACCTCAGAGTGAAAAGCACAGACCTCCACTTCTCCTTCGCTTCTGATCAACATGACGTTCAATCCCCAACCAATATCTTCCCAGCAGTTCTGAAGATAGTTTATCCTGGTGTCTAGGTGACATAAAATCATCATCAAGTTGTTTAAAGTTTCTAACCAACTTGCATAATCTTTCCTCAAATAGTTCTGCTGTTTGTAGTTTCTTCTTCGTGTCTCACTAGAACCACGGATTGGATAGCGACAGCCAAACTGCCCCCATGGTTTCAAGTGGTACTGCTGTGTTCCGCGCGTATCCGTTAGCTTTCAGAAAACATGCAGAAATACGGACAAGATCAACACAGACTACAGACTGAAGACTTCATCAGTATACATATACGTACTTAACGTTGAGCATAAATAAGCCATGACTCAGATGGCTACGGATGGGTTTTAATGACAGTTTCGGGAGAGGTGGGAAATTGCCCAAGGAATCGTTGAGTAGGGTTTAGATCTGGGATTTACTTTAAAGATTTTTACGGGATAGGGGATAGGTGTAATTTTAAGCCTATTATTGTAAGGTAACTAATAAGGCTACAGACTTGTAAGTAACATTAATATGAATTACAACACAAGCTGCCGTGAGTAAAATTTGCTGGTCTACATAGATCCGGGAGGGGATTGTTTAGCTTTGGGGAAGGTTTGGCTGCAAAAACCTGCATTGGCTGCATTCTAAGAGAGTCACTCACTAGTTGGCAAGTTCTAATTCTAACGAACCCATTCCAACATGGACTTTTAGACGCCTACAAGTTGATGCATCAAAATGATGAGTTTAGTTTTTTTACGATATTAAACCCACCTCCACAACTCATCAAAATCGGTTTCTTAAGTTTCTATGTCGCAGACTCGGGCTGTCAGAATTCAGTTTTTGGAGATTTATGGTAATTGGTGGATTGCAAAATTAAAGCGGAATATTTTCAGTCATGATGTAAAATGCTTATTTCAATTATGAAGTGTGTCACAGTACATACAAAAACCCCACAAGAACATGTTAGCGAGGGCAAAATGTGATCTTCATTGGAGAAGTGAAGTCTTTGAAGTGTTAAATGTGTCTCATTGTAAACAGAGGATTGAGCCTTAGCAGATCATTTTCTATTCTCAAACACTGCTCAAACACTGTTCAAAGAGTGTCTTGTAAGAGCAGCTCAGTAATACAAACTCTCAGCCAGCATCAAATTAGATTGCATTCAAATGTTCACACAAAGCAGACAGTCTCATGTTATTGTTGCTGCCTTTTTTTCCTTTTGTTAGCCTGAACAGTGTACAGTGTTGTGAATTATGGCATTATTAACAGGATGCGCTGTCCAATTTCATAGCGCTCTTCAGATGTGCCTTTGACATGTGAAAAATGTCTGCAGACGGATCTTTTATAAAAAGATTGATCTTTGACTGTATGTGGCCAAATATGCCATTGTACATTACCTGAGGTGTTTTCTGTTAAATGAAACAATGTTCTGGTACAATGACTGTGAGCTCCAAGGACTTCCACTTCTTTTCTCCCCCGACCCTTCTGCAGCATGATGCACATCCCCTTCCGCTTAACAGTGTATTTAATGTCAGTCACCATGTCCAGATTAAGGGTATGATAGCAAATCTGTTCAGCTCACTGAAAGATACCTCAGGGAAAGTTGCCTCTTGACACACTTATTATTCCTGTCTGTCTCGATTAAATTAGATTTAAAGCTGCTCTGCCTTGTTTACAACTCTGTCAAAATTATAGCTGCTGTGCTGCCTTTCTTTTTAAAACACTGTCAATAAAAAATTTTAAATAACAATTGTGTGAACAGTACTTATGTTAATCCAAACTGCCATATGTTAACGATGGTGTGTGCATGCATAAATAATCTTATGGCATAACAAGATGGCTGCAGTGAATTGAGTCTTCTGTGCTCTTGCCTTAGCAATTAAGTGTCAAATGTTTGTTTGTGTCTGTTGTTGAACAGATGTACTGCTAAATGTGAATTGTTTCAGACTTGAAGGAAACTCTGAACAGGCTTTAGCAATACTGTGCAACAGCCGTTGTGTGGGTCAGTGAGGCAGTCGCAGGACCGTCTTGCCATTTCAATAGTGCTAAATAAAAGTAACGTCTTGGGCATTGTTCTAACCTCTATTAACTATTCATAGAGTAGGGCCATATCTTTGTAGCAGGATGAAAGGAGCAGAGCTGTCAGCCGTAATGCGTGAGGGTGTGTGTTTCCTATGGCCTCAGTGATTGTACACTCTGCCAGCATGCCTCGCTCACATATTGTCTTGGCTTTGAAGACGAGCTGCCATGCATGTTTGATCACAGGCGAAAACAGACACTCAGAAGTCCCACAGTCTTGGCAGAAGGAAGCCATGCATTTTCTGTTGCCGTGAATTACTTCTCTGCCTTATGAAAATGATGATTGCACGCCATTTCTCCACTCACATGGAATATTCGCTAATGACCAAACACACCTCCAGAAACAGGCCGAGGACAGACGGGCTCCTCCTCAACATCTGCTCCCCCCCATATCTCCAAGGGCTCTCATGAGATCTGAAAGACGAGATCTCTTCCGCTTTTCCACCCATCCTCCTCAATATTAACTTAAAGGGCACATTGAAGGAGCAGGCTGCCCAGGCAACGTGTGCGGAGAAATTCTGTAATGATGCACAAAATCACCCTTGAATCATCTGAACCAACTCATATACATCAATGTCGACGTCAGATCCGTAGAGAAACCTGCTCTTAAAATGTATTTATTATGTACTGTATATTAGCCTCACCAGATGCCATCAAATGGATACTGTAAGGCTGGTAGTGTCTTAAAATATTTAGACGAAGGCACCACATAAACAAACAACTTACTAGATGGGGAAAAAGTGAAAATGTAACTTTCTCTGTGCCAATGTAATGAGAAATATGAGCCAGAAGCTACAGAAGCCTCTATGAATTACTGGACACTTCTAGAATAACAGCCCAAGGGTCAGGATTAGGGTTAGGTCAACATTAAGGTTGCTCTGTAACACTATTCTGAATGCATTACTATTCAGTCACTGATTATTCAAATCAGCCCTACTTTCTCAAACCCTTTTTTAATCATACATCATCTTATAATCACACTGCAGAAGCTACGAGAGGGAAAGTGTGACATAAAGTAATTCTATGATCATATCGTCCAAATATTATCTGTGATGTACATCATAAGTGTTAAAAATCAAGTCAATAATAAACAAAACATAAGAATCAGTGAAAGAAGTTGTGCTCTACTTACGGCTATTCTGCCACATAATGGGATTATTACCGGAGAGCACCTTCTTAACAAGAAAAGTATTATGTTGTAAACATAAAAAATCCTGTTTTTAAAGTTTTATTTTATATGGTTAAAGGGATGGATGTAACTTGACTAGTGAAATTGAATTTGAAGTTGTGCTTTGAGGCTGAACTGTCCCTCATCTCCTATCTGGCTTTATGATTTATGTGTTCTTCTTTTCCTTCTCTCAAGTCATCAGGAACAGATAAGTTTTGCTCAGTTTAGAAAACAGATGCTCTACTAGCATATGGACACCAGTGGGAACTTATTAGTGCTGCAACAATTAAATATGAATGGACTTAGATGTTTCGTTTCTTAAAAATCACTCAAAACATGTATTGCAAACCAAAGCACATGGATGTGGATGGAAAGGATAGTATTACATTCCTTCCAAGAATTCCACAATATATGACTGTGATGAATATATTACTACAGGAGACAAGATGTCTATAATGTTCATTCTTGGTCTGTGAGACTTTCATATCACGCCTGTGAATGCTGAATAATGGCCAATGATTGGGTTGGCAATTGTAAAGGGGGCCACAGAGACACACAACCAAAGACGTTCACATTCACACTTTCGGACAAGCTAGGTTAACCTGTTATTCTAGCTTGTTTGTCTACAAATGAGCGTTTAGTTGCAAATGCACAGGAAGCTAATGCAGTGCAGCAGGACTTGAGTACAAAAAAAAAATGTCTGAGCACCGTGTAGCTCAGCAGCCTCACTGCATTTGAATCAGGTAACATGCATTTGCTGTACCATTCAGACATGTAAATAGTTGCACAGTTCCAGGCAAGGAAAACAAAGCCATGCATGATTTGCTCAATCGTATTTCTAGGCAGCGCTGTGCTACATAAGAGATGTGTCCTCTTAGCAGAGGCAGCACAAGGGCTTTTAATGTACTGAAATTCAGATATTAAAACTGACTAGCAGGTATGTGGCTAACGAATTAACATTCTCTGTCAAAACTGACTAAAGAAGACCAATTACAGGAACTTTGAACTCAAAGAATTCAAACATAAGCTTTTTCTTTGTGTCATGTAAACAGATTCATCTCCAAGGGTGTGGAGGGAGTAATATAACCATAATATGCGCAGACCACTGGTATGAGTCAAGAGAGCCTCAGGTAGAGCTGTATATGTCAGGAGATATAAAAATACCTTTTCAGAAACTGCAATGTCACTTGGTGCTTTGCATGTGTTGAACTAGTTTTAACGGACTAATTATTCTGATGGTGCATTACTGCTCTTCAAAGTGAGATGAACAGTGGAGTATATTGTAACCTAGCCTGACAGACAGCAGTAATGGATAATAAATGTATCCATTGGGTGCTGTTTGGGTGCTGTTTGATCATAAATCAGACTTGCACTGTTGTCCAAATTCAGATCCACCAGGTTGCAGTGAAACAAAGAGAACTAGATTTGAGAAATGTGCATATATTGTATTTTGGTTATCTACTTGTCTTCAACATGTCTTAGTATATGACAAACTATTAAATATCTTTTATAGATGCTTTGTTTTTATTTAAAAAAAAACAAAACAAGCCATTGATTCTCTCGTAACTGAGGTTAAAAAATACGATCTGGAGACTTTGATAAGGGTTTTTTCATCATAAAAAAACCAAACACCCTACTGCTATAATTAGAATTAGAAAGTTTTTTCTATTCATCCACATTCATGAGCCACAGGGGTTTGGGGAATCAGAACATATCATCTGCTCCGTGGTAGAAACCCATGCAGTGGGGAATCAGTAGAAAGGTTCACTTATATGAGGTTTTGCTTCTTGTTTCTTTAACTGCAAGGTCATCATAAAGATAAAAATAATCCCCTGTGACAAATTTGTTTTCAAAATGTTTCACTCTCCTTCTCAATCATCTCTGAGAAATACTGCCTGATAGTGCTGACTCCAACAGAACGCTTTGATCGGGGCCTGATGTATTACCCTGTCTTTCCTGTAATTCAGATGCCTCCACCATTTGTTTTGGGGAGGAATGTGAGTGTGTGAAATGGTCCTTTGGGAATCCTACTTTTATTCCCAGACATGTTGTTGCATGTCAAATATTGAAAAAACCTACGCGCATTTGGTTACAGTTGCTAATGAAAGGTAATAGTGCAACTACAAGAATGTAGCGTACTGGTAGGAGAGACCATTCATCAATGTGACTTTGTACTGCAGGTAGCGATTTGCTGGTCCTGGCCTTGTTTCAAAATGAGATGAGAATCCCACTGCTCATGCTAAAAGGAGTGTAAAGAAATTTGTCCAGAATGCATTTGCAGTAAACATGAAAGATATGATATATACAACAGAAACTACCCATTCGAGATAAAGATTTGTTCAAACTGTAGTCAATAGTCTCTATAAATCTTAACAAAGAACAGTATATGTGTTGTATATGAATTCCGACAAGCACTACGATAAGCATATGAGAATATTTCTGCCGGCCGTATATATATTGCCTGTAATACTTGATATAATACAGTGTGTCTTTGTGTATGTAGGACCTGAGTGTGGGATTTAGTGACACAGCTTTTCCAGAATAGAATAAAGCAATGAAAAAAAAAAAATGCTGTCGTTAAAACTGATTAAAATAGATGGCAGATCCAGTCTGTGTGTGGCCACTTCTCTTTTCTGCCCTAATGGTAAAATAACAGCATTGATGTAACATAATGGCTAAACAGGATAGAACTCTCTTGTTATGATATTCCAAAATAAATTAGCCCTCCTTTATAAACTTCTTACTGAAAAAAGATGATGGCTCTTCTTTGAAGGGAAATTTAGAGATACAAGCCTCTTCTTTTATGTTGATCGATACAATTTCCAAGCCACTTCTGTAAATGCAGGCTGATCGAGGTCTAGAAAGCATAACCCTCTTCATTGGAGTTTTATCAAAACTATGTTCTTTGATTTTAACAAGGTCTGTTGTCGTATTCTACTACTGGGACCAGATTTAACTATTCCAAAAAGGTCCATTACACCAGACATTGACAAATTTTATTTTTGAATAACTGTATTCTTGAAATGTTAATTAATTCATGGTCGACTTAGAATTTTTCTGCTCTTGGAGTATTTTGTGCATTGTATGAAATTCACAAAATACTTAAAAGGTCTAACACTTGGTTACTGTGAAAACACAATAATGTCTGACAGCTCAGAGTTAACATGTAGCAAACACTGAAGGCAATAAAAATGTGATGCCATGCTTTTGCCACGTTTTATCATCCTTTCTCATGTGCAGAATAGTAAATCAGAAATTTGTTAACCATTTTTTATAGTATACCTGTAAATGTTAAGTATGCAAAAAGTGATTTTGTGTAAGTGGAATTTATGGGAAGCTGTATATATGACTGCATATAAGGATAGTTTGTTCTCAAAGATACAAAATGGTAACCACCATAGCACATAGTTGGTCAGTTTCGTGTGTCAGGTGTCTGAACATGATTTAAAGTTTCAGCAAACAATATATTATCCTGTTGACCGTTGTCCTTTATGCCACCAAGGAAGACTGAAGTAAATGATGAAAAATTAGAGGAGATGAAACATTCTCTTAACTTCAAGTCGAAGGAAGTCAGTAATGTGGCCAAACCACAGATGCTACTGCTTGGTTTACTGGGAAGAAAATAGCTCTGGAAAAAGATAAGAGAATCAGTAGTCCTGGAAAAATGAGTGGAAGAAGTGAAACAATATAGGAGAATGGATGAAGTTATTGTGAGACAGAAACCACTGGAACCACCTCAGCTTTATACTGCATTAGCAACAGGCCATAAAGTCAGAAATGATAAATGGCACTCTTTACCCTAGGTCATAATTCTGTCTCTGCATGTTGTGCTTATGATATCCGACCACCCCTGCAGTTTCTGGTCTCGTTCGCTAATTCAGCTATAAAATCACACAAAACCTCTTACTGGGGTGAGTCAGGAGTCCTCAGAGCTGCTGAAAGCTACCAAATATCTTGCCTTTTCGTCAACCCCTGTGCTCCCCTTCTTGCTGTGGACTCTCTAATGCACTCTTCTTGTTTGGTAAAAACCAACCTTCAGATTTCCACTTGCTGTTCTCCAAGGGAAGTACTTTTTCTCTCTCACTAGGAACGTGTGTTAAATCCTCCACAAGCCGAGTAACCTCTGTGTCCCGTTTTCTTCTGTATAGCGGCCAGTGGACCCAGAGGGTGACAGCAGAGCAATCACTGGGAGCATTATAGAAGCGGAGTGTTGTGCTTGGCCCATTTTGTTGACTCGCTTATTACATGTTCATTTTGTCATTTGTCCTTGATATCTATGCTTGTATCATGGGTTAAGCAGCCTCTGTAGTTTGTTTTGCCTATATTTAAAAGTCAAACTTGATATATGACCTGCACAGGTTGTTTTATTTTTAAAACTGACCACATTCTCTATACTGCTCTTGTCTTTGGCGTCAGACCTCTACTCTTATCTGTTTTGTACAGTTTCTCCAGAGCCTCTTCTGTGAGCTTCATGAAGATCTTCTCGACCATGGTATACATTTTAGCCTGTTGTCTGACCTTACACCATGTGGATGGTTAGTGACTGCAGGCTACAAGCCCACTGTCTGTAGCCTGAGGCCCTGAAAAGTCACCGACACGACAAAGTAATAATAATAATGATTAGTAGAAGAAAACACTTGCACATGCAGAGTCTCTACATACTATTGCACACTTCTACATAAGTGTGTCATATGCATTTTTCACTGATGGTATTTATATATTTTTTTAAATATCTTTTTATTCCTCTTCATGTTTTACCTAGCTTTTTGTAGGAGATGCCACAGCAAATCATTCTCCTCTGTCTCCCCCTGTCTACTGCATTGTCTTCTTTTACACCAACTATCTGCATGTTCTCTCTCACCACCTCCATAAATATCCTTGTTAGTCTTCCTATTTGGCTCCTGCCATGTAGATCTTGAGAATCATTCTACCAATATATAACGTCCGACCTGTGCTGTCCCTTTGATGTGCTCATTATTTGTTTTAAAGAAATATCTTGTTCATATTGCTGTGGATGTTTAATTTATGAGCGAGAGTTAATACTGACCTCGGTTACTCATAACCAGATTTCTGTCAGGTCCACTATATTTGAAGAAACATTCAGTTCATCCAAGATTTATTTAGTTGCATGCCCTTCCACTGGAAAGACTAAAGCAGCGAGAGCACAACTACCTATCCTACCCTCTGCCTATATTTCCACACTTTCAATATTTGCAAACATGACACCCCAGTTTTGCACTGTAGTAAAACAGTGGAGGAGGAAATGCAGTTGTGTTCTACACGTGTCATGCACACCTCTGTGTAGAAAAGCCAAATCCATTATCCATATTGAGTTTTGCTTAGGTAAGCTTAGCTCCACTTTAGAAAACAACCAACCAGAAAAAAGAAAGCTACACTAGTATGGAAGGAAAACATTGATGCCTTGCAGACTGATGGAAGCCTCGCCATGTAGACATATTGCAAAGGCAAGCTTTTTGAGCAGGATATTGCATTGAAGTAAATGGTTTTCCATCTTTCACGACTCGGGCAAAAATGTCTCTTTGAAATGGGCCTGAAATGAAACATTGTGCTTACATATTTGACTGTCTAAGATAAAAATTTACCTTCAAATAATTCTGTGTTGTGATGTATATTTCAGATTTGAGTGCACAGACACTTACTACTTACGTAGTATATATATAAGTACAGCACAGTAATGCTCGCCCGGTTTCATTGGACCTGTAGGTTCATGGCTTTTTCCTGCAGCTGTTCCGTCTGAATCACATCAGTCATATTAAGAGAAACAGATAAAAACAAGGTCAAAGGAATGTATAAAGAAAAATGGCTACGAGACCAAAGGAATCGCTAAAACTGAAATAAGCATGCAACAGCATTTTTTTTGACTGATCGTTACAGGAAATGGCCTTTGCGTACACATCCATAATAAAATTAATTAACAAACACTGTATTCATTGTTGACACTTTTAGCAGCACACGCCGTTACACAGGGTGACTATATATTTGCTGACTGAAGAGGTAGGTCATTCAGATATCCTGAAGTGAAACAGGACATGTCCACTGAAAGATGCTGAATAGCTGTTGGAGGGACTACCTGTACTACCTTTACGTTACAAAATGGTATTTCCACTGCCACAGCATCCACAAACCTTGGTTGAGGGTTTTCGATTCCAGTGAACAAGTAACAAAACGTGCACAAGATCAAAAGTCAAGCAGCAGCACCTAAAGACCTCCAAAGAACTTGTGGTGCCTTCAGTATATTTCAGAGGTACTGACAACATACTTACGTGGTGCTTATCTCAAGGAACATCACAACAACAGCAGATAAGAGACTAGAATTCTGTCTTCATTTTCCAGTTCATTTTTCATCTCCCTGACCTCTCTCTCTTCTTCACTCCTTTTCCAACAGCATTGTGGTGGATTGTTGAATTTCCCATCCTTTAGCTATCATCCTCAATGAGTTGGCAGAATTCTTCACACAGCTTTTGGCCTGAGATTAGTGAAGCACTTTGGGCACAGAACAAAATATAGAAACAGGACATGGAGACAGGCACAGCCTCCCGCTGCAATCTCCTCCCAAGCAATTTTGATAGCAAGGGTGGTGGTGTGGGTTATTCCTGTTGTAATACTCTATGAAGCCCTGAGCCTGTTCCCTGCACAGTAGAGAGTCCTCGTTCCCTTTGCATGACTCTCTCTTGACAGTCAGACAAACAGACATCCAATCTCTGCTTTGGATGATTACGCTGTTATTGACTATTACCCTCTGATTCATGTGTAATTTTTGTGAGAGAATTCTCACACCATTTCTGGGCAGGAAGAGAAGTCAGGCTGAGCTCCCTGTGTTAGTGGTGCTCATCATTTTGCTTTCAATTTGCTTTGACAAGAAACTATGAAAGAGAGACAAAGTTTAAAAAAAGACCAGTGTGGATCTGGGATTGGGTCTAAGAGGCAGGTTTACTAAATTATCTGGATAACCTCACTGCGTAAAAGCTGGATCCCAATGAAAAGAAAAAGATAGTGTGATGTTACTAAAAAGAGCCCTACAGATTTCTTTTTAAAGCTCCCTTGATAGGCAGGCAGAGTGATATTTGATTCTGCATGTGTGTTTTTTTGGAAAAAAAGCATGAGTAGAGAGAGGATGACAATTGAATGCCCCGGGAGGCCAGTTTGGTCACAAGGAATAAGGTTATAAGGACGAGATTCTATTAAGGTCCCAGTTCTGCATTATTCTCAAAACGTGAAAATCAATACGGTTTGACCTTATCAATACTGCTATTAAGTCTTATGGGTCCCATAACAGAATGTTATATCTCAAGCCGACTCATGTCATTTACAGTAAATCAAATCAAATCACTGGTGAACATATACTGATTCACAACTAAAGTATTTTAATAAAATCGAAATGCCAACCAACAGGTGTTAAACTAAACAATGAAGAAATCTGTTTCTCACTTGTGTGTGCACAGCTGAACCTGCAAAGAGGTCTAAAATTTGCAACATTTTTCACACGCAAAAGGGGGAAGCAAATCGTAATTTATGTTCCAAAATAAATTTCAAAGGGGGAGCACAAGCTCCATGGCCAAGCACATCAGCGCTGTGCATCAAATTAAAGCAAAATTCAGTACCTTCAAGTGTCTTCAGGTTGAAATAATGTTTAACTTTGCTTAGCTGCTGCTGCAGGACCGTCCTACTGACTCCTCCACTCAAAGCAGCAAGTATGTGGCAAGTCTCATTGATAATAGCAATCCAGTGTTGAAATGGGCAAGATAAGGACTAGTTAGGCTAACTAACTAAAGAGGTGTCATAAGGTTACATTAAGATTTGTTCAAGGTCCGGCTAATACATATGAACACTATGCACAAGTAAATAAAATGCCATCCCGATGTGTTTAAATGTAACCTGAACAAGGGAAAATATAGGTTTTGGTGTGAAACTTGAATAATTACAGTTGTTTGGATTAGAAAATACAAACTCTAATCTGTTGTCACGTGTGCCCTGTTTATTGAATTCTAGAAATGTGTCATACTGTTCAGAAACAGTTTTTATTTATTTATTTATATCATTTATATATTTATTTAGTATTTAACTTATTAGCATGAAAAGCAATACCATGTCTGTTAAAAATGTATTGTCATCACATTGTTCCATCAAGTAATAGAAAAGTATAAATAGTGATACCGATAAAGACTCGGGCAATAAAAGAGTGTCCATAATGGTATCAGTTTCAGTGGAAAATAATGATCCCCATCCCTTAATATGCTACCACTATGTTTTTTCTGGGGTAGTCCAACAGCAGCCACAAGCATCTTTAAAGCAGGTCCAAAAACTCAACAGAACACTTGAGACTTGGACTTTGGTCTCCAATCAGCATTTTTCACTGCTGAGCCCAGTCCAGTTTCCTACAGTTTGTGCTTCTCCATAAAAACGATCCTTTGTTGTGTTCTTGTATAGTAATCGGCGAGGCCTGGCCCGCAGAAAGCACTCTGCTCTGGCTGTTGACCAGTGATTAGATTTCCTGGCATTACTGGCTGATATTGGTTACTTATGTGCACATAAGAAGACTTCATATTTTCTTTTACCCGTCATGTTTTTATTTACAGAAGATTTCTTTTTTGCATTTTTGGTTATATATTGCTAAATACAGACACAACATGACCATGGTAGTGATTTCTGTTTCCATTAATCTAAAGCAGAGTGAAGCTCTGGGGGGCCATTTAGCCAGATGTTTCTTTCTGGTCTGTGGGTTTTTTTTTATTGATCCTTCGAATACAATGGTAGTGGTTTAATATAAGATGTAAATGAGAGAAGCATAGCTTTCTCATTATTGAGAACCTTCTGCACAATACCATGTTTGTTACCTGGGGTTAGGACCAATATTGATGGTTTAGGTGCTTTTAATCATGTATATGTAGAGCATATAGACTGAGCTGATGTGTCATTTAAGCTCTATCATCAGTTACTCTGACAATCCATAACAAACTGAATCCCATGCCTGATGCCATATAGATAAGAGCATTAATCCATTTCACACAAATGGGACAAAGGACGGGTTATAATTTATATTTGCATCTTCTATTGTCAATAATTTAAATTTGCATCTTCTATTATCAACTAATATAATTAACAATAACCTGTGATACAACAAAAAAGTGGAACAAAAAAGTGGTATTCCTTTGTAGCTGGCTCACACTCTAAGAGGGAATGAGTTACACAGAGGAATGTTATTGTTTCAAAAAGAACTTAAAAAGAGCTTTACATTTGTGCCACTGAATGCAAATGAATGCCTTTGAAGTAAAGTTATCTTAGAAAATTAAGAATATCATTTTTTTTGCATGAATAAAACTACAAGCAGAAAACACTGGCACAAAGAACCTAGATGAAATAACTTAGAAGGCTGTTATGTTCATGGTCAAAAACAACAACCATCTCATTCTATGAACTGTTTTAGACAAAGCTGAAAAAGAAGAGTTGGTAAATAGTAGTCTTTTTTTGCATTAACGAGCATATTTTTGATATTGAAGAGGAACCTCTATCAGGGATGTGCAGGCAATTACACCAAATGCTCCCATGCATGAAATCCCAGCTGGTTGTTATTGATAAATTTCCAAACACCTCCAAACACTTTTCAAATTACCTCTCTCCCTTATTAAAACTTAACTCATGCATTTTATTCCCCACATGCCCTCCTTTTTTTCAATGAGTATGTGTGAGCGTGTTTGTTTGATATTGCAATAGCAAGCAGAAAAATATTCTTGAAAGAATAAGAGAGAGAGCGAGAGAGAAGAAGAAGAGGAAGGAGTGGATGAAGAAGTAGAGAGTAAATGTAGGACTGAAGTGCTGGACATACGAACAGACAGCATCCATTTATCTCCTCCTGAAGTACAGATATGCAGAGCTTCATTAATAAGAAAGCCATAAGCTGAACATATTTTGAGTCTCTTCTGTATTCAAGCAGCATATCTCTGCATTAACACAAGCCATTTCTCTTTACATGGCTGAATGAGATTCCCTTAAAAACCATCCGAAGGTCAAATGAATTGCTACGCTCCAAGGGTATAACACATCTCGCCCTCTCCTCCCTAAATATTCCCCTGCTTCGCACTGAAGCAGGGGGATATTTCTCATGGATAAATCTGCTTATTTAAAAAGACATCTTAATTGCATTGAGTGGAGATGAATGGATTGTATAAATGCAAATGAATAAGTAAGAACAGTGGTAAGTTATTCATTTCCTCTGTGGCAAAACATTTGTGTGAATGTTTTTAGACTTTTAAAAACACGGATGACACCTAATGAGGTGCGTCTTTTGTGCTCAGGCCTTAACGAAAACGCAATTCAATCAGCAGGCAATTGCGGCCCCCTCCCACTATAATCAGCAGCACATTACAATGAAAGAGGCGACAGGAGGCTCTTACTGGCCCCGTCAACTCATTATGTCATTATGTCAATTCACCATTTATCTACATTGTAATGGGACAAGTTAGTCTTTCCTCTCATTCAACCAGAAGAAGGATATCTGTGCAAACTGGCTGACCCTTCTTGCTGGACTGCTGACTCTCTTTTAAAAAGTCCACAGAGGGCTCAGACAGACCACCAGATGTGTCTCCACTCTTGAATCCATCTTGCCCTCCAACCTCCAAGCCTGGCAGAAAAGAACCTCCTGCCCATGTGATACATTTAAATATAAATGCAGCTCCATGTGGGGGGGGCTTCATGAATAAAGACAGTATTAACCATGCCAGGCCTTTATTACAGCATAATGAATCATTTCATTAGGCCAGAGATTAAAACCAAGGGGAAAATTAAATGCATCTTTGCACACCAACTCCACAGAGATTGATTTTGTAAGCCTTGGAAAAAAAAAGATTCAGAGGTGCAATATGATTAAAGTAAATGGCACCGCATGTTGTACAGCCCTCAAATATTTAAGGCATCTAAATATTTATCAGCAAAGTGTTAAGAGACAGAATACCAGCCATCGGGGCTACTTTGGAGAGTTCACCATGATGGATGTGAACATTTTTTTTCCCCATGAAAGCATAATAATGACACATACTTTTATGTCAGAGAACTCCGTGGAAGCTTGGAAGTGCTTCATAAAAGAGGAGTCCTTTTTTAACATTTCCTATATTTGTCACAGAGATGTACTCACAAGGCCTGTGATGAATTACGTATTCTCCTCACGGGCCCTCCGTCCGGTCCCTTGAGACGCAGACATAAACCCACAGCTATAAAGTAAATGCACCTCTCACCCCTACAGTGTACAGGTCCACTGGGGGCCACGGCAGCAGCGGAGGTAAGTAGTACTGGTGCCACGCATTGACGCGAGGAGGCAGGCTGCCACTTCCTACTAGTTTGTGGGCTGCAGAGGCGGATGTAATGCTGGATTAGTATGCACCAGCTGTCTCGAGTCATTGTGGGGCATTGTGTCTCTCCTGACAAAGAACAGGTGGGCAGAGTGAGTGTGCTGACAAAAACGTAGGTTTCCTTTTGACGCTATAACACTCAGTCTGTCAACCAAACAATATGTCATTTGCCCTTTTATTCTTTCCACCCCTCCTGTTTTTTCTGTTATAGCAAGCCTCAGAGGGTAGTGAGATGTGCTAACTTGGATGTTCGATCTGCTGTGATTAGCAAACTAACAACATGAACGTGATCTTTTTTCTTTTTTTTTTTTTTAATTAAATCCTTAATTTACTGGCTGAGTTCACTAAGAACATATTCTTATTCATGGTGACATTGCACAAGATCAGACGCAGAGAGAACAAGGAGCCATACAGGGCGTGATCGCAGGATGCAATAATGGATTTCGTATCGGAAGCCAAACACCTGTTGCTCCGATCACACCACAGGATTTTAACTTTTGATGGTGGTGACAAGATCAATTAGTAATAAAATTATGGTATTACTATTTTATTGTACATGAATGTAGCAATCAGTAACCGTTCTGCAAACACAGCTCCCATTACTGCTGGCTGCTTTTAGGCCATTGTTTTATATTAGCGAGCAGCTCTGATTCATGTTTGACCTGCTTGCCATCCCAACCCGTTTGAATGCAGCACTCTCAGAATAAAATATGTTGCTTGTTGGAATAAAAATGGAGGAGTTCCATGGTTTGTGAAAAAGGTTATAAAAAAGAAGTTCATAAAATGTTCACATACAGATCTAATGTAACGAGCATAAAGAAAGGCTAATTCTTCACATCAGCTGAAAGTCAAATTAGAATGTGAAATTCATTCCCATAAACACACTTCAGCTGTTATTACAGTGTTCAAATCAACGGTTTCTGCCTGGATACTAGGATTAATAATTCATCAAATATACTGTATCTAGCATGAATTTATCTTAAGTAAGTAAGGATTTAATATTCCTCAATATTTATTCTTCTTGAAGGTCATTTCCAATGTCTGCTGGCCAACAACAGCATGTCATCAAATAAGGACAGGAACAATACATTTCACCTTGCTCCCCTCATCCCCAAAACACATGCAATGTATAAAATCTATACTAAATGTTTTGGTTTTTGCCATTTTTGTGGCTGCTTGCTCTTAACAAAAGCAGACACCAGATTGCCTGTCTCATCAATGGTGCAGTCCATTTAACATGAACTGACAGACTGTAATTTGTTTTACATTCAGCTTTTACCATCCATGAAATATAATGTCATGTCGGTACTTCGTGCACAGTTTTTGCAGAATCCATTTTCCCTCTTGACCTTGAGACAAGGTGTCATAAATTATGTGGGTACCCCTGCAAAAAATGTAATCTATGTGTGTCCTTGCATCAATGATTAAAGTTACAGCTGTTGTGGTGTTGTTTTGTTTAATTTGCTTGGTTAGAAATAATTAGTTCAGTTATATTCAAAGGACATAAGTGCATGCAACAGGTGGGGTAATGCAAGCTGTTGTGTTCAGTTGCTCCTCCAACTCTGTTCATGATAAGGTCTCTGGGCCCCCCTGGCACCATCCCCTCCTGCTCCTCTGTCACGAGAATGGAGTGACATCTTAAGGCACATACAATACCTGCTTTTTTTACACATTCTTACGTTGTCAAGTAACATCAAGCTACATGACTTTAGACTCATACGCCTGCTGTGTGTAGACTCTTGTGTACAAATAGTCCTTGCCTCTTTGAAAAAGCACTGTGTTTCATTGTCAGTTCAAATTATGGCATCTATATGCAGTCATACATTAGTTACACAGGGTAGTGTGGCATCTTTGGTTCCTATAGGCCTTAGGAATCAGAGATGGCTGTAGGCTACAACTGCTCTTATCTCCCAAGGTACCCGTCCTGCTCTATAATGTGTGGCCTGCCATTGGTAACATCAAGGGCAAATGCGGTGGTCCATGAACTGGTAACTTTTGATTTCTAGATGTTTCTACATGTTTCTGAACACTGCATCTACAAGGCTTTTCACTTGCACACCAGGCCTTCAAGGATTCCAAAGGTCTTGTTGTGCTCTTTAGTAATGTTATTGCTGTTGTGACAATCTGAAAATGAAAAAAAGAAACATCAACACTTAGCCATTTATATACTGTTCACATGGTCACACCCGGACCTCACCTTCTTTTCATTTTCAGCTTTGATGTTCGTATTATCATCACCTAAGCGTTTGTGTTTAATTAAGTTGTTTACTTTTTTGCTTTACAATTAAAGAATGACAAAAGTTTAAATTTGAAGCATTTGTACTTAAGTATTTCCATTTAATATTATTATATTTCAGAAAAATGTTTCTACTTTTCTGTCATGGGGCTTGTTTGTTAACGTAAGGAATGCTTAAGACACACAACATCAGCAACCAATTTAACTGTAAAGTTATTCAAATTTTGTTAGAATTGAGTCAACCCAAATATCAGAAAATTCTGATGGTTAATTGTAGGCAATACATGTATCTGGCTAAATTATGTTTTCTTCATATCACAGTTTGTTAGTTTTTAACAGTATCGTGCCGTCCCAGTGATTCCCATCTAATACAAATATTCCTACTGATGTACATAATCAATGTACAGCCCAACAGTTCAATACAAACCCCTTTCAAAGTAGGAAAATTGAATAAGAAAAAATAAAACAAAATCAATCACTTACACTAAAAAAAGACATGAAACCTTAAAGACATTTTTGAAGGCTGGGTTACGACATACCTTGACTGTGAATGGAAGATGCAGCACTTTTGAACTTTGATATTGAGCTACAAAGACAGCAGTGACTACCTTGTTCTGCTGATTGTAGATTCAGTAACGCCCCTGAGACACTGGCCTCTCTGAATCAGCTTCCATCTGTAGTCCTCGGGGAAGCCATCGGAGTTGATAAAAGAAAATCTACCCTAAAGCAGATGTCCCAATCGCCTTCAGCACTGGGAATTGTTACAAGGATCAAAAACATCCAAGAATGGCCTGAATGCTTAACTTCTGCTTTGATGGCAATTTGTGAAGCAAATCTGAAACATGCAGGTATGCTGCTTTTTGTTGCTACATACAGCGAGGACACTCACTGTGCAACTCAACTTTCCTTTTCTTTTCTTTTTTTTCTAAATGTTTGGGGTATATGTTGGCTAAATATACCCCAGCTGCAATATGCCAAACAATATACTAAACATGGCATCCTTCTGACTCGGTGAACAGAAAATCATCTTAGAAAATATGGAAATCAGATGTAAATTAAATCTTAAGAGAACTCTCACTAACTAAGCCAAATGTCAGAACTCAGAATTCTGAATAGGACAAGTAATGCATTTTCAGATTGTGAAAAATGAAAAATCTCATCCTTACCCTGTGTTAACATTTGACTGTGGGCAGGCTGAAATAACTCACTTTTCTCTTCAGTTCTGGCTTTCTGTATATAAAGACTCCAAGCTGATCTGCCCACCAGTGATCACTGAATTTAAACCACTTTTATCCTTACTCAATTGACCAATGGGGCAAAAAAACCCAGAAGTCCATTCCTATAGCCCCACAAAAAAATAGAACATACACCACTAAGCTAAAAGCTTAATCTGCAGCTAAAGTGGTGCCTTTGAGCTAAACTCTGCAAAGCTGACATATTCACCTCAAAGCATCTGCAGTCCAAAGGAAGAAAATCTCTGAAGTCCTAATATTTACAGGAAAAAATCTGCAAATGAATTGTTTCAGAACACAAAGCACTTCACTGATAACTGCGCTGTTACCATATTTACACCAGCTTTGTAATGTGCTACGTGATTGACTTCATTTGATCTTTTTTTGCTTTTTTTGTGGCCTCAGACTATAAGTCTAATAGCTGGCTTGGCATGTAATGCAATGTGCACATTCATGCTCACCAAAAAATGCCCTAGATTTAAGTTCTCCACTGCTGCCTGGAGTGGTAGAAACAAAAGTCAGGCACAGTATTAGAAATGTTCTTGGTACTGCCAGTGACCGACCGACTTGGTTTAAATAAGATAAGCAGTCATTAAGTGTAATAAAAAGATACCATTAAAAACATGTAACCCCGGCAAATTGGAAAAGTGGCAACTAAAAGTTAGTACTTCCTTCTACCTTCTCCCTTCTTCACAACAAACCTTGTGGTGTAGTCAGCTTGCATTTGAGCTAATAATTCAAACAGCAACAATTTTTCTTTGTGTTGGAACAAAACCAAGAGGTGTCAGGCCCTGTAAGTAGTGCTCTGGCAGAACGTGTTGTAACAGTGTGTAATCATACTCACAACAGCAATCTTTGTTGGCGCTTAGTGGGTGAGATATTTACCACATTCACCATCTTGTTTTAGACTGTTAGCAAGCAAACACATGAAACTTTGCACTAAACACAAAGTATAACAGCTGACATTACAAAATTTTGACCTGATGGCGTTAATGGAAAAAGGATCAACATTATTATTGTTTAATCAAATACTTGGCAGAGTTTTCCAGACATTTTACTCTGAACCACATATTTGATACCAAAAATGTGTGGACATCACCAAAGTCCAAAAGATCAATCCTCTATGGACCATGGATGTCTATGTCTATACCAAAGTCCAACAGCTATATTTTAATCTGAGCCAAAGTGGTAGATCTACAATGGAACTGACAGACATGACTGCAAAACTAACCGCTATTACACAAGCCATGTAGCTACCGATGATTTTAAAAGAAAAGTCTCAGTCATACTGTATAATCCAACACCTCCACAAACAGTATTAATGTTGTGGTACAGAGCATATGGAGAAAAAGTGGAGAAATGCATTATGATGCAGGAGTGCTTTGAGAGGTTCTCCTTCCTCCACGCTTTGAAAAAATCCCTAGAAGAATGTATTATTAATGACTTTGCAACTCACTGAACTGAGTAAAAAGTTAACAGTAACAGAGCAGAGTAAACAAGTAAGAAACTTGCATTAATTATTAGTATTTTAATTACTTGTTTGTTTTAAGTCAGGGTAATGTTAGGAATGATGATTTTCAGCAATGGCCAGTGGCATAGATCCAAATATGTTGCTCTTGCCAGGAGAAAAATGACCTTTTGTTTCTCTCTTGTGGACTGGCAAGAGCATAGACGAGTGTTTCTTAAAGCATGGGTCGTGACCTGCCCTTGGGGTAGGTATTTATCTAGGGATCTACCTATCTGGTGTGCATAGTATCTGTGTACCTACTGTACCACTCCAAACCTTTAAGCAACCAAACTGCTATCCACCAATGTAAGTGGATAACTTTCATATTCATTTTTCACTGTTAACCCTAACCTATCCCTTTTGAGAGATAATTTAGAAAAATATAGGTTGCATAAAAATGTTAATCAAAAAAACCCCCCAAAAAAACCTTGGGTTTTGCAGTAAATACGCTTTTACCCACTGCACATTTCTGCATTGACCCACTCGATTTGCTTATCTGCACTGAAAGATTTATTGAAAAGAACAACAGAGTGCACATCAAACACTGAATGTTTGTGAGTTCAATTATTATGGGCAAAAGCCATTCCATAACCTCTTGCCTCTGAATTGAGTCAAGTTTTTTTTTTTTTTCTTTCGCTGACATGTTGAAGGTCATAATGAGACAAAGTGTTGGTAAGGAGAAATAGGTTCATAAACTGTGCAATGCTGATGCTACTGTGTGCGTGTGCATCAGCTTTGTAACTTGGTACAAACACGGTGGCCTGGAGATGGTTTGTTCCAGCCAGTGTCAGAAGATATTAACACTTTAATCCTGGCAGCTCCATTATTAAAGACAAACAGTCTGAACAGATTGCAAAACATTCCGAGAGACATTTCAAAGAGCTTTGATGATAAAGGATTAGTAGCTATGCTGATCTCAATTACCTCGTGTAGTCTAATCAGATCTCTTATAGTTAATTGATATGCAATATGATGGACATTTGAGTATGACTGTGACTACAATCAGAACAAGAGGAAAAGTTAGTGATTTGTTCAGTGCATTTTCAGAAGTGCTCTTCATTATAGGCTGAACGGCATGCTGTACAATGTGCCATATTAGAAACACACACTATATGATGATAACAATGAACGTAGTCTAGGCTTCTTTCTATTGTGCCAACGATTTCTAACATTTTGCACAAAGGCCCCCTTTTTCCCCATTCATTTGCTGCCAGTGACCGACCTTTTTACCTCTTGCTCTCCATCACTCCTGCTCCCGTATTATGAAAGGACTTGGTGGGAGTGTAATAAGAATGGGGCTAAAAAGAGGTAACAAAAATGATAAAGCATGATATGGCACACATGCAAGTTTAACTCAGTTTCTTTCTTTTTATTATGGGTATCCATCAGAAGACTTTCTTCCCACTTACTGTCAGCTCGGGTTGTAAATTCAAGATCTCCATGAAGAAATTGTGGTTTTTACATAAATTGCATATGTATAGTGTAATTTTCAGTAGGTTTTGATTTCAATCAAAAAAGAGTTTCTCTACAAAAAAGAGTTTCTCTTTCTCTACTTTCTCTACTGATGTGTCTTCCAGTTATTTTCTTGATTAATCATTTCATCATTTCAAAATCACAATACTAATCTAAATCTGGAATCATTGAATGTGTAACACTATTGTTTAAAAATGGTACAGATTACAAATCTGCTAAAACCCCTTGGCCTAATACCAAGGATCCCTCCCCTTTGCAGTACACTATAACCATTTACCTTCCAGCTGTGAGGCAGGAGATCAGATCATCCACAACAGGCAAAAGAAAAAAAAATATTCCTGTGACTACATTAATACTTAAAACTCTCAGGAATCACCAAGCACACATAACGTATCTACATTTAAATTTTAAATGATATGGGAGTTACTCTCTCATTACTCTAATGTCTGAGTATATTTTCACGAGAAGCACTGTTCTAAATATGTATATTTTCTGAATGCAAAACTGAAGACTCTGAAAAATGTTTAATCATTGTAAATAAATGACAGTGACAGCTCTGCTACTCCATCTCACAAAATAACAATATTGTTGATCTCGATGGCTCTTATGTTTACGGCTTATGATGGATTTTACCTAATAGCTACAATAATATCTACAATGTCAGGAGCAAAAAAAGGATACTGCACCAGCATTCAAATGATCAGTGACAACACACTGCTAAATAGGGGGTCCTTTTACCAAAAAGTAACATAGAAACAGACAGGGTAACGTTTTCAAGATAAGTGTTTCTCCTATACACACCAAGCCATTTAATTAGGAGCCATATTAGGTGATGAAGCGTGCATCCAATCCACAATGTGATCTGCTTTGCATGCATGTTTTACCTTCTGTTGCTGCAGCTCCATTAGAAAGGAAACGGTGTACATGTTTAATTCTTCTAAGTGTTTTACATTATTTTAGAGGAATTTTTTGCCATGATTGAACAAGCATACAGCAGTGAGATGACAGGACAAGAGGGGAGGCGGTATGTGCTTGGATATCTGATAAGTATAATTTAGCAATTACTCATCATCCGTCCGATCTAAAAATAAACATAAGGAATGTGTGGATGGATGTGATCGGTCTTCTGTGACTCGGCCTATCTGCATACTCAGCAAAGTGTTTTTAAAATCGAACTTCATATCACATACTCAGTTACATTCCGAAAGACATCAGAATATACAAAACTACAGGGGTGTAACTGGGCTTCAGAGCCTTCAGGGCACAGACAGCGTTTCAAATATTTCACATATTACACTACCTATTAGGTCCAATCTAGGCCTAATTTAATGGATCGATAAGTTAAAGCAGATCACTGCATGCGTTTCTCTAAGAGTGCAACTGGAAAATAGAGTGTGTAAATATGAAAGATTATTTAGTCGCACTATTGATTCTGTTTTGACCCCTGGGTTGCTAAAATATACAGATATGCTGAACTCTGACATAATGAAGCTGTCTCTCTGCTCATTCAAGAGCAATGTGTCGTGCTCCTGGGTTTGTCTTTGTGTATGATTTTCCATTTCTACGTTATTCATTCCTGTTTGTTGTGTTATTTCTAGTTCATTGCTTCCTATTTTATTTTCAGTGTTTTGCCTCCGTCCCTTTTTTCTTCCCTTTTAAGTGTGAGTTTGATTTGGCCTGCATTGCTTGTTTTCCATAGTTGCCTCTTGAGTTTGTTAACGTTATTTCAATGTTTTCATAACCCTACACTCCTCCGATACAGGCAGTTTAACCCTCCCTTTTTTATCCTGTTGACAAGCTGACCCTCTCTGCCTGTAACATCTGCATTTGGGCCCAACCCTGTTTCTAGGGTTGCTAGAAGACACTATATTGTGACACAGAGTAGAAAAAAATGCAACTTTTAGACAGCACTAACAATCACCTTCAGCTTGTAAAACACAGCAGGCCCCATCAGCTACTACTAATTGATAATAATTATTCTTTGTTCTTGCTTTGTAGCAGTACAAAAATAAAATCAGCTATCACTGTTATAGCTAAGGTTTTGTTTAGGATTAAAACCTTACTGTTAGAAGTGAGGAAGACATCAATTAGCACTGAAGAGTCAACAAGTGCAATCAGAGTCTGCAGACCCTTGCCCCATTTGATGCAATTCCCATTCATTTAGACATGACTGAATTGAAATTCTGAGTAAAATAGTGACATTTGTGTGAAAGATTTGTAAAGATTTTTGAGTTTTCACCATTTGAGAGGGAGCTTGGCTGGTTTGTTTTGTTTTCTTCTGTGCGTCCTTTTTCTAATATGTTGTATTTCTAATAAAGTCACAGTATCAAAAGTGTCCTATCTTAGTCAGAAGGTGTTGTACTTTTTGAATTAAAGGTTTGGACATGTATAAAATCAAATATACATACAGTAAATACTGTGCATACAGACACACAGATGCAATTGTAATGCTCTCTCCCCTTTGTGGGGTAAGGGTAAATATCCTACTGCTGCTAAGGCATGCAAAATATGTTGCTTTTGGGTGTTCACTAAGTAAAACAGAAGTGTCAAAATGACTAATAATGCCAATCAAACAACTTCTCTTTTTGATCATAACATTTTCCTTAACTCTTCTTAAAGGTCTTTTATTTAATACACTCTCGCTCTGTATATTAACCATAGATAAATGTACAGGAATAAAGAGGAAGACCAAAAAAGTTTGTATAGAAAGAGCAGATGCCCTCGCTCAGCAGCAGGGAACAAAGCCCAGTGTTGGCTGATATCTGGTGGAAGAAATGAATGCTTAATACACTCAATTGTGCAACTTTAAGGGAACAGGGCAGGTGCTAAAGAAGTTCAATAACTCAGCCCTCTAATGAGATGTAAGATGGGTAGCGGTGTCATTAAGGTCTGCTCCTATGTTGCCCTTTTGTTTGTTCTTTTAGTGTTACTTCAGTGGACACCAATAAATAATTGACTGTGACTTAATTTATAGAAAACAAAGCTTTTTCTTACACAGAATGACCTCAGCTTCCACAGGAACATCAGCCTACTTTAACCCTCTTCCATTTCACCCTCCACTACCTGCAGGGTGAAACATGTCTGTAGCTCCTCACCTCCTGAATGTTGACAGATGTCACCACCCGCTTGCTTGACATTACTGTCATTAAGACCAGCTGCTTCTTCTCTCACCCCAAGCAAAGTTCACCACCCGACTGATCCGTTTCCCCTTTTCTTTGAAATTACTGAGGCATGCCTTGGTAGTTTAATCTCGAAATATAATCCAGTGTTGAATCTGAAAAGCGTCTGTTGTAGAGGGAAGAAGGAACAGCACAATTACAGTTGGAGGACAATTTTCTCATGCTGTAACCACAAGTTATATGCACTCAAAATTTTAATTTGTAAATCAAAATGGAAATATTTTTATGTTAAGATAAAGGTCTCCTAAAGCATGTCCAGAAAATTATCAAACCTT
>KV751330.1:4525468-4542317 GCA_001698575.1 Mola mola | reverse complement strand
TGATTGAATGATAATAAGAAAATAATCATATTATAAAAATATTCTTTTTTAAAGGTGAAATATGGAGGATGAATTGTGAAGTGTCACAGCCTGAGGGAAAAAGCCACTAGTTTCGTAGTACTTCAGTATCTTTGATGAACAGGCTGTGGCCGAGGTGGGTGTGGTCTTTTAGTATCCTTTAAGCTCTGCACATGCACGTCACTGATGCTTCAGATTATAACCATTGATGTAGGTGGTTTTAATCACCCGCTGTGGAGGCTAACTGCCTTGCTTTCTATTGCTTCTTGGTAGAAGTGAACAACCTGGGATTGAAGCTTAGTCTCCTTAAGCGTCCTTTACAGAGGTATAGTTATTTCTGTGATGTCTTTTACAGAGTTTATGACCACAATGACAGGTTTTCTGATGTTGATTAAATAATAGTTTAAAATATTAACCTGCTTCACTCTGCTCCAATGTAGACAGGTGTTGACTTGGCTTTTTTTTTTGTAAATCAGCAATCATTCATACATTCATTTTCTACCGCTTATCCTGTTAGGGGACGGGGGGGGGGTTAAACAACAAATCATTGTCTGTGTACCACTAATCAAGACTGTTGATTTCCTCCGAATCAGAGAGGTGATGGTGATGTCTTCTTCATACTTTACAAAATAGTTCTGTCTGGTATAGCAGCTGACTGTACTTTCTAAACAAGAGAGTGAGGAACACACAGCCCTGGGGGACTCCGGTGCTCAAGACTATAGTGGAGGAGGTGTGAATGCCAATCCAAACTGTTCCAATTTAGTATCCAACTGCAGAGTGTACTGCTCAAGTCCAGTGTTTTAACCTTTACATGGGAGGGATAATGAAGGTTAAATTAAAATCCAGAAACAGAAAGTGAACTCTGAATATTCTCTTTACAATGCAAAAGTGTCACCCTGTTTCCCTCAGTCACATCTCTTCCATCCATCTTATACCCCTTTTTCTCGCTACATGGTACCGTCAGGGTCCGGTAGTGTCAAGTGTCTGTCTGTTAGGGTCATTTGGTGTTTCCTGTTTTACTTTAAAGTTTTTCGTGTGTCCTATTCCCAATGTCCTGTCAAGTCTGGTCCCTCAGGTGTGTTATTGCCTCTCCTCCCTAATGTGTCTCACCTGTGTCTAATTGTCCACCTCTCCCTTGTGTATTTAAACCCTGTGTTCCTTTCCTCCTGTACCAGATTTTCTTGTCTTTTCCACTGAGCAGTCCAACGTTATTTTCTCGTGAGCTCCTTGTGTTTGATCTTGTTTCATCTCTCGATTACTGAGTTTGCCTAATCCTTAAATTGTACCTTGGCCATCTAGTTGAATTTCACGGTTTTGACCTATTTTTAGTGAAACGACTTTGATTCAGAAAACTCCCTGTGTGCCTCTGCCTTATTGAATCCCCCAGACCCCTGTACCTGATAGGTACCCACTTAAATCATCTGTACTTTACTGTACTTTTAGTATTTTGGTGGTTCCTTTTCCCCTGCAAAAGGTATCCTCTTAACGTAACTGATGGCTATTGACTTTGTAGGAAACTGCTAAAGTTATAACTCAAGTCAACAAAACGAAACACGTGTAAAAACAACAATATAAGATATCAAGTGGCTAAACCTTTCTCAAAGCAGCCATTTTGACAAGAAACAGTAGCATAAATACAGGGGTTACCACTGATACTAATGAAGGTTTTGTTCCACTAGGTGTAACAGGGTCAGGGGGCTGTTAGCACACTTGATTGGCCCTGCCACACTAATGGAATAGAGCCTTAATTAATTGGTCCCATCAATTGTTTATGTCACTCTTTAATCATCACTTCAGCTTGCTTGGAACCTCAACCAAGGTGGTATTAAATAGTGTAAAAAGTACCAGATCCCAGGTACCAAATTTTCACACTCAAAGACCAAAACAAGCGACTAGGTGAGTTGAGTAGATATCATGCAGTGCAGGGGTCAGCAGCTCCTTTCATTGTGGAGATCAGAAAGACATGCAAGAAAGGATGGAGGAGCTGAAGCTGCCCTATGAGAAATCCTTGGTTCCATTGCATCACTTACATATGACGTGATGCACAACTGAATAAACTGTCAAATGGACACCCAACACATCCAGAAAACCCCTTATTTGAGGTAGTTTTGTTAAATTCGTTTCATTTCATTTTTTGCTGCTTATCTGGTCCGGGTCGTGGGGGCAACTGTCTAAGAAGGGAGATTCAGAAGTTCCTCTCCCTGGCCACTTCCACCAACTCTTTCGTGGGGACACCAAGAAGGTCCCAAGCCAGCCTAGAGATATAATATCTCCAGCGTATCCTTGTTCTGCCCCGGGGTTTATTTCCCAACCTGGAGTGGGCAACCCACCCTTTTCCGGCTGACAACCATGACCTCAGATTTAGAGCTGCTGATCTTCATCGCCGCCGCTTCACACTCCACCGTCCCAGTGCGAGCTGGAGGTCACTGTTCACTGAAGCCAACAGGACCAAGTCATCTGCAGATAGCAGGGACAGAATCAGGAGGCCACCGAACTTGACTCCCTCCTCCGCTTGGCTGTGCCTCGAAATTCTGTTCATAAAAATTATGAACAGAACCGATGACAAAGGGCAGCCCTGTCGGAGACCAACCCTAACCAGGAATGGGTCTGACATACTGCTGGTAATGCGAACCAAGCTCTGGCTCCTACAATACAGAGATCGAATGGCCTGTAACAGAAGGCCATCTACCACATACTCCCGGAGGATCCCCCACAGTACACTTTGAGGGACACAGTCATAAGCCTTTTTGAGATCCACAAAACACGTGGACTGGTTGGGCAAACTCCCATGCCCCCTCCAGTACCCTCGCAAGGGTATAGAGCTTGTCCAGTGTTCCTCGGCCAGGACAAAAACCATATTGCCCCTCTTGAATCCGAGGTTCAACTAGCAGCCGGACTCTCCTCTCCAGCACCCTGGAGTAGACCTTCCCAGGGAGGCTGAGGAGTGTGATACCCCGGTAGTTGGACCGCACCCTCTGGTCCCCGTTCTTGAAAAGGGGAACCAACACCCCTGTCTGCCACTCCAAAAGCACTGTCCCCAATGTCAACGCAGTGTTGCAGAGGCGTGTCAACCAGGACAGCCCTACAGCATCCAGAGCCTTGAGGAGCTCGGGGCAAATCTCATCAACCCCCTGGGGCGCTGCCGCTGCAGAGTTCTCTGACTACCTCAGCGACCTCGACCCTAGCCAAGAGTCTTCTCGCTCTGCTTCCTCCACGGTATGCATGTTGGTGGGATTGAGGAGATCATTGAAGTATTAGCTTCCATTCCAAACTCCCCTACCGCACTGGAGAACCTTTGGATAGGGTTCCGCTTTCCCCTCCTGAGCCGCCAGACAGTTTGCCCAAATTTCTCTATGCCTTGCTCTATGGCCTCACCAAACTCTTCCCACACCCGGGTTTTTGCCTCTGCGATCGCAGATTGCTTGTCCTGCCGGTAGCTGTCTGCTGCCTCAGGAGTACAGCAAGCCAGCCATGCCCTTTACATGTCCTTCTTCAGCTTGACGGCCCCTTGGTATCCACTAGCGGGTTCTGGGGTTACCGTCATGACTATCACCAGCAACCTTGCTACCTCAGATACAAACAGCTGCCTCTGCAGTGGCAGCGTGGAACGTGGCCAACTCAAATTCCATGTTCCCCACTACCTCCAGGATGTGGTTGAAGCTCTGCCGGAGGTGAGAGTTGAAATTTTCACAGGGTCCTCAGCAAGACGTTCTCTAGTCATCTAAGACCAATTTGCCTTGGGTCACCATACCAGGGGCAAACAGCCCCTGACTACATAGCTCCTAGGATCATTAGTGCCCCAAAACCCCTCCAACACGATAATGTGGCGGTTCATGGAGGGTTTTTTTAATCTATTTTTTTTTTAATTGTGTAGCTTAATAGATTGCTCTTGAAAATGAGAAGAATGAAGGAGAAGCCTTTTCAGTTTTGTTATTTTTGGAGAAATGAACAACTTCAGTTAATCTTCTGCCCATTTTCCAAACAGATCAGGGGACAAATCAATAAAGAATTTGATCAAAGTGTAGCTGACTGTCAGGTAAAAAATCTATGATGAGCTGGAGAACCAGTTTCTCAAGGCTGTCCTTAGAATGAGAGTGATTGCATCAGGCTAGTAGCAATTCAGGCTAGACACTACAGATTTATCAGGTGCAGGGACAATGATGGCTGTCTTGAAGCAGGCAGGAACAGTCTCTTGTTGCAATGTCACAATACCATCAGCTAGCAGTTTTCAGAGCGTGGAATGTTGACAGGCCCAGAAGCTTTTCTAATAATTGAGTTGTCACTGCTGAAAACAAAATGCAATTACAAAGAGCAAAAGAAGAAAGGAATGGGTTCAAGAAAACTAAATTTCAGGGTGCAACCTTTGCTGACCTTAAAACAAAAAGAGTTCCATTCCATTTCGTTTTCTGCCGCTTAATTCTGTCTTTTGTGTTCTCACAATTTAAACACGTTAGTGTTGTATTTACAGTAGAGTCTCCTGAGAGAGCCCTTTGCTTTCTGCTTCCTATCCAGTACACTGCTGTTGACACAGCACAGCATTGCACACAGCATTGTGTCCTGTCCTTGTATATGTAATTCAACTGTCCTTGTGCATCACTAATTCTCTCTTAGCATTGGGGGCTGAGTGCCTCTTGTCTCTACATGCTCTCTGATTATTTACATTTCTATAAGCAGTTTAGAGGAGGTAGAGTTAACATCAAACTGGTCTTGTTAATATCAGCATTACATACTGTTGTCTATCTTTTTATTAGCACTTTGAAATTACAATAAGTTCACCTATGAGGAGGAAACACTCTTCATGATGTTCCCTTAAACCTCTGTGAAGAAGTGACAAAGTCCCAAACCTTAATAGAATATTAGGGGACATTTCTGAAACATCCTATTTCAAGTACTGCTATTCAAAGATTTTAACTAGTTTAGTCAGTATGGATTTTTCAATTCTGAATAACCGAATCGATTTTAGCAAATTTTCTGGGTATCGATACAACAGCACGCTCATTGTCAATGCCGTGTTTCTCCTCTCAGTTCAATGTCAGACACTTGTGCCAAACACCTCCCACGGCTTTGCCTCCTCTTGATTTTATGTTTTCAACTGGTTGCAAGCTAATGATCACAGCCAACTTGTTGAATTGTGCCCCGCTCTCTCTGTCTCTTGTCTTAACCAATCCATTGATGATGGATTGGTTCCAGGAATATTGAGTGAATACAGGAAGAATATAGAATGTTCTAAAGATGTGATGAATTTTCCCCCTGAATTTCTCTGTCTCTTGTCTTAACCAATCCATTGATGATGGATTGGTTCCATTGTTGATGGAATATTGAGTGAATACAGGAAGAATATAGAATGTTCTAAAGATGTGATGAATTTTCCCCCTGAATTTTTATCAAACCTTGTTTTATTTTATGAAAGTTTTTTTTTTTTGTGGTGACTTTAATATGCACACTGATGCCTACATAAAAAAATGCTACTGATTTTTTAAAACATGTTTCTTTTAACTTTTGTTTTTTTTTTTTTTTAACATTTGTCTTAAAGGGAATGAGCCACAGCTGGCCATGAAACTGCATGTCAGTCAAATGTCCAAATACTTTGGAGTCTGTAAAAATGGAGGTATTCTGCAAAAAATGGCTGTAATTCCAAAATGATAAAAGCCATATTTATGTGAAACCTCTTACATGAAAGCTGAAACACTGCATTTCAAACACATCGTAGTAGTTTTATTTCAAATCCATTGTGGTGGGGTATAGTGGCAAAATGAAAAAAAAATAAAAATGTGTCCTTGTCCAAATATTTCTGGACTTAACCGTATGTAAAGCAGACCACATACTGTATATTTGACATTCTATTGACCCTGGGTTTAAAGGTAACTTCCAGAAAATCACAGGATACGATAATATCCAATCATAAATGGAAATTTTTAAAATGCAAGTTGCCAGTTTTAAATACTGTTGTCCATCATTCCTTAATTACTCACAATTGTAAGGAGCAAAGCACCATTAAGTTCTGTGCATTGCTTGTCTGACCTGTCTGAATATTCTGACATCGCAATCTGATCGACTGTTTTAATTCCATCTTTCCATCTGCAAGTGACAATATTGCACCTTTTTAAGGTTAGGTCCACCTTCCCAAGCCGGAAGCAGCCTGGATAAATGCTAACATTTGCTGTTACAACAGGGAAAGTAGCAAAGCAGATGGAAGATGGAAAAAGTCCTGTTTACATGTTGAGTGTTCTATTACGAAGGAGTCATTATTAAAATACAACAGTATGGTTAAAGATGTGAAAAGAAACTGTTCTTATGAGTTTATCTCCGCCCACCAACACAATCCAAGATATTTATTCAAGACTATGGATCAGCTGGACCCTGCTTCCTCAATGTTTTTAACAGCTCATTCTACATGCTTTGCCCTTACCATTTTAAAACAGTTTGTGTGATCCCACTGGTCAAAATACCTGGTCTGGGCCATTCATTTCCCTGACCAATTTCAAAGTTACCATTTCTACCTAAGATATTAGAAAGAAGAATGTCCAGGAAACTTATTTCTGTCCTGGAAAAATAACAACATTTTTGAAAAGTTTCAAACTGTGTTTGGAAAGTATCACTGCAGTAAGTGGCCTGATAAAAATCCCCAATCCTCTGACCGTTTTGATGGCTGCAGATGACCCATGTCCTCAATGCTCATACTCCTGGACCTCAGTGCAGCCTTTGACACGACTGATCACAGCATCCTGCTGCACAGGACACTGGGTGGGGATATCTGGTATAGCGTTTGTATGGTCTGCATCTTACTGGTCAGAGAGGAGATTCTTTGTTTCTCTTAACAACCATGTCTGGTCATTGTCGTTTGTATGGTATGGCCCAAAATTTAATTTTGAGTCATATTTTATGTTCTTTATACATACTTCTGCCAGGCCATTGACAGGGTGTTTCTTTTCATTTTGATGCCAGCGTTATGATGGCAAGACAAATCTCGTCATCTACAGGTTTCCTGTTAAACAACATTAACCCTGTTGCGAAAAAAAACTCAGTGTTGTTGAGCAACACACCATTAAGCTAGTGCAATGGTGTTTTTATCAACTGAGAAACATCTTCAAAATTAGATCTGTTTTATCTTTTGAAGTCACTGCGACATTTTACACACTTATCCCGTCTGGATTACCGCAAAATCCTTTTTACCTGTCTGACTGTACAGAAAAAGCTGCAAGGCTTTAAACCAGAACCAGGATCACATTACTGCTGTTTAAGCCTCTTTACAACGGCTTTTAAGATTGATTTTATGGTTTTACTAATTTGCTCAATGAAGAGCTGTTGCATATGGATCTGAATTGATCTCAAAACTGATTTTCCTTCCTTTCTGACATACTCCTTCAATGAATGCACACACACACACATACATACATACATATACACACAAACAATCTGAATTTCAGCAGATAGCAGTGCAAAACGTCGTTGTGGCTTGGTGTGACTGATTAAGTGCAAAATGAAAAGGGAGGGGGCACTGAAAAAAAAATGACAAAAGCCGTAAGAGAAGGGTTCCATGGATGTCAGAAAGAAATGGGTCGATGAGTAAATAAAGCCCTACACAGCAATTATTTTAGCCTGAATAAGTGAGGTAAACAGAGGTTATAGCAATGACACTAATTCCATTGTGATCATACAGGTTGCTGCTCTTGACTCACTCAATAGGCTCTACTACACTAAATGGATCACAGCTTTAATTGATTTCATTAATTAGTATCTGTTTACTTTTCACCCCATGCAAGTATGGCTGGTGTGAAAAAGAGCTATTGAGTAAACTATTTGGATCATATAGAAAATGGGTGTTTGATGAATAATAAGCTGCAAAGTGAGCTGAAGTAAATGTAAATGTCCTGTATTTATATAAGTGATGATGATATTGCCGAGATTGTGTTATAGTGCGAGCACAAGCCTATTACCCTATTACAGTTAAACAGCTGCAAGCAGGCAGGCAGAGGATGGTGTTTGTGACCCTGTTTTCACTGTCCAACCTGGTTTGTTTAGCTGTTACTGACTCAGGAATGTCAATGATGACTGCTTACTCAGCCTCTGTTTAATATAACGGGATCTTTTTTTATGGGAATACGTGACTGGCAGTCTAATTATATTCATAAGGTTCATTGTTTTTATTTACTTCTTGAGCCCTGTGTGACAGAACATGAATATACACATCAGAAGCATTTACTGTAAATGCTGAATAAACGTCTGTCAGTCAAAGCTGTATTTCCCTATGGTAGAGTGGTAAAGTAAGTGCTGATGATGCCGGATGATAATCATCAAAACTGTTCAATCGACAAATCACTTTATTCTGTACAACTTTTAGTTGTTAATCCTCTAGGTTGGTTTCTAAAAAGTCTTTGTAAAATGTAGCTGCAGCAGCACTGCAATTTAACCATGCATCATTTCCTCATTCCACAACAAATGAACCCATCCACAGGTATGATTGTATAACTGTAACCACTTGCCTAATGAAGTTAGTAATGCTCGCCATTGCAGATTTTGAAACGTTTATTAATCGCAATTTAATCATTGTTCAACTACTAAAAATATTTTAACTTTGAAAATATTATTTTTTCTTATTATCTTTTACAACTTCATAATTGTACTCTTATATTCATTTATTTCCTTTACTTCTTTTTTTTTTGCCTATTTCTTGTCTTTGCGCTGTGTTGTAATTGGCGTGTTTTAGCTATATTTCGGTGTTTATGTACAGCAATGTAATATATGTGTCTATGAAACATGCCTAATAAATAGAACTGAATCTACCTCGCTTGTTTAGACCTGCATCCACATGGAAAGTGCTAGTAAATGTTTACTCGTTTACTTGCCTCATTAGTTGTTAATGTTCGTACCACTTTTTGTTTAGGGGAAGATCAATCGCAAGCAGGACTAAGCTGTCAATCATGACATTTCACCCCATTTTTCTTGCATCAAATAAATAATTCAAAGAAACTGATACGAATGTGAATGTTAGCGTGATGAAAACTACCTAAAATCACAGAAAACATCTGCCTGCTGTGTCACAGTGCACCAGACTGTCCTCTTACCTTCAAATGGATTCATGCCAGGACAGCATCACTGTCAGCCTGATCTGGAATAAGTAGGTTTATAAAAAGGATCATGGAATGAAACATCTTTCTTGTCAAGACACTCAGTTCTTTTTTTTTTTTTCAGTTTTTTATTGAAATTGTTTCACTTTCAGTACAATCGACGCAGGCCAAAAATACTGTTATTCCTCTGTTAACCAAAACACAATAGTGGCAGCCTGGAGCAAAAGTGGAATAATTATTGATTAAACATGACCTTCAATCAAATACGTGCCTCAAGGTGGATTCAATATGGCTACTTAACTTTAATTAATTTGGGGTATGTTCTCATACACAAACAACCCATAGAAAGTGACAGTGACAACACAAATGACAACATCTTTTGACACAAATGCATAGTAACATTAACTACACTTAACTAAAAGGTGTAGAAATTTTGAGTGGTTTTTGATTAAATTATGAGGAACTGAGGACCAAAAGTTTAGAGAAAATAACAAGGGCATTACTTTAAAAAGGCCATATATTTGCATTTGTATTTTCTTTTATTAGTAATTGTACTTTTTATAACAAGTGATTTACTTCCTACATTACAGCTACTGTAGAGTAGAGTAATGTACTGAAATAAACTATTAAGCTACATATCCCTTACTGAGTAAAAGCAACTGAACAATCAGCGTGATGAAAACTGGCTGCATCTATATCAGTCAATCACTGGTTAAATGCTCCACCTGGTTGGTGATGCATATCAGACACACCTCACTGATACCCGTTACGTAATATGAACTTCTTCATTTAGTGAGGTGTATGAGGACTTTTTGCTCTTTCTACTCTTGACAAAACTGCTGAGCCTCAAGCTAAACATGTTTGAAAACTCTGAGGAGCACAGTGGGACAGAGAGGCTAAATGGACTGGTTATTATATGCAATGACAATGGTCAAGAGTATATCGATTGCGGCTCATAAACCAAAGTTCACTCAGAGTTTACACATGTTTGTAGAGAAATAGTGGGGAGTGACGAGAAATACCTTGAAACCCACAGTCAGAGCCTGCGGGTGGGTGGTGGGGACCAATACTCATGCCAAGCATAGGATGCATTGGGAGGCAGAAAGAGAGATGGGCAATTTTTTGCAGTTTAATCAGCCAAAATGGGAGGGCGTGTTTGCAGGTGAGAATGAGGCGTGCTTATTGTGCATATGTAGCTCTGCAGCTTGAGTTGACTGGTTCCACTTCATTTGTGTGTTCATGCTGTGCAGTGTGTAAATAGTATTGTGAGTCAGTATTGTGTTCAAATCCAGAAGTAATTTACCAAATTTACCAAATTACCTTTAATCTACTTTACAATTTAATGCACTGAGGCAAGAGTTATGTCTCATTAAATAAATATGATGTTTAATTAAACAAAATGCCAAACTGCATACACCACCTTTGTCATTTCTTTCTGCTGGCAAACAAGCAGAAAATGCTGAAAACATGCAGTTAGGAGGGCTTCACTACCAACCTGGGGGATTCAGGCTTTAATAATTTAAATTCTGTTTTTAAAAGTGAGATTTCTGCACATGGTACGCTCAAGAAACCTTGCAATTTCAAAATGAAATGCTTTTGTGATGTTTTGTTGACAAATACGCTTGGTTTTTCTTTTGAACTCAGAAATTATCATGCTAACCATAGCTTGCGTAGAAATAAATCTCTGTAATACAGTTTGTTAATGAACAGTTTGCTGAATCATTTTCCTACATTTTTCTGGTGTTTTTTTGCGAAGTAGGCTATGAGAGGCTAATGTGAATGTGTTGTTATCAAATAATGTTGTTTCTTTCTGTATCACTTTATCAGTCTGGTGTATCCTGCCCTGGTGTAATTTCTGGAGCTGAATACAAAGGTGCCTGTGAGAGACCTGATGTAAAAGTTCTTATCAGAATATGAAAATGGCAAGGTGAAAAAACTAAATGTCTTTGCTGGCTGTTTTATCTTACGCGTCGTGACAAAGAGTGTGAAAGAGTACACAAGTGAACATTTTGTACATCTTACAGGCATTTTGTTAGAAGTTTAGCCTTGGTTATACTATATGTTGTGGCACATACTTTTTTTCCCCTTAGGTTGAGTGTAGCTTTCATTTCAGTTACCTGGGGGGACAAAAATGTGGACATAACATAACTCGTATCGATAGCTCATTAGATACTTACTTTCTTTGCAAAAAAGATCACCCTTAGATCCAATCGTATTCCTTTGAGAAGCTTCGTAGGCCAGCCAAACAAAATCAGTACTGTGATATTGAAAGAATATTAAGATAATTCATTCATTGAATTTAACTTTTTCTCATCTTGTGTGAAAAAGACTTATACAACAAAGTCATAGCATTATGCACTATGATAATTTCTACCGTAAATGTCATGTGACAGTCAAAACTAAGAAACATTTAAATTCATAACGCTTACTCACTCCTGCAAAGAAAGATTTTTAAAAAAAGCATGAGCGCATCAGACACAATATTTCGCAAGAGAGAAAGAAACGCAAGAGGGGCTTTGGTGAAAACAAAAAGGAGCGGTGTGGTGCATTTTCTTAAATGTAATTATTTTAGGGAACAAAACCAGAAAACAATTTACAACGAATCTCAAGTGCTGTATTAAGTGGCCTCAGCAGCCAGAGCATGTTTCTCTTTCATTATTGCCGTTTCCAAGCAACTGCAAACTTTGTCACCACCGTCACAGAAGGAACACATTTAAATTCATCCAATTGTAGAACAAGAACTGCTCACCGCTAAACTAAAACAAAATCAAACCAGCCATCGAGAAGTTTGACAACCTGAAAAGTCTCTAAGCCTGTAAAGGAACAAAATTTGTCATACTGAAATACAAATCAGCTCTGCTGCTCAGGACATAGTCATTGCCACACTGATTACTGCTTCACGGTGATAGCCAGAAGGAGAATCTTCTGTGCTCTTCCTGTTCTGCAAAGTAAATTAGTTTAGGAAATCTTGGAAACACTGTGGCAATATAGGTTTTTTACTATAATGTTTATTCTTGCTTACAATCATTAAAGAATGTGTGTACATTCAATTAAATGAGATTCAATTAAATGTTTAGCTTAAAGAAGCTAGCTGAATCACAAAAAAATCTTTAAAACCTTTGAATTTTGTGTGGTTTTGTTGGTAGCCTTATGACACACAATAAAATATTTTTATAAAAATTCAAGACTTGCTACATTTGAAAGAAATGTGACACCTATCGTCAACGCATTCTACTGACATGAGACGTGTGTGACAGCTCGCTACATCTGGGGCTAGGCACGTATAAATTAGTTCTTTTTAACGGTGAGAATACTAGATTCCTACACTATTTCAAACCAGGAATGGATTCCAGGTATGTCTAAGTGGCAGAGAGCATGTGGCCCGCTATACAGTATATACACCTATCTCACTGAGAATCCTGGTGTTTATTACAAAGGAGACTCTGCGCGCATACAAATCCTTTGATGGATATAATTAAGATCTATGTGGCAATGTGCAAGAGACAAAGTTTTATGACACAGGATCGACTTTTACATTTTTGAGATGGGTTATCTGCCCAGCCAAAGTCAAGACCAGTATGCTCCTTTAATGGCCTGGATCCAGAATTTTTTGTTCTTAGCAATGGTATGTGATCCTCTCTGAACATTTGCCATTCATTTGTGCAGGTTGTTACAGTATACTGCATAATAACTCGTCGTCCCCGCTCTTGTCATTTGCGTTGCAAGTAATTCCAATCAAGGGCTGGAAGTAAACAAACATGATACAAATTTATTTTAATCTGATTTTAAGTTATGGACATCTTTCTTCCATATGTATAGAACAGCCCAAAGCCCCCCAAAAAGCACAGAAGCCAGTCAGTCTGCTGCTTCTCTGACTGTCACCTGACCTAAATGGTTGCAGTTATGTTTACACGCAGCTACTGAACTGCAGCTATGAGTAGAATGCTCAGCAAAAATAATAAAACAGACTTTAAGATATGTATTTAGACTTGACTAGAGTCAGCAACAACAATTCTCACTTTACACGTCTCAATTATAAATTACATCAAACATGAGAATACAAACAGAAATGCCACATCTTTGCACTGCTGCTCACAAACAGCTACTGCTCCTCCTCATCCACACCCAGACTGTTCCAAACAGTCACTTGGAGCTTGGTATGGTATAATTAACTGCTGAAAATGGACTTGCGTTATCCATTTAAGATGATGAAATTGTTAAGTCTGTAAAAAGCAGTTTGTAAAATATAGTTAATGAATCAGTGCCAACCCCTGACTCAATAAGTGAAAAGAAATATCTCACCAGACATACCATTGTTTTAATAAATACGAGAAAATAGAGTAAGAATTCTACGTGATCTAAAATATAATTAAAATATTTATAAAAATGACAATCCATCCATTTTCTACCACTTATCCTGAAATAAGCTCCAGCCCAGCAATGACATCTGATGGTTGCAAATGAGAACGTATTTAAAGACTGGCTACTGTGACGTGATAGGCTGATAGTGAATGTGGCTAGCTCTGGTTGGATGAAAAGGTTAGCCCCAAGCCAGCTGATTAGAGGAAGGTGAGAGACAGAGAATAAATGAAAGTCTTCCTGCTTGAACTTTCGCATTATTAGCAGACAATACTGAAGTGAAGCCTAAATATATTAAAATTGCACTTTGGCACGGTATTTAAAGTAAATTACTTTCGACCACTGATCTAATTCTTGTTAAGGAGGATGTCCACTAAGTTTGATTTTGCATCAATAGTCCTAATTAGGCACAGTGAGTAAAAAAAAAAAAAAAAAAGTGTTATAATTGACTTAACTGATTAAAAGAAGACCCAAATCATTCATCATTATGGTTTTTGTGCTAATGATTTTAGCACTAGCATGTCAGGTATGCACTTGGCAGTTCAGTGACTCCTCATCCAGCTGGTGAATAGAACTTTAGCAGCTGAGGCCATGGAGAGACGCTAATTGTTGTGTCAGCCCAGGGACTTTGTGCGGGGGAGAATCCTCAGAGAGCCAGAGGAGGGCTGGCCATCTGGATTACTGGGAGTGATCCTAGTGGACTGGCAGGCAAAAGTTTGCCGCATTTCATGAGTACATCAGTCTTCCTGAGCCACTTTCCCTTTGTGAACTATGTTTTCTGTGTGATGAACTGAAAGAATTACTTACAATTGTGTCTTGAATACATTTAAAATAACAAATGAATGTGATGCTGCCTTCAGGGTGCTTTCAGAAGTATTAGAATTACAAGTTAAGCGTGATTGAATGATGTAAAAGAGGCTATAAATGAAATAGGACAGTGGATAATATCTGTATTTGTGTACAATTATTTTCTGTCTTATAAATGTGTGTTCGTACACACATTACATGGATAAAAAACACGGGGTTTTTTTGTGAGTTGCTTAGTTAAACAAATGTGTTCATGTATATTTTTGTGATCATAGAAAACAGGGATTAGGGGAGGAAGCCTTGGTTCTCACTGTGTGCACTGCCGTCAATAATTGTTTGATAGTACCAATAATAAAGTTAAGCACATTTTTTATTTATATTAATTCCAATTCACAACAAAGTTATCTGATGGCACTTTATGACATATAGATGAGGTCTAAACATTTTAGAAATCTGACATAGAGTCAAAATATACCGAGTGGTACAAGTTTAAGCACGACATACTGTAGACTGAGAATGTTAAAAGTAACCGCTCAGAACAGCTGAGATACTTTGTATTTTCACTTCACGCACAAACCATTCAATCATCAGGCTGCTGGTAGCTAGCAGTTACCTTGCAGTTATTTATAATATATATTGATGTTTATAAAGGCGATAGGATTAACTAACCAACTCAGTCAACACATGGGGAAAATGGGGCAATTTTGATGTCAGAAAGAGTTGAAAATCTAATCAGCTCCAGATCTCCTGAATATCTATCTTACCATGACAATCGACCCTTCAATAGTTTTTACGCGATCACGCTCACACAAAGGATTTGCAGCGCGGATGATCTTCCTAATTGTACAGATTCTAGTTGAAAGGATCACAGCAGCACTGGGCTTCAAGCAGGACTACAGCAGAGTTGCTTAAATCGGTAGTTTTCCAATCCACTAAGGAGCTTTTAGTCTTTAGTTTGTTCTGTGTTTGCATGAGTCTGATGAAGTGCTGAACAAAAATGCATTGCTTGGGCCAGTAGCGATTAACCTCCATCATAAAAGTAGTTTCTTGTCAAACAGAAAACTGGTAAGATATTCTTTGTTCTGAGACACATGATCAAAAACACTTGACTATATGATTAATAATCTATGCCGCTGTCATTAGCTTCCTTTGGGGGAAAAGCAAAAATTCTGAATGAGCAATTGTTAAGCTTTTTGTCTTATGATCTGTTTCAGTGATCTGCATCACAGGAAATAAGTGATGAGCTTGAAACATGCACACAGCGAGTTTTCTGCAGTCTAGTTCATCTGAAGTCCTGTTGTCGGCTTGCTGTCTTTCATTCACTGAATGCTCCAAAGAAACAGGCCTTTCGTCTGCTGATGTTTTCAGAGGCATATTATTGGCAAGTGTCTGATAATTACGCCTCATTACAGCTCAGTAGTCATCTTTATGCTGTGAGCTCTGCGTGAAGCTCATCAGCACATGTGGGACATTTTTAGTCATGAAAAGGAGCTCTGAGGAACAGATCTGTCAGGGTATGACCTGGTGCAATGCAAAGGACCAACACCATTAAATTGAGGACACAGCAATTAGGCTTTTGGCAGCACGGCCAGCTGTTCACATGTAGTAGTGGCAATGGAGCTAAAACTGGTGGCAACAGCTTTAAAGGAAGGATAATTAAAAATAATGAGCTGCACTGGCTGCTGTGTATCAGTCACATACAGTAAAGTACTGATCAACCCTCAGCAGAGCTAGTCATCATTATTTCCAATCAATAAGGCTTGATAGTACAATTGAGAGCCAGCAGGCCTCACGCATGATACATCACGTTTACACACTACTGGACAGCAAGCCAAGGACAAAGACACTTTTCACTAATTCTCTTGAAAAAGGGGAGAAGGCCATCTCTTCTGTATTTTCTAACTGACTTATTTACACTATATTTAGGTTACATAGAGGTGCTGTTAATATGCCGTTAATGTTACCAATATGTAACCATGAAGGTGATAACATGCACCCCTGACAATGAACTGTTGGCTGTGGGCTTGAGGCCATTCTATCTGCCCTGGGAGTTTTCAGCGGCCATCATCATCACTGTTTACACTCCACCATCGGCAGTGGCGGCGCGCCCTTGTGACGTCATTCACTCGACCGTCACAGACCTGCTGACGCGGCAACCCAACGCTCTCCTCATAATAAACAGAGATTTTAACCATGTTGATAACTCAAAGACACTGACTAACTTCACCCAGTATGTGACCTGCAGCACCAGAGGGGACAAGACCTTGGACTTACTGTATGCCAACGTTAAGGAGGCATACAGTGCCACAGCCCTCCCGCCTCTAGGCAAATCAGACCACTGCCTGATACAGCTGACTCCAACATACAAGCTTCTTGTTAGGAGACAGCCCTCTTCCACCAGGACTGTACAGCAGTGGTCAGTGGAGGCAGAGGAGAGCCTGATGGAGTACTACAGGATAACAGACTGGGAGATGTTTCAGGAGGACTTTGGTGATGACATTGAGGGCCTCACTAGATGCATCACTGACTACATCAGGTTTTGTGAGGAGAGTGTTGTTCCCACCAGGAAGGTTCGCTGCTTCCCCAACAACAAACCA
>KV751330.1:4505281-4524900 GCA_001698575.1 Mola mola | reverse complement strand
AAAACCAAAGAGCTGGTAGTGGACCTCCGATGCAGCAAGAGACACCCAACACCTGTTTTCATAAACGGGGAGGGGGTGGAGATGGTAGACACCTACAAGTTCCTTGGGGTGCACCTAAATAACAAACTGGACTAGTCAAGCAACACCGAGGCCCTCTACAGGAAAGGTCAGAGCAGACTGTTCTTCCTGAGGAGGCTCAAGTCCTTCAACGTGGACACCAGGCTGCTATGGATGTTGTACCACTCTGAAGTGGCCAGTGTCCTCTTCTTTGCTGCTGCGTGTTGGGGAAGCGGCATCGGGAGTGGTGGTGCAAACAAACTGAACAAGTTTGTGAGGAAAGTCAGCTCCGTGGTGGGGATGGAGCTGGACAGTGTGGAGGTAGTGACTGAGAGGAGGATGAGAGGAAAGCTGAAGGCTATCATGGGCAATCCCTCTCATCAGGAGCACCTTTAGCTACAGACTCATACAGCCACGGGCCTCAATTCGCTTGGGGGCTCCTTCATTCCATATTCCGTATATAAACTTCATGATACACTCCATTTATCTATTTATAAAACTCAGGAACATTGCACTTTACACACTTTATACACAGTGGCCAGATTTTACAATATACCTTGATATCAATACTCCAACAATATTGTAGGGATGACAATGGGTACTTCAGCAAAATATTAACAACGACAACTGTGACAAATATTCATCAATATTATGGATTTAATGACTGAAATTGGTCGATGGAAAAAGCACACTAATCACGCAGTAAAAAAGCAAAGTTGAGGTGCTGGAGCTATAAAACTATAAACATTAGGGGAGAAAGACATTCGCACTCAATCTGTGCAAAAATCTGTCTTTTAAAATGTGTGAGGGCAAACATTAAAACCCTCTTTCTCTCAACACTCTGAGAAGTTAAGAAAATTACATTGTTTTACTGTAAGCCTGTACTGCAGCCTTTCAAACAAGGAAAAGACATCAACTCAGGCCATATCGCCTTATAAATTCATCCAAAATCTCAGATAGTATATATTCTTAGGCCATGATCACAAAATATACATTTATTTATTGCCTTATTTTAAAGTGATTTATGTAACAAATTGAAAATGAATGTACATGACATTTAAAGCTTGAAATTTCTTACGATTATTTAGTTCAGTGTTATGGTAGTAAAGGAAAATGTCCTTTACCATGCTAACTACTATGCATGAACTACTTGAAAAAGGTATTTTACTTACATTTATTGTACAAGATGTCAAAAATACATTCTAACAGGGCCAATATAAGGCTTGGTGTAATTAATTAGTTTTACTCTCCTGGTCTTACTGTGAGTAAAACACTGTCCATGCCCCCCCCCCCAAAAAACAGCACGTTTTTAGGGCATTGGTTTACTTCATGTCAAGCTCTGAAAAACAAATAGAAAGCATTCCTCGATTTAAAAAGCCAAAAAATATTACAGTTGCATGGGCTGTCAAGTGGAGCAGCAAACACAAACACCATCAGTGCTCCTCGCAGCAGCCTTAAAGGGCTCCAGAGGGACTGCAACACTCCACAACACCTGTTTCTGTTTCTCCTGTCATGTCACACTGTACTTCTGGCACATTTAGAAACTAATTTCAAATGTGAATTAGATAAATGATAAATTTAAGGATAATAATAATGATCTCACATTACAGCCACAGTTTTGGCTCTGTAAATACTGATTTGATTGCCTTTGATGCCTATTATCACCATGATATCAAAAGGCTACGTGAGGCAGAAGTACATTATACTGATGATAGAGTAGTGTAGTGCAACACCTTAGCATCATCACAAACATTTTAAACAGATTAAATTAGTTTAAAACATTTAAATAGTTAGGACTGAATTAAACAAAGCAACCAAATATTTCAGCATGAGTAATGTTGGCATTGTTCTCACTTTGACATCCGTCCTCCTTTACTTACTGGCTCATAGCTGAACTAAACTTTGTCCCATACTAAAAAACAAAACAAAACATAAATCTGCAGATGATAGTGCACCACAACAGAGAAAATAGTGACAGATTGTGATGGTACATCTAAATAAATTGCAAGATTAAGTTGCAGACACACCGAATGTGTGAAAATATGGAAGTTTAATCCAGGTTCATAAATACTAATTGTTTTTTTCATGCAATAGTGAAAGAGTCATAGCTTTTAATGCATGCTCATTCATCTGGATCCATTGGAAAAACTGCCAGCAAGAATTTTCATAATAATTCATGGTTGTATTATTATGCTGTTAAAAATAAAGACCTTTACTTCGTCGTTGAGGTGAATTTTGTGTGTGAACAGACTACAAAACGAAGTGTCTAAGGGTTGTTCTTGTCATTAGCTAGTGTACTGTAGTTGTAGCTGTGTCAAATTTTTAAATAATGAAATAATTATATTTGGCACACTTTTTGGTTTCTCAAGATGACAGCAAGGAGGAAGTGTTGGGTGTTTTTCTCACAGCAGCTTATTCAAATAAAAGGCCACAAAAGGTGTGAGAAATTACTTAAAGCTGAAAAGCAAAACGTTCTTTGCGTTGTCCTGACCTCATTCATTATGACTTTTTGATTGAAGATGTGTGCGGGTATTCCTGCAGGAAAATCAGGGTACATTTCTATAGCCCATTGTAAATACTTCACTTTTCAAGTAGATTTTCCTTGTCTTGCAGACAAACTCAAATTCCCATGGCTGTTACATCTGGCCCAGAGAGGTACAACTCTAAAGGCAATTAGCCATTGCTTCCCAAAGGATCTCCCCCATAGGGATGACATATGTTTATTGTTTATTATGTTCTTAATGCTGGAATTTATCAGAAATAGATTGGCTGCTCTTTTATTTTTAGGTCAGAATCACAAGCACTGTAATTTTCTCTTACAATAACCAGCTCATAGTTCAACTCATCACTCATTTTTAATTGGCTTCATTAGTGACACATTTGGTTTCTCCTGAGTTTTTTCTCAAAGCAAAAAGCTAAGCTTTTTAATTTGATTAAAACAGGTAAATGCCCACATATTTACTCATTTTCCTGTCTGAATCCTTTGATTACATCTTTCCTATTTAGTTTTAACCGTTTGGCTCCTTACTGTCTAAGTTGTGTTTACCCTGGTAAGTGACTGTGTCTGTGTTGCAAGGTACTAAGAGGAAATGCTCAGACTAAATCCTTCTGCTCTGACATCTGTCATATTAGAAAGGGTAAACCTAATATCTTGAGTCATTCTTAAAGCTCATGAGAGAATGTCACACTGGGTGAAGGTCATATGTTTGACTATATTGCAGTGTCCGTTGTAGACGTAGCGTTCCTAAACCTCAGGTGCTCTTGTCTCTTTTGCCCACGCTGCCTTTGGGAAGTGAAATGTATCCCATCTGGATCTATACCAGGCACAATGAATACGGATGGGACGGTGGGAGGAAGAAAAGAAAGCGTGCCGAGACTTAAATTTATTGCAGCCATGTTTACAGGCCACGTGTGAATTGCACAGTAGTAATGCATTGTTATAATGCATTTGAGATAGCAAATGATTCTAGTAGATCTAGTTGTAGTTTTTAGCCTGTGTAGGAACAAAACCATTTGAACTGCACCATGCATTTACAGTATCTCTTACGACAAAAAGCAGTGGTGATTATTTATACCAAACAGACCATATTGATAATAGAAATGACTGTTGTGATTTAACATAAACTGAATATGACAAGAGAAAATGAGATGCTAATAAAGCTTTGTCTTTGAAATGCTTTTCTGTTTCCTGACATGTACAATTACGTATCATGCTTACTGTGTTCTTATGTTCAGATGACAAAGAAGATATGAATATACTCAGTAGACCTGGGAGCTGATGCCATCTCTTTCCCATTATTTATAGCTGATAAAGTAATCATAAACTCATTAAATAACACCACAGATATCCGTCCCTAATAGTCGCATTGTGCTCAGCCATAGCAGACCGTGTTCTCATTTAAAACAGAATAGAAATGAAGGAAGCAAGCAAGCGACACAAAGCGGTGGGCGACATCACTGAGGTCAATGTCACAACAGAAGCAGAAACAAACATAGATAAAAAAAGACCACATCAGCAGCATCTATGAAATCTATGATATTTACACATCTTATTAATGAGTTTTTATCCATCAGCTGTCAGTTTAAATCCACTCAACAAACACCACATGAATTCCACTGTTGCCCAACGTGATATAACACCAATGTGTACATTTTGAAATATCTAAACATGTCTGAATAAATATGTCTTCAGTTATCTTATCGTCACCACTATCATTATAATAGCTGCTTCGCTGCATATTGACTGCAGCTAGCTGTGTGCCCCTTGGGTTGCAGCAAATAGCAGCCAAACAGCAGCTTTTAGATTCTATGTCTGCTTGTGTACCTCACATATTAGCACACTGGATTTGTACTTTCCCGCCCACAAGGTATGAACCCATCACTTGTGGCTAAATTGCTCGATCTCATTCTGGGCTCTCAGCTTGAGCAGCTGTCCAATCACCACAGAGATATCATTTCAAACTAATCAAAGCAATGCTTTATTGGAGCACTAATAGAATCTCTGCAACCAATTATCATTTGTTACTCTGCCCATTATCATACTGTACATTCACCTGTTCACCAGATGCTGCTTTGGTGCAAGATTTGTTTGGGCAGCATGTTCATGTGGAAACACGAAGGTTGGGAAACATGGACTCTTTGATTTATTATACATTTTATGATATAACAAAGCAATAAAAATGTCCCTGTTGCAAGAAGACTGAATCATTACTTTAAACTTCGTAACTTGTTTGTACAGCACTCAGTCGTATGTGATTTCTTTCAAACAATGTCCTGATGTCACTGGAATCAGAGATGTATGTTTCAATTGTCAACAAGTGAAAAGGAAAAAAAAGGTCTATGCTAAACATTAACAAATGATATAGAGTAAAATGTGCAAAGTAATAGTTAAAAACTAAAATCTAAAAACTAAAAAAAACCCAACATATTCTTTTATAATTTAACTTGAAAATCTCATTGCCAGTGAAAAATTCTAAGGCTTTGAAAATATACAATAAAGAATTTATTGATGGAGGAAAACAAAGGTCCCCGTCCATAAATCAAATCAGGGATGCTGCATAGCATGTGTCCATTTGGCTACCTGCACACATACATGTAGCTATTAAATGGGGTTGAAAAGATTTTTAAAGTCCATACAAATGCCATCTGTGAGCTGAAGAGTAAGCAGACTCCGATGAGTGAATCTAATCATACAGTGAATACTGAAATGGAAAAGAGCAAGTAGCAATACAATGTCATTTCCTTTGAAGTTACAGCATAATGTATGTATGACTATGAGCAAGTGCAGTGCTTTCTTTAAAGGCAACACATTTAAGACACTTCCAGAGGGGAATGTTTGTAGCAGTGTAGGTGTGCTTTGACCAACATTCAGTTTAAAAATATAAATCCAAAAAACAATAATAATAATTCTTGTGATTCTTGCATCTTCATAGCACATTAAAAACAAGGGTTTACAAAGTGCTTTGACATTAAAACAAAAAGCACACATAAATACAAAGGCAAAATAACCCAAACAAAAGAGACAAATAAACCCTGTGAGAATCCCTAAAAGCAACCCAAGAAGCACAAGAACCCAACAACATAAAGGCAAACAAAGAGGACCAGAAGTAAGACATAAAATGATGACATAAATTAAGAGATAAAAAACAATAAACATGAGATAGAAGCACAAGATTACATAAGACAATACAGTGACATAAAGAGCATTAAAGAATAAAAGCAGATGAGAACATGTTAAACCTACTTATCTTAAAATCACAAGCTCACAATTGGAATTTTTCCACAAAACTTTAAAATAAACATGAAGAAGAAGAAAAGCAAATAGCACCAAGTACTGAGCAAATCTATAAAACCTGTTGAAATTTTATAAAAACCTATATAAATTTAAGCAAAATTCATCAAAATTCAAAATTTGGTCTGACACCATGAAATAGTGGGCCTACATACATCTAAAGGCTGAGGGCCTTTTCAAACGTATTAGTCGACAGAAAGTGGAATTGTATAACATGCATATTAAAGGCAGACTTTGTTTGTTGTTAATCAAAATAAATTCACGTATATGTATATTCTAAGCAGCTTAATTTCCTCTAACAATAAATTGGCGTTTTCTATGCTTTCTATGTGATTAACACGTTTATCTTGGGAACATGCAATTATGAAGCCTCCATCAGCTCTCCATTGTCTTCCCCTTAATGAAATGGGTTTTTCTCCTAACTGTTCATGGGCTGGCTGTTTTTAATTCAATTTAAACAGCGAGCTAGTATGAAAACATCAAAGGTCTTGGAGGCAGCACCTTGCTCCCGGTCTCAGTAAAGCTTCAATAACTCAGTCTAAAATAAATGCCCCTGCCACATAATTGGTGGCTTGGACTTTAGCTCATGCACACATTTTTTTTTTTTTTTGCCAGAGTCTCCCTGGCAAAAACAAATCCTCCATTCCTGCAGCCGCATTACTGCATAGTCACTGCACCAAAATCCCCATGGCAACAGAAATGTGCAACAGCCTGCTCTCTCCCATCCCTCCTCCTCCGCCCCCAGTGCTTTTTCCTCACTGTGAAACTGAGTGAGCTCAGGAGCAAATGTGTAGCATCTTCCGCAATGATCTACAGAAGTAGATGGTGGAAAAAAAGGAGAATAGATACCTTTCATAATAATCTGTCAACTGATAAATCTCTTTTCGTTCAGCTGGTTGCTATTGGAAACTGCACGAGGACACAGAAACAGGAGCAACAAGCATTGCCGACTGGCTGGAAGTAGGTGGTGTATATATACTGTAACAAGGAGAGACAGTGAGTTGTTTTTAGAGGTTTCTGGTCCATAGAACATCAATAATACTTCATTTATTCATTTACTTATTTCCCCATTAATTACTACAGAGAAAAAAGCTACACTTCCTGGGCTTCATTCAAGCAGGAAAAAATACATCACAATATAAAACTATTCAATCCTTTTACACTCCTTTCTAACATTACATCTGACGATAATAAAATAAATCGCAACAAGTTACCACACATATCAATATTCATCAAATTATTTGACAATTTTCAAAAGCACAACTGCAACAAATCAGCAGATACAGTGAGTGACACAACATATTAGAAATAAATATGAAAATTGATTATCTAAAACTCACAGAAATTATATTGTCAAACTAATAGGTGGAGCATTAACTTGTGTCCTATTTGTAGAGGGTCTGCGGCTCTGTGTCAATTAGGCATTTATAATGATGTGAAATCAAAAAAAAACAAAACTTCATGCATGCCTAAAGTAATGTCTGTTACTGTATAGAAGATTGTGATACAGGACATTAGGGATTTTAGTAAACTCCTGTCCCTCACAAATAATCAACTCTTTTGTGCAAGCTGATGATGAAATCTCTTCTGTTACAGTTTAAAGCAAGATGTGTGGATCTGTTGGACAAAATTATAGTAATACTGATAACCTTGTTTATATAACAATTCTAAAAACAAAGTTTACAAAATGCTTTGACATCCAAAGCAAAAAGATACAGCTCTCATGGCGATCACAATTAGAGTAACTGCTAACTGATGTCATAATAGTCAAGCCAAACATGAGAAAAAGACAAATAATTGAAAAGAAAAGAAAGAAATGAATAGACAAAAACAGTAGGAGTCAATAGAAGATGATAGGCAATGAAGACAGATAAAACAGCAGAATGTAATTAAATCAAACTAATAAAAAAAACTTGATGTAACTATAGTGGGGTGTAAAAAATAAAAAGATTATGATAAGACATTAAAAGAATAAGCAGACTGAATAAAATGACAAGGACTGTCTTCACATAAAAGGAAGTGTGTAAAAGTGGGTTTTAAGAACTGCTTTAAAAGAAGTTTGATTATGTGAGCCTTATCCCTTCAGGTAAGTCGTTCTACAGTCGGGTGGCCCTGACAGCAAAGGCCCAGTCAGCTTTCGATTTTAGCCTCAACTTCAGAACAACCAGAAGGTCCCAACCCGAGGAGCTAGGACTGCACTTGTAATGTTTGATCCACTTTATTCGATCCGCACTTCCACACAGCAATCCAAATGAGTAAGAACTACAGTTTGAGCAGCGTTTTTGAAAATGCAAGTCAATACTCTTTTTTCAGAGCTTCCAAAGACCTACACAGAAAAGCTTGTCCAATGAAAAAAACTAAACCTATAAAAATCTTAATCCTTTTTATGTATCTTCTATGTTTACACACAGCTTAAATCAACCTATTTATTCATTCCGAAGCTCTACAAAGTAAAACGACTTGCTGTTTAGCTCCCTCCATTAGCCATTCTATCAAGGCTTATGGAAGAGTAGGAGGCTGGGCTCACTTTTATGGAGGAGGATTTTTTTTTTTCATTATGCACTTTGGGAAAAAGTTGAAATGTTGAAAAAGTGATGATATGTCAAGAATAATGTTGAAATATAATTTTGTGATTAAAGTCGAAATGATGGCAACTTAAACTCAACCTTTTAGGACAGCGCAATGGTCGCTGCATTGTTGTAGGTTGAAATAACGGATGGACAAATGCAAGCCTATCGAAGGTTACACCTGTGTGCAGCTCAGAGGGGATATGTAGTATCAAAAGATGCAATAAGACAGTTGATCAAGTTGTTTGATTCTGAAGGTGTGGAGCTCAGGTGGGCGGCATCTGATTGAATGGTTTTCACTATTCTCAACTTTCTAGCTCATAATATGAAATATCTTTGTCCTCTCTGCTAAAGAACAAGACAAGTTATCGCAAATGGAAATCTAAGTTTCTGTGACTACAGCAGTTCTCACTGAAGTACTGTCAGTCATCATCATTAGAGATACAAGCTCTTTGCAAATAATGGTTTGACAAAATGTAAATGAACCTGTAACCACAGGCTTCCACAATGACAGGCATTAAATCTTCACTCATCTTTGGTGGAATGAACCCATTTTCCATGCAAACTAGTCCCATAAACAGCATCAACTGTGATAATAACTGCATCGTTGGTGAGAGTGTGATCAAAATGAGTTCTGAGACTGCTAGTATTAATATTGTTTGCAATCACTACATCTGTTATTTCCTCAATTTCGTGCCTGAGAGTGTAAACAATAATGATCTAGTTTCAGTCCTTTTCTGGCTAATTTGGTTAATCCTGAAATAATGAATCAAAAGCAATATTTTACCCTTTGAAAAACATCAAAACTCATGTAAAAAAAAAAAAAAGGCAATGTCCCAATCGCAACATTCTTAATTCAACTTTGTTGCAATAAAACTATTGAAAATGTCCATGCCAGACACACACACACACACACACATATCAGCATACCTTCTGATGTTGTCTTTGTTTCTCTGGCTATTTCATATGCTCATCGCCCAGGTGTCTGCCCCTTCTCGTCCTGCCTCATTTGTTTCTGCTCATTCTGAACTGTAATAATATTGTGAATTGGGGTTATGGAGAGTGAAGAAGTCACGTTCACTGGCAACCCTGTTTTCCTGCTCTCCCTGCACCTCATCACAGTAGAAAGGACACATGATTTCTCAATCCACATCTCATATTGCCCCGCTTCACTGCCTGCTCTGAAGTGAACTGCAGCAAAGCATTAAAAGTAAATTATTATTTTTTTCATCAATTCACAAAGAGATGGACAGCCCTTTCTCATCCAGATTTTGTCAGTTACTAATGTTTTTTCACAGCCCTTCACAACACATCCAGACAGAAGGTAGGCTATCTCCTTTGAGAGCTGGCAGTCGCAGACAATTTACAGGGATGACGTAATGTGACAAACAGTAATCTCAAAGCGAGACACTGCCGAGAGGGGTGGAAGTCGGGTCGATCGGGGGGTCACACAGTTGTGGCAATGGCGATCTCGTCCTGAACTTAATGACATCATAGAAGAAGGGTGACAAAGCGTCTGAAAAGTGTCATCAGCCAAAACTTTTTCCATTTAACTTTGAATAACTTAAGTGGGAAAGGTACTTTGTTGTTTTGATTTTAGTAACTTTAGTAAGTTAGTCTCCATAACAAAATGCAGTAGAGATAAATAACATTAAAAGGGCTTACATAGGAACCACTAGAGTCTCAACTTTTACAACAGTGGTAATCTTTTTAACACAATGCCTTTGGGGGGATACCTAAGCAATTGTGCACAGATGTGGTTTCCATTACTTAAGTTTTTCAAAAAATTGGCATTAATATGACCTTAAACTGCTGAGCAATCAATTAACTTGTGAATCCAAAATTAATTATTCCATTTACATGTATCATGACTATAATCAGTATGTGCAGGTTGTCCAGGGATATTGAAGGTAAGGAGTTAAAATCTGAAAATTGCTAGAATGCATGTTATTGTGGTATTGCATCAGTAGCAGGTAGTGGTTGGAGGTAAAGAGAAGTTATAAATGGCAGAATTGTTTCTTTATCACAGCTACACTTCACCTTTGAATGGAAAACTAAGGAATTAAAACTTCTATTCATTTATTTTAACAGATAGTGTAAAATATAACATACTCATTTGATCTAGTTGAAATACTCAGAAATGCCTATATTAATTGGACTTCGCCAGGAACATAATATGTAATAATCAATCAGACATTGTATATTGATAAACAATGAACAGGGCCTTTCACACAGCAAGAAATGTGAAGTTCAACTTTTACATTTGAGTCTGAACATTTAATTGTAGAAAAGAAGAACTGAAGGTCAAATGTTGTGTGATGGGATGAGAATGTGTTGAGATGGATCATAAAAATGTTGCAGAACGCTCACATCAGCTTAGAAAGTTATTATGTAAGATTAAAATTTTACCACATTTAGGCATAACATACAGTAATACCACAACAAATGCTGAAGATGTTCATACCTTGAAGCCTAGCTGAAGAAATTCTTACATACTATGCTTTTAAAGTCATTTAGTATTGCATTTTCTTTAAGTTGGGGGACAAGCTCCAAAAGCCCCAGATCCTACACTTAATCCATCTCAGCAGGGTCTTTTGTCAGAGCCTGTCTGGTTAGGTTTTTCAAATTGAGACTGCCCTCCTGTGAAGAACAAAGACATCAGTCATTGCAGGCCGGCCTCTGCTCACCTTTACATTTTCTCACACTTCAGAAGGCTTCTTCAGAGCCACAGAGAAAGGTTATTTCACTGGTTGGATCTTGTTTCTCATGGATGTTAATTTATTTTGAAATCTGGTGCATCTTAAGTTGGCAACTATATGTAATGATTTGATTAATTATTGAAGATTATTGAATGATTGGTTTAATATTTGAGTAATTCCTCAGTCAAACATTCCTTCTTTCTAGTTGCCTCGCTTTGACTTGTCTTGAGTGTAAACTAAAACAATTCAGGGTTTCAAATGGTTGGGCTCTGGAAAAAACTTTCTACTACTTTTTGTAACAGTTAACTGAAAAAAAAGAATTATTAATAATGAAAACGTTTTTTAAGGTGCAGCCTTAATTGTATTTAAACAAATCTACCAAACATTTGATGGTTTCACCTCCTCAGTTCAAGTACTTGCTGCTTGTCTTTGTCTTGTTTTGAAAGCAAACTGAAAGTCTTTGACAAACTTTTGACAATTTTCTATCCTTTTGTCGTATTTAACTGACAAATAGAATCAATAACAATGAAAGCAAACAGCAGTTACAGCCCTAATTGTTTAAAGCAAAAATGATCAAATATTCAATGGTTTCACCAGTGAACTACTTCACTGATGTGCTTTGTCTAAATATTTTATGTCTCTGGACTGTAACTTTATGACAAGATTTTCTTGCTCCTCCTGTAAATGAACAACTTATTTTACAACAGTATTTTAACACCACCATTCACCTAAATAACTTACTATATACTATGTAACATACTGTATGGATGAAGGACTAAAGTTGACTGAAAGCCAAACGCCCTTGACAGTGGTACAGTACACTGCCTCATTGTATCATGCTGTCTGCCATTTTTCTCACGTGTGCAGGTTAAATTAAAAGGGTCATCAAGTCCACATGACATCCAGCCCAAGGTGAAAAAAACAGTGGACTGTTTAACCATGATTACCGGCAGCACTAGACTACTTCAATTAGTGTGTAATCACCCCGACATTAGAGGTGAATGGCCTGACGCCTGAGCGATTCTCGAACACCATCGCTCTCACGCCCAGTGCTACCAATATCAATGATGGCCATGATTCCTCCCCTTTCTTCTACTGCCTGTCCTTTCCATTCTTCAACATGTGCCCCTTTAGGGCTCTTCTGTCCTCAATATAACGAAGATCATGCCCATGTCTGTCACTTGCAGTACATCACTGTCTTCACATCATTTTGCATTTACCATGTCAATGCTGCCATTCCACTGCCACTTCTGGTTCATCGCAACAAAATGTCAACCTGTCTGACAGCATCAAAAGTCACTAAAGAGCAGTTTAGGGACGGTGTTTTAATATCACTGTGAGTGATTGCAATTTGGTATTATCAGTACAGCCAGAAATGGCACTGGTGGCTGTGTCCAGGGTGACAGAAAATTTAAAGTAAATTGGGAATAATTACGATTTGCAAATGACGGTCCGTATGACTGAAGTGTTTCCAGGCTTTTGGCGGCTGGTAATGGGGTCACTGCTTTGAGGCGGAAAGGTCAACGCACGACTGCAGCCTTTTTAAACACTTCCTTTCCATTTTCATGTGCTCATTTTCCTTGGACTGTGGATGGTCGTAGCCCACAGTTGTTAATTACACAGTACACATGTGCAAGCAGTGCAAACATGCAAGCCCAGACGCACGCACGACTCCACCTCACCTCAACTTGCTGAAGATGTGTTCAGTTGCATAAGACAGAAGAAAAGACTTTGTGCCGGAGCGCCAAACTAAGATGAGGGAATATATCGCAGCATGACTCAACCTCATTAGACGTGCTCCATGCAGATTCTAGCTTTATGGTGCTGATGCATTTCCACTTTTAGTGCAATCGAAAGGATCTATTTTTCCCTCCAGACATTATTATTATTTCACGGGGGTCAACTTGTGAATCACAGAGAGGGAGAGGATGGATGGGGAAGAGGATAAACAAACATAAAGCAAGTCTGATATTCAATTCTCCAATGAAAGCTAATCTTCTTCGGCAAGGGATGGTTTTATGCCAACAGGGGTCCCTGGCAGGAACATTAATGAACATGTTTTGGACCATCTCCTCCATATTACTTGCAATTTTGAATTAGAACGAACCCTGGGCGCCCCGGTAAGCAGTCTTTAGAGACTTTTGCTGTCTCTCTCCCCATCTCACTAATTGGTTATCTATCCTTATTTTACTCTTCTCTTTGGAATTCATAAGATGAGCTCCTCTTGCATGGTCCTGGCCAAATAGCTGAGGATAAATCTCCAACATTAAAGACAAAATATCTCTTCATCAGTGCTACACTCTCATGATAAGAATACAGTACTTGCAGCCCTGGAAAGTGTGGTAAGAATATCCTGGTTTTGTCCCTGTGTCTTTGTCATTAACTTCCTGAATCACCCCTGCTCTCATTGAAAAACAGACCAGGCCATGCATTCATTAAAGCCATTTCATTTGTTTCAATTTTCTGCCTGGTACAATGTCACCAGTGTCCCAGTAATGGCCATATCGCAAGAGTTCACAGCTTAATTTACCAACATACTACTCAGTTTGGCTGGTTTTCAGAAGATTTCTTTGCCTCCCTTCTCATTAGTCAGACATGTATGACTCAGCTCGTAATGACTAAACTTAATGAGTGAGTTAAAATCATGCCGATTTAATGTCACTCTGCTTAATTTGTCTTTTAGGCTTTCACTCTGCTGCATCGTATCCCCTCCCTGCTCATCTGTCTCTAAATAAATCTTGTAACAAGGCCAGAGGATTCACCTTCCAAATACAGACTATGCTTTTTATGTTTTATAAACAAATGGAGTTATTACTGTCCTCCATTATGCACTTGCACACATTCCTGTATGCTACGCCTCTGTCAAAACTAAAGAATTTAATGAAAAAAATCACAGCAAATAAATAAATACAAATAAAGGGGCTACAGTTACAGAGCTACGTCTTCCTTTAAGGCAATAAATACATTCATGAATAATGTAAATTATTCGTGAGTAGAACTGATAGGCTGAGAAAGTTAATCTAATGTAATCAATTACAAACTGCCTTTTTAGTTTGATGCACATAACATTTACGCACTGGCTTGAATGAAAAACCAACATGCATTTCAAAGTAACGTAGTGCATGTGCTGCTATGAATAACTGAGAATGATTGGAGATTTCAGTGTATTGAAAAAAAACATCCCCACCCATGTCAGTAATATTAGCTATACTTTAAGGAATATAATTAAGGAAGCAGTTGTTGGCTTAAATACATAAAGACCTGTAGTCTTGGTGTTTCAGCTGAAGGCAACTGATCTTCTTGTAATTCCTTGAAAATGTTTCGCCTCTCATCCAAGACGCATCTTCACTACTAGATATTTAAGGAAGTCCCCAGTATTTTAACTTTGTGGAGGATCCTTCTCACCTACGGTAGTGGGCAAAGGGTACAATGCCCCGCCCCCAATCTGTGTCTCCCAGATCCACCCACCCATCAGTTGGGTTGTCGCCGGTATCACATGAGCCAAGGTGTGGACGGTGGCTAAGTTTCCTTCGGAGGGATTTCAAAACTGCATTATTATGGCAGACAGTTGATTTCTAAGGCCTCCTCCTCTGTTAAGTGATGGCTGTTCCAGCGTGACATAGATGGCCTTCTTTACTCCTCCCTCAAACCATCTATCCTCCCTGTCCAACACATGCACATTCTCATCCTCAAAGGAGAGTCCCTTCTCCTTTAAGTGTAAGTGGACTGCTGAGTCCTGGACAGAGCAGCTGGCTCTCCAGTGTTGAGCCATGTGTTTGTGGAGAGGTTTTTTGGTCTCCCCGATATAAAAGTCTGTGCACTCCTCACTGCACTGGACTGCATAAACAACATTGTTTGTGTTTGTGTCTGGGAGTTTTGTCCTTGGGGTGAATCAGTTTCTGTCTGAGTGTTGCAGGGTCTGAAGTGAACTGGGATGTCATGCTCGGAGAAAATTATTCGTATCCACAGGTTTTTAATGCTGTCTTGGTGTGTTTTTGTTCCTTAGTCTTCCCCTCTGTCTTTGTGGGAACATTTTGAACATTGTGGCTCAACACCGGAGAGCCAGCTCCTCCTTCCTACAAGAAGTCCAGTCCAGCCTTCAGCTGAAACACCAAGATTACCATGACCTGGATGACTGAGAATCTCCACAGACATAAAGTCCTGTAGGTTCTGGAAACAAGACACGAAGTGTTATTTGAACTTCAGATATGCTAATGGGCAGGATAGCTGTTTCCCTCTGCTTCCATTGTCCTATGATAAGCTAGGCTAACCCCCTCCTTGCTGTAGCTTCATATGTAAGATTCTGGCATGGACAAGACAGCAAATAATAAATTCTTCCAACAGAATCAGATCCCTATCCTTTAATGTCTTCTTGATGGAGGACTGGTGAGAATGATGTTTTGTTTTAGGGTTATAAATTATCCTCAGTTTTAATGTCTAAATACCGAACAGAGCATTGTATAACTTAGCTATCTAGGTGGTATTTTAACTTAAGCTAAACTAAGGTAAGCAAAGCTAATATAAAATCGTCACTGTACAAGTACAATGAAATGTTGTTGAATGGAGCAATTATACAGATGCCTATTAAGGCATCTATATGATTGGTTTTATTTTAAAACCTAAGATATTGCGTTAACTTCTTTGTCTGCGTGGCTGAAGGTGTGCAGACACCTGTTACGAAATTAAGGAAGAAAATGACATCTAATATTCAAGATAATATTCACATCAAATATTTTTATATCAGCACTTCAATACATAAATAAATGAATAAATAAACTAATTTGTTCTTGGGTCTGACTCATGTATCATGTCTTTTGAGGATGCAAACCACATTCTTTTATAAACCATTTCTCTTTAAGAAAAAAACACACAATACCACTCTCTCTGACAGTATGATTATATTGTTTTTCTATCTCCCTTGCCTCCACCTCCAACTTAATGTTTTGTGTTTGTCATCTTGATTAGGAACTGGAGGATTATAATTGAATATTTATTGTTCTTTGTCCATGCACAACTCTACATTAATCGTGCTTCTTCTAATCCAGCCCGTCTTTTATCTTCCCATATAAATGAGAGTTAATCTCCTACTCCCTGTTTACAGCACGCAGTGATTTCTCCTGCACATTTGATGGGATGCCATATGCTAGTTTGGTCAACTGACAATTGCAGAATGGCAAAGTTAACCATAATTATTATTTCAATCCAGACGTGTGAAGTGATAGTAATAATAACCTGCCATTAAACAAACTTCTTGTAGTTTTTTTCACATCTTTACTTCATTAAGAATAAACTGAGCTTTATGTCTTGTTAATCGTCCAAATACAATTATCTTTTTATGCATCAGGGTACTGTAAGATCTAGGTCTGCATTTATTGAGTGTCCAAGAGTAGAAAATTAGATCTTACTGATCTAAAACTCTCAGAAAAGTGAACTCTTGGTCCAGCTTTAAGGACTAAAAGCAAAAGCAGTTTATCAATGTTCTTTAACCAGGGAAAGCCACCATGTTCCCTCAAGGATTAATTAGAGAAGCAATGCTGTCCTTGGAGGTTCCAGCAGGACAACAAAGATAAAAGAAACATGCAGACACATTCCTGTAGCTGTACAAGAATGGAATGAATCACAGTACTAAAATAACAGGTTTCTCCAAGCTTCCTGATTAAGGATTCAGACTTGGAACAGGTAAACACCGTGACTATAATTGTACCTCCAAGCACCAATACAACGCTTCTACATACTGTTTAAGTTAACATAATATTAGTATTGATGTGTTGGCCAATGAAAGAGGTGGTGAAATATTGTATGTACTATTTGCCAAATACATACAGTATGTAAATATACACATGCTTTATGCAAACAAGTTAAAAAAAAAATGAAATGATGTACTTTAAACTGGAAAAAGGGAGTCATTGTGCATTAGTCTCAGTTTCTGTAACTATGAGCTTACTATAGTTTGGATCAATAACTCCAGGAGACTGATCATTTCACTTGATTAACAAAGTTGTGAGGATGAACATCTGGTAGCAATTAACCTTGAGACCTGCATTCATGTCCATGGACCAGCATGCATCCGTAGAGCTGGGCTGAGGTCCAATACTCTAAAGCCTGTCTTCAACGGCAACTGTTAACCTTTAGCAGAATATAGGGGAAAGGTTAGTTATCCCTGTGTGTGTCTGCCTGGAGTATGGGAGGAAAAAATGCCATTTTCACTGAAAGTTTGATAGCACACTTAAAAAATCCCTAAATTGTCTATTTTTATCCATCTCTCATGTTAAAAATCTGGTAAGCACCCTTAAAGTAAGTCGCTGCACTGCACGTCCAAACCGTGTCACTGTCCCCATTTAGCAGACTGAATGCCACAACCATAGTCTGAATTAAAAATATCAATTAGTCGTACTGCAGCTCATGTTAAGTTTAGATAAATTTTGACTTTGACCATGTTGCCACCGATGATGATTCTGCCAGGCCTGTACAAATCATCCAGGTCTCAACATTTACTCTTGCCAATTCACAATTCCTGTGTGTGCATGACACTCTGGAATATCGACAATATCATGAAGGCTGCAATCTTTATCCAGCTGATCCACTACTTTGTAGCCAAGGTTATAGTGGTAATACAATCTTGAGTGAGCTCTGTGTCGGTGTGATGCAACAAACAATCAAAACTTCGATACTGCCAAACTGCTATGGAATCACAGTTTAAACTGTCATATATATATATATACTGTATATACTCTATATACTATATATATATGCATCACAGTGCTACAAGTGTCATTTAAAAGCACATTACACTTTGGAACCCACATGCAAAAGAGATCAATGTTGTCATAAAGTAAAATGAGGGAAGCCAAGAAAAATTCATGTTACTAATGGTGGGTTGTGGTGCATACCGTAAAGTGGAGATGCGCTGTAATCGCTCTCTTTATTTCCCCTGTGGATTTAGTGAACAAAAAAAAAAAAAAAGCAGTGTGCTATCTTGTTGCTGGCAGCTTCCGACCTGCACTTCTGGATCCGTTCCAGTTCAAGTTGTGCCACCTATCAGCAAGAAAAGTCAGAAGCAATTTAGAGCTGCTGCAGATTTAAACATGTGGCCTTTGCTCTGGTGGAGTGGATATGTAATTCAGACCAACACGTTGGTTGAACCATTACAGCATTTATTTTCAGTCTGGTGATCTGAACAGAACATGGCTGGATGTGTACTACAAGAACCCTAATGGACTGAATAACAGTAAAGCCTGCCTGAAGCTGATATCAAAAGACTTTTGATTTTACTGGAACATCCTGAGAAGATGTCTGAGGTCATGTCAAAGGCATCAATTGATTTTTACTTTTATCGACACTTTGCAGTGGATGTAAAAATAGCCACAATTACTGGATACTGCTAAGAAAATACTCACAGCTTGTTGTATTTTTACAGACAATCAACACTGAGTACAAAATATAAATGCATTAAGATCTTAACTAAAAAATATATCACAGTACACCAATTGCGATTCATTTGATTTGTCTGACGTAATTGTAATCCTAAAATGCTGATTGTAGAGAGGGTAATGATAATTAAATAGAAGATAAACAAAATAAAAAGATCAAGGATTTAATGATTTTTGGTCATACAATCAATACAATGTTAAATTATATTGCACTGGACCAGACCTGGAACCCTTAAGGTCAGGAAAAACAATAAGAAAACTGCAGACAGCAGAAATATAAAGTCACATGTAAAATGGCTGCTGCAATTTTTGCTTGTGTTATTATGCTGAACAAACAATTGTTGAGTAACTTAAACAAATTGCATCTCACTCACTCTCTGTTTCTCCTGACAAACCAATTTGAATGTTTAGTGTTTGAAAGAAGTCCAAAAATCCTTAAATATCCTTCTTAGTTTCTTAGAGATACAAGCTTCAAGAACTGCAACTGTTAAAAGCAAATCTATTGATGGAATGTGGTCCATCAATTTTTGCTGCAGATACTACTTTCTTAGCCTGTATGTTGTAAAATCAACTGGGAGTAGGGGCCTCTTCTGGTGAATCTGTGGTCTTCTAAAATGAACAAGCCTTTGAGATTCTGATTTAGCCCATTCTGTTGGGCCGGTGAGAACATTTTCAGGTTGTGACATATGACTCAGCATCTTCAGAATGGAACAGAATGGGAGCCAATGAGTGGGAGTGAATAAGCACCGCAACTGATCAGAACAAAGGTCATTAAATCCATTCAACTTAATGTCTTCATTTCAAGTTTACCATCAAAATAATAAAAAAAAGTGTGCAGCTTAAGATATTAAAGCAGTAGCTACATCTTAATTATGTATGGGAACATTTTAGGACATTGTTCACTTGTAAATGTTAGAATAAGAACCTTTTATAGAGAGAAAGAGCAAAGTTTCTGTTTGAACAGAGGATATTTTGAGTAGGTATAAGCAGCATAAGGGAACTTCAACTTGGGAAAAAGCAATGGATCAAAAGGAGGCTTCATGCAACAACACGCTAGACAGCATGACATGTATCT
>KV751330.1:4473035-4505228 GCA_001698575.1 Mola mola | reverse complement strand
CTTTGTATTTCGATATCAATCGTAGTATAGACAATATAACCAGACACATGCTGCTAGCTCTCCTTTCACCTACACTTGACAAATGCCAGTTCAGTCACAGTCATTATATATTAGCGTGGAAAGTAAATTCGAACAAAACAAAACCAGAAAACTACCCGACCCTATTCATAATCAGAATTAAAATGCTACACCGTTTAATTGAATTTGTTCTAATAATTGAATATTACAATCATCAGTACAAGCTTGTAAACATTTTCTACCAGTTTTATAAACTTATGTATCTATGTATATATAAAAAAAAATCAAAAATCCCCACTCACCCTCTTTGTGGGTGGTCTTGTGTCTCCTTCAAGCTTGGGTCCTCTACCAGAGGCCTGGGAGCCTGAGGGTCCTGCACAGGATCTTAGCTTTCCATAGGATTGCGCTCTTCTGGACAGTGATCTCAGGTGTTATTCCTGGGATTTGTTGGAGCCACTCTCCAAGCTTAGGGGTTACAGCCCTGAGTGCTCACTGATGCCTTTACTCCCTGCATCCTTTCCAGTTCCTCATTCAGCCCCTGGTATTTCTCGAGCTTCTCGTGTTCCTTCTTCCTGATGTTGCTGTCACATCTACCTTATGGCCTTCTTATCCTGCTTGTCGACCACCACAATATGCGATTGATTAGCCACCACCATCTTATCGGTCTGGATCTGGAAGTCCCACAGGATCTTAGTTCAGTCGTTCTCAATTACCTTAGTAGGTGTTGCCCACTTTGATCCTGGAACCTCCAGCCCATACTTGGCACAGATGTTTTCTGTATATTATGCCGGCCACTTGTTTACGTCCCTCCAAATATGCTGTACCTGCTTGCATCTTGCACCCTGCTGTAATGTGCTGCACTGTCTCCGGGTGTTCTTTGCACAGTCTGCAAGTTTTCTTAAGTTTTTTTGATATCAGCCACTTCCTCTATCTGTTTGTGGTACATCCCGTGCAGGGGCTTGTCCCTCCCTGATGGTCTCTCTTCTTTTTCCTTCTCCTCACTGGGTTTCTGCTGCCTGAGGCATTCACTTAGCAGGTCATCATTGGGGGCCATCTTCCTAATGTATTCCTCGATCCTGGTTGTTTTATCTTGGATAGTAGCTCTGACGCTTACTGATCCTCGGCCTCCCTCTTTCCGCTTTGTGTACAGCCTCAGGGTGCTGAACTTGGGGTGAAACTCTCCATGCATGGTAAGGAGCTTCCTTGTCTTGATATTTGTGGCTTCTATCTCCTCCTTTGGCCAGGTTATTATACCAGCAGGGTATCTGATGGCAGGGCATAGGTGTTGGTGGCGCGGATCTTGTTCTGACCATTCAGTTAATTTCTCAGCACCTGCCTTACTCTACGTAGGTATTTGGCTGTGGCTGACTTCCTTGCGGCCCCTTCATGATTCCCATTTGCCTGCGGGATCCCAAGGTATTTGTAGCTGTCCTGAACATCGACTCTGTTGCTTTTTGGTAGTTCAACCCCTTCAATTGTGATCATCTTGCCTCTCTTTGATATCTTTCAGCTACACTTGTCTAGCCCGAATATCATGTCGATGTCAGTGTCGTAGATCCTGGTGATGTGGATCAATGAGTCGATGTCTCGCTCACTCTTCAGGTACAGCTTGATGTCATCCATGTAGGGGAGGTGGCTGATCAGTGTTCCATTTCTGAACCAGTATCCGAGGCCACTCTTTGTGATGATCTGGCTGAGGGGGTTCAGGCCAATGCAGAACAGCAGGGGGGATAGGGCATCTCCTTGGTATATGCCGCACTTGATGCTTACTTGGGTAATTAGCCTTGAATTTTCTTCCAGAGTAGTCTTCCACAGCCCCATCAAGTTCTTGATGAAGGCTCTTAGTGTCCTGTTGATCTTGTATAGCTCCAAGCATTCCAGTATCCATGTATGTGGCATTGAGTCGTAGGCTTTCTTGTAGTCAATCCAGTCTTACAGTCTCTGGTGAACAAACCTGTCCACCGGTAGCTGGTGTTTGGCTCCTCTGGTGTCATTACACCCCTTTCTGAACCCTGCTCATGTATTGAGCCACATGCCTACTCATCTGGGCCGCAATCATGCCTGACAGGAGCTTTCATATCGTGCAGAGGCAGGTTATCGGCCAATAGTTGGATGGAATCGTTCCCTTCTGGGGGTCCTTCATGATCAGGACCATCCGGCCTTGGGTCAAACACTGGGTGGGTCCCATCTTTCAGCAGCTGGTTTTATCTGAGCTGCTTTGCTTTCATGGAGTGCAGTTAGCTTTTTTAGGCAGTAGCTGTGGATCATATCAGGGCCTGGTGCTGTCCAGCCCTTCATCCCTGAGGCTCTTTGTTGGATGTCTGCCATTGTGATGTTGATTGGGTTTTGCTCTGGGAGATGGCTGTGGTCCTCTCTCAGGTCCCAAGTCTAAATTCTTTGTTTTTATCACTAATAATGACATAAATTGACACCTCATGGCAAAACTTCTGCTTCTCGAGTGTTCTTTTCAGCATCTCAAGGAGTATTCAGTCTCTCCCCACAGTCCCACTCTGATATTCTTTATCCTTTTTATCCTCAGCAAATCAATACCTGCCTGATTTACTTTGGGAATCAACCAAACACATCAACAAAGAAATTATGATTTAAAAGCACAAATATATGTGCCTGCGTTATCATCTCAAGGTGAATCTCGGTGGTATTTGACTTATTAAAACACACAGAGGAAGCGCTAATATGGTAAGTCATCTTTATCATTATATGAGGTTATAACTTGTGTTTTTTTTTCTCCAATTAGTGAATCAGTCCATTCCCTCAATAAAAGAATATCCTGAAGTGCTTCCCAGTGTCTTTGCGGGTAATTATTAGAACTGCCTTTAATAGAGGTCAGTGAGGTTTGTTCACGCTATGAATTTCATTGTGTGTCATTTAGCTATCATAGATCATAATGTACATGTTTACATTTGACATTTCTTTGCACTTAACAGAGAAGGAATATCTTTGCCTGCTTCCTGTAATCATCACTGCATGAATATTGATGTGGTACCTCTTCAGGCACCTCATCTAAGAAGAACAAAGACGGACCTCCAGCTCAGACATAGCTGCACAAACACGGCATGCTCATTAAAGACCAATTATATAATAATGTGCACCTGTCTGGAGAAATGAAAGGTAGCCGCCCTGATCGTGTTCCCTGCACAAAGATCTGAAATAGCCATGAAGACATGTACATTTTTCTTCTGTTTACTGTGCAGTGAATATGCCAATTATGCTCTGTTTTAAAGGAAAATGTAAAGACTTATTTATCACCAAGTGATTTTACTTAAGAGTGACAAGGGTGAAACGAGCACTGAGATTATGTGACTGCTAATAAATCAATCTTTTAAAGCTTTGACTCAAGCATTTACCACATATAAACATTATGTTTAGTGGTACGGATGTTTGATGAATGGATGGATGGCTTGTCAATGCCTTTATGCCAAAATTTTCCATTCAGACTGTTTTCCAATGCAGGCTCTGATATATGCACCTTTTTTGGGGGGGGGGATTTTATTTTGAAGAACATAAGGCTTCGACGTATATTCGATGTTTGTGAAGCATTTGGCCCAATTCAGACATATTTCATCAAAGTTTGACTGCCTGGAGGCAAATGTATTTAATTTGCATTTTATTGCTTCTTTGTGCATGTCTTGTATAGGAGTAACAGCAGCAGGTTGAAAAGTCCACATAGACTTGGCAAAGCAAACTGAGTAGTATGCCACTCTTCAACCTTTACGCTGAACTGAAATCGTAATTTGAATTGGAAATGTGCTTAGCGCATGATTTAAAAAAAAATGTACATTGCAATTGTAAAATCAGGGTTACCAATATTTGAATCTCGAAGTTCGCTGAAGGCTTGGGAATCGATCAAAAATAACTTGTAACCTTACCAGCATCACAATTTGTTTTAACAGTAACTTTCAAAAAGTATTTTTTAGTTCCATTTAAACCATCCATCTATGTTTAGAGTAACTAAACCCCCAAACCATGTTTTTCAGCTGAATACTAATGTGAATGAAAGTTTAAGTGTGTTATATATACACATATATAAAATTTAGTACAAAGTATACTTTAATGCTGCATATACTTTATGAGCAAGGATAAGATTGCAAACCCTTTGACCCTCCATAGAATAAAAGTTATTAGAAAAATAGGTACGGTAAAGCATTTTTCTGGCTCTCTCATGATGTATATGTTAGTTTAAATGAATCCACTCCTCCAAGTCATTCCAACACACACATCCCTCGAGATACTGGCAGAGGAGGTGGAGTTGCTGTTATTCATAACTGCTCTATTAATTAATCCTAAAGCTAAATTAAACTATAAATCATTTGAAAGCTTGATTATTATTCTGTCTCATCCAGCCTGGAAAACAGTATAATCAATACTGTTTGTGATAGTTTACCGCTTGCCTGGCCCATACTCTGGATTTCTTGAAAGTTTCTTTCAAGTTTAATTCTTAAAACAGACAAAGTATTCTTTGTAGGTGATTTCAATATTCATGTGGATATTGAAAATGATAGCCTTGGTTCTACATTTATTTCACTTTTAGACTTAATTGGCTTTTGTCAATGTGTACATAAATCTACTCATTGTCTTAATCATACTCTGGATCTTGTACTGACATATGGTATAGAAGTTGATCACTTAACAGTTTTTCTACATAATCCTTTTTTTTTAATCCAACCATTACTTAACAACATTTGAACTTTTAACACATAAATACACGGTGACAGGCCAACATTTCTACTCAAGATCTTTATCAGATGATACTATAACTAAATTTATAGAATTGATTACATTAGCTCTGGATCCAGTGCCTTGTCCTACTAGAGTAGAGGATCCTTTGGTGAAGCCCAATCTTCCCAGAATCTCCCACTCATTACGAAAAACTTTAAACTCCATTGCTCTTCTTAAAAAGAATATTGTTAAGCGTAGTAATTTAGCACCTTGGTACAGTCTTCAAACTCGCAAACTGAAACCAGAAACCCGCAGATTAGAGAGGAAATGGCACTCCACCAAATTAAATGTGTCATGATCACTGTGGCAGGATAGCCTTAAAGACAAACTACCCCTAATTAGCACTTTCCCCTTAGTTGTGATTGATTCATCCCTGATAACAGGCTACGCACCACAGTCCTTCAAAGAAGCTGTAATCAAGCTTATTCTTAAAAAGCCAACACTTGCTCCTGAGCATCTGGCAAACTACAGACCAATATCTAACCTTCCCTTTACAGTATGGTTAAAATCTTAGAGAAAGTGGTAACAAATCAGTTATGTGATTTTTTACAGACTAATAACTTATTTGAAGTTTTCCAGTCAGCTTTTCGAAAGCATCATAGCACATGGTCTGCACTAGCCAAAGTTACAAACAACCTTTTAATTGCATCAATAGAGGGACTTCTATGTGTATTTCTTCTGTTGGATCTTAGAGCGGCGTTTGACACCATCGACCATGAGATCCTAATAGAGTTTAATCAAATCAAATCAAATCAAATTTTATTTGTATAGCCCAATATCACAATTTACACATTATCTCACTGGGCTTTGACAAACTGTATAGATGTGACACCCTTTGCCCTTAGACCCTCGAACCGGGTGAGGAAAAACTTAAAAAACCCTAAACAGGGAAAATAAGAAACCTCAGGACAAACTACAGAGGAGGGATCCTTCTTCCTAGGACGGACAGACGAGCAATAGATGTCACTTGTACAGAACACAACATGATAATAACAGTTAACTTAGAATATATCAAACATCCATGAGTCCAAGAGTATGTGGAATCTATAAATCCAAGGATATGTGAAGTGTAGTGATCCAGAAGCAGATGTAGTCTATTGGTCCAGAAGCCATTGTATTCTGTGGATCCCGATTTGCACTTGGAAATCCAGCCTAGGATCCAAGTCACAGGATCTCCTGTCCTAATGTGGGAAGTAGACATCAGGCAGGACCACAGCAGCAGCTCCCACTGCGACCTAGAAAGACCTGCAGGATGATAAAACACAAAGACTGAGGATGAAGTAAAGTTAGTGTAAGGATGTGACATTTGGAGGGAGCAGAGATGGAGTCTGAGTCAGAGGGGGCAGAGAAGAGAGCTCAGTGCATCATGGAGTGTTCCCCCAACAACCTAAGCCTATAGCAGCATAACTAAGGGCTAGATAGGCCAGCCCTAACTATAAGCTTTATCAAAAAGGAAGGTTTTAAGCCTACTCTTAAAATCAGAGAGTGTGTCTGCCTCCCGTACCAAGACTGGAAGATAGTTCCACAGGAGAGGAGCTTGATAGCTGAAAGCTCTGCCTCCCATTCTACTTTTGGAAATTCTTGGAATCACCAATAACCCTGCATCCTGGGAGCGTAAGGTTCTAGATGGGTGATAGGGTACTATGAGCTCTTTAAGATAAGATGGTGCCTGACCTTGAATTACTTTTGTAGGTGAGGAAAAGGATTTTAAATTCTATTCTGAATTTAACTGGGAGCCAGTGCAGAGAAGCCAGTACGGGGGAAATATGGTCTCTGATCTTAGTTGTAGTCAGTACACGTGCTGCTGCATTCTGGATTAACTGAAGAGTCTTTAAAATCTTATTAGGGCAACCTGAAACTAAAGAATTACAATAATCCAGCCTGGAAGTAACAAATGCGTGAACTAATTTTTCTGCATCTTGTTGAGGCAGGATGTGCCGGATTTTAACAATGTTATGCCAATTTTTTTTCATTTTGTATATGCCTCCTCTAGGTAACATTATCAGAAAACATTAATTTTCACTGCTATGCAGATGACACCCAGCTATATTTATCCTTCAAACCTAACGAAACCAACAGACTAGCTAAATTTCAAGCCTGTCTTAAAGATATTAAAATGTGGATGACCTGCAATTTTTTGCCTCTCAATTCAGATAAAACTGAAATTATTGTCCTAGAACCTACACACCTCAAAAAAAATTATTGAATGACATAGTAACTCTGGACGACATCTCCTTAACCTCTAATAGCACTGTAAGAAATCTGGGATTTGTCTTTGATCAGGATCTGTCCTTGGACTCCCACATAAAACACTTCTCTGGATCTGCCTTTTTTCATTTACGTAATATTGCTAAAATCAGAGACTTTCTGTTTCAAAATGATGCGGAAAAATTGGTCCATGCCTTTGTCACTTCCAGGCTTCACTACTGCAACTCCTTATTATCAGGCTGTACTACCAAGTCACTAAAGACCTTCCAGCTGATTCAAAACGTTGCTGCTCTTGTACTCACTGGAACCCAAATAAGAGATCATATTTCTCCTGTTCTAGCTTCTCTGCATTGGCCTCCAGCAAAATCAAGAATAGAATTTGAAGTTCTCCTCCTCACTTACAAACTTCTAAATGGTCAGGCACCTTTGTATCTTAAAGAACTTATAGTGCCTTATCAACAAATTAGAACGCTGCACTCCCAAAATGCAGGCTTACTGTTAGTTCTTAGGATTTCTAAAAGTAATGTGGGATGCAGAGCCTTCAGCTACCAGGCCCCTATTCTCTGGAACCAGCTCCCAGTTCAAGTCCATGGAGCAGACACCCTCTCTGTGTTAACGAGTAGGCTTAAAACCTTCCTTTTTGATAAAGCTTATAGTTAGGGCTGGCACAGGTCAGCCCATAGTTATGCTGCTATAGGTCTAGACTGCTGGGGGATTTCCCATGATACACTGAGCAAAAGCCAGAGTGGCCTGGACTCTGCTCTTTAATAACATGCTCCTGGAATCAGTTCTCATGTTTTCATATCCATAGACTGTAATGATTGTCATATTGTTGTGCTCTATACTTGTGACATCTATTGCACATCTACCCGTCCCAGGGAGAGGTATCCCTCTTCTGCGGTTCTCCCTGAGGTTTCTTCTTTTTACCTGTCTAAGGTTTTTGGAGTTTTTCCTAACCCGGTTCAAGGGTCTAAGGGTAGAGGGTGTTGTTACGTACAGATTGTAAAGCCCTCAGATGCAAATTTTTATTTGTGATTTTAGGCAATACAAATTAAACTTGATTGATTGATGATTGATTGATTTAGTTTTACCAAATTTAATTCTGTTTGTGGAAATCTTTTGTTTTTTACTGTATTGTATATCAATGTTTCCTCTGTTCCAAGTCATAATAGCCCTGAGTTGGAATTATTTCACAATTACTCTTACAAGAATATGTAAAGATTATTTGCTGGAGTTTTGTTTTTTTTTTTTTTTTTTTCCCAACTATTTTTTTCATCTTGGATGCCTTTCAGGAAAGGCTCTCTTCTTGACTTGAGTATTACATTTTTATGACATTGTATTAATTGTCAAATTGTTTTTTTAATACATTTCTTACATGCAGTGATCTATTTTGTGTTGTATTTTGACCCTCCAGCCATTTGACTCCACTACAATATAATATCAGCTGAGACAGGATGATTTAAGAACACAATCACAAAGAGCACATGAAATACTATATCACCTTGATTAAATGATCAAAATGTATTGATTTGTAAATTCCATAATAACGATACATCATATCACATCTTATCAAAAAGATTCTTGCCAAGAGCCTTTTGTTAATATACAACAATATAGCAGGGAATTCTGAGCACACATTGAACACAAAAAACTAAAGTTAGACACTTTTTTAATTTACAAACCCCTAGAAAACAAACAGACATAATTTTAATAATTATTTGAATATGTGCTTTGAAGGTGGCGAAGAAGAATATTAATTGTTTGCGTTTACAAGATGCACTCAGGAGCAACACTTAATCACTCACTTTTTTGAGTCCAAGCATCTTGCAACAAAATCAGTAAAAATCTAGCATGTGTTCAAAGTGCTCATAATGGGTGACATAAAGCACAATTTCTGCATTAGTAACTAATGCAAGTCATGACTGCTGCTGCATCTGGTCTGTTGTTGGCATACTGCTCTTTGAAGCTCGCTGAGTACAAGGGTGCACCAAAAGGCTGTTCCTCCTTTATTGGGCTGCTTATCACTTTCATTTTTTTGCTTGGAGACTTTCCAAAGAGCCAATTCTTTTCTTCTGGATGGCTGAAGGCTGTCAAGCCAATCCGATGTAGCAGCTTCTGCCATGCTGCGTTGCACCTACTACAATCCAAATAGGGTCATGACTAGAGGGTATCTGCATGCTGTTGAGCGACATTCCTCTCTGCAGAGTTTGTGTGTGTGTGTTGTACAAGCCAAGCAGCTGTCTGATGTCAATATTACTGCAGGCCAGAGCACAGGATGTCATAGTGAATAGCTATATCTACCATATGAGTTGTTTTCTTAAAATACATAATCTATTATCTATATATTATAATCTGTTTTAGAGATTATATTGAAAGGCAAGTGCTGGTGCATCTTTTTTTCTTTTCCTGTTTTTATTGGTTTCTGCTTTTACAGTCACATCCATCTATCCATCCATTTTTAGCCATTTACAGCATAGTTTTTAAGCAGGTTTTAGGCATCCATAATTAATTGACATTTATTGGGTGCAATTAATGCTTTACAGTGTCTGACAACCGATGTCCAGCACTTGACATCATAGCCATTAACATATTAATGTAATCAGGAAATCAGCTAGTCTTAACATTGAAGGCATACATTTTTAGTGATCCCAAATGACTTACTAACGACAGCATTAACCTTTGTTTTATATCAAAGGGAGACTTCTTTTCACTAGTCAACTTGTTATTTGAGGTTAGAGTCCAGCACATCTTGCTGAATCAACGTCTGGGAAGATTCTCAGTCATCAAGGTCATGGTAGTCTTGTGGATTCTTCTAAAGGCAACTGGACTTCTTGGAGTTTCTTGAAGATGTGTCACCTGTCATCTAAGAGACTTCTTCAGTTCTAAATTTCTGGTAGGGAGTCCCCAGTATTTAACCTTGTGGAGGATCCTTCTTACTCAGGGTAGTGGGCAAAGGGTACAAAGCTCCGCCCCCAATCTGTGTGGCCCAGATCCATCCACCATCAGATGGGTAATCACTTCCCCTGGTCATCCTGTGACTCGCTGGTTTCACATGAGCCAAGGTGTGAACTGTGGTTAAGTTTCCTCCCCAGGAGGCGTTGTTAAGGTTGTTTTATTTTATTAACCTATGTTTTGTATTGTACTGCTAAAGACTAGCACAAATTCCAGTGTATTCTGTAAAATGGCAATAAAGATATTTTATTTTATTCCTCAATTTGGCGTTAAAACTACACACTGATTTGTCAAAAATATTGAACTATTACAGACTTAAAAGTAGTTTGAATGTGTGAGAAACAGAACCACCATAGCCTGTCTGGATTTTGAGGTCCTGGAATGTCCGTCATCACATCCTAGCATGGACAGACAATTTACATAAATTTTTGTAGGTTTAGGGTTGTTAGCTAAATCCAGACAGACAGTTTTTGTCTACCACCTGTTCGCACATGTATTAAGTTAAAACCCATTCCAGTGAAACTTTGGTTTGCAGAATCCCCAATACAGTCCTTCAGGGTTTTGAAAAGCCGCAATCAGGCCCAACAAATTCAGCATGCGGGAGCTTTTTCTTTCTTCTTTTTTTTTTTGTATGTACTGAAAGTGTGGGGTTTAATAAGAGGCTTCGCTGCTTGATTCTGTGAAGTTTACTACCCTGCCACCCCAGCAGCAAATACTTAACTGAGTTGTGTGACTGCGATGGGAATGGCTGTCATCCAACAACCATCCTGTTCACCTCTTCTGGCACTCTCAGACTAATACCTCATTCTCAAGATGAAGAGGGATGGTCACCATTTTCAGGGATGATGCCGCTGCTGTGAGCCACTTTCTGGAGCTTTCAACACATCAACATCAACACTGAACAGATTTGTTTGCACCAATTCTGTGTAAATGCAGGAGCAGACTGTGTTAAAAATAATCGTGCTCCATTTTGTAAGACTGAATCCTTCTACTGTAGGCCAAGAACTCATCAATCAGCCCTCGTTCAACTTACTTACAGACTTTGGAAACTGCAGAGACTTTTTGCGTTTTGCCATTGTTCACCGTGGTTTAACAATGTGGTAACCTGGCAACAGTCAAATCCAGAGTGAACAAACATCACAATAATAAAGTGCAGACATCCTACAGGCATGACCCTGAAAAATCTGCAGCATAATTTGTATTCCTTTTTGCCCTAACACACAAAATCTCTCTTCATTGTTTTGTAAAATGGCTTTCTGAGGCTGATGTGTCTATGCCAGTGTCCACGAGATCAGAAGAGGCTCTCAATGCTTTTTGGTTTTTTTCTAGAATCTTGATGCCAGTTGAAAACAAATAAACTTTTAAAGTCCCTGTATGGTATTTCCACATAGATGTAAAAAAGTATTATTGAATTTCACTTTCTTTTTTTTTTTTATTTTGTCTCCTAAAAGTGGAGCAGCTGGAACATGACTAATCTGCTCACAGGCAAAAGAGCACCAGCCACACCAGACTACAGGGTCTGCACTTTACTCTGTGAGTAAAGGCATGGGGAACAGTCAGCACACACACACACATATAGGCAGGCTCTCTCTCTCCCCCTGTATGTGTAAAACAAGTTCACTTAAAAGTAAGGCAAAATATTACATTGGCTCAGCTGCACACACATTGCCTAAGGTCCAATGGTAGCCTTGCATTTACCCAGGCAATAGAAAAAAGCCACACAAATGATTTTATATTCAGTTTCAAACAAGTCACAAATCAGCATGACCTCTCTCAAAACGCCTCCAACCTTTTTCTATGTTTACAAGTTTGTAAACGTTCTGGATTTAGACTTTAAACATCTCTGTTTTCCATTTGGAGATGGTTTAATATTAACGTAGAACTTAGGTCAGTCTGATAGAAAGAAAATCAAAAGAATTATAAAAGAAAAACATAGTAAATAAGTGGCAGCTTTCTTCCTAAATACTTAATAATAGTTGTTAGGGATGAAATGAAAACAGAAAAAAAAAGAAAGAAAAAGCTACAACTGTCAAAAGAGAACTAGCTTATCTAAAATGCTGCTTTATTTTTAGTAAACAGGTGGCCAACTTATGTGCAATCATCACACATTATTTCAACTGCACTGTGGTACCAACCTACCTTATAATTACACAACTAGAGAAATATGTTAAATAAAAAAATGTATTTGGCAATCTTTCATTTACAGTGTTTACCAACAGTGGGAAGAGAGTAATTTTCAAAATCCTGCTTGTGTCATTAAAAGCCCATTCATGGTATGTTGATCTGAGGAGAGTAGCCGCACTCTAACATCACGCCTTTAGAGGAAAATACATACTACTAAAAATATTTCCCCATTTGTATATACAAACATTTATATCGTAATCTGCTTGGGTTTTATTTGGAAATGTGACATCAGAAAAAAACAAAAAAAAAAAAAAAGAAAAATATGTCATTTGTCTCACAACTGTTTATAAATTTACATTTTCTTGTTATGTTGTTGTAGATTTTTTTTAACACAAGCTTCCTTCCTGCAGAGAGAGCTCTGCTGCACATCTCGACTTCAAGCCATGACGCACAGGCAGTCCTGCCGCAGAGCGTAGCTCTGCATCCCCACCACAAACTGGGTTTATATGAGGTGAAAGAGTTTCACGCAGTGGGAAGGGAAGGGGGGATAGGGAATGAGCAAGAGATCAAGAGCTGGGAAATTATACTGTACTTGTGTTCAATTATGCCTGGTGGATGGAACAGCGAGAAAACATGTAAAACATGCTGAGAAGGGTCACATGCTGGAGAAATGTGCTTGCTTACCACAAAAAATGCTCTCGACACACCCACTGTGTCCGAGTTATCTCCTCAGAGTGACTCTGCTCCAAAAGTAGGCTTCACTGAAAGATAAATCCAAGTTGTGTGCACTCAGTCAAAAATACTCACACATCCCCACACTGAAACAGCATTAGTTTGGCAGGTGAGGATGTAAAACCTTTGTGCCATGTAGTGACTGTTCCCAAATGACTGGTGAAATATTACTATTTCATGTAAAATAAAGGAAAGCATTCAAAATAAATGTTGAACAATTGTTGCATTTTATTTATTTCATTTATTTTCCTACAGTTTCTCTACACAAATACAGCATTTTAGGATGTTAAAAACACAACCTATGAATCCAGGTTGTGGAGTGAATCTTTTGAAAACACCAACCCAAATTTGTTGATCGTGTGGCAACGGTGACGTCAATCTCCCGGCGATAACAACAACAGCGGACCACCAAGCTGTGCTTACCCCGCTGACTCTGTTGTATTTAATAATGCTTCTCCAGCTGCACCATTACTTCAAACAGTGAAGACCCAACATGTAAACTATAATCGCCAAATTATAAATCCACCTCTACATCTTTTTGTGTGTTTCTACTCAACACTCTGTGGATGAAAGCCCTTACGTGGATGTGTGGTATAGCCATTTCAGTTGTTCGCGGGGATCCATGTGCTTGCAGATAGTTTTTACACGTTGTCATAAAAAAGAAAGACTTTTCCTTTTATAGAGTATTACAGTTTCACTTGATCCCATGTATGATTTGAAGAATCTGAAAATACAAATTACATTCAGACCATAAAACCAATGATACACCAGTCTTTACAAATCAAGAGTCAGCTGTTTGATGGTAACATAATATGGCTCTATGGTCTTTGCCCCTCGATCTGGCCTTATAACCCTTCTGAAAACTGTGCCCATTGGCTAGTGTGACCTTCATGTTCTCTGCACCTCTCCTCTCTGCCTAACAAGGCCGGGTCAAGAGTAACATATTTAACACATACGTTCACTTAGATAAACAATGCATGCACATCCCTCTCACAAACACATTGTGTGTTTCCCACAAGTAGACTGGCCACTCAAGAACATTATGAAATGCCAAACTGTATCTCGTGACCTATTTAAGCATTAATTTTGTGCATCCGCTGAGAGAACATCCTCATTTGCAATCTGTTCCCTTCTAGAGTTTAATGAAGCCTCTATCTCAGGGGTGGGCAATTAATATCTACAGGGGGCCACATAAAAAATCTGAACAGTGTTGGAGGATCGAACCAACGATAACTTGAACTTAATTCTGCTCAATATTAATTTTCTCCCATTGTAAAAAGCAGTAAATTATATATTTTGATTAGCTGCTAGTGGTAATCATTAGTATAAGGATATTCTGTAAATATTTACAGTATGTAAATTTATGAATTGTGGTGTAGGTCAAAGAGGAAAATAATCATTCTCCTTTTCGAGTGAAGAGCAGTGGGACTGACCTAAAGTGCTCAGCCAGAAGTGTTTTCAGACTGCAGGTCAAACATGCATTTACCCCTGTGAAGAAATCATTCCCTGTTCTTTTCCCTTTCATTGACTGCATGGCTGCCAGCTCCGGCGTGATTTTGAAGTCTGCAGTGATCCCACGTAAGAAGATAATGGGATTAGTCAAAGTTAACTGCTCCGTTCTTCAGCTGAAGCTCCAGATTTCCCTTATTGCAGTGTGTCGAGAGAGGGGAACGTTCTCAAATGCTCCCTTTTATTCTGGGCATATTAACGCAGCAGAATCCACCAAACACTCGTTAATAAACTTTCCATTGTTTAATTTTTCTAACGATTTTGTGAGATAGGACATAACATGTCTTGACAGCTGCATCTCTGGGTGTTCAGAGTTTTGTAAAAAGTCCTTGTTCGGTTTGTAGCTTGGCTAGCAGAGCCTCCGACTCCTTTGCGTGCTTTTCATCAGACAAGTTCTTGTATTTCTCCTCGTGTTTGGTCACGTAGTGGCGCCTCAGATTGTAAACCTTGAACACAGCGACCTGTGTTCCACAAACTAAGCACACGGCTTCACCTTTGACTTCTGTAAAGAATTATTCAGAATTATTCCGTGTCTATTTGAACACGCAGCATTCTGACTCAACTTTATTTAACATGAGCGAACAGTTTTAGTACGCCAGGGGTAGCTGGCCAGAATCACCTGCAACACAGTTGTATTGCGTGCACAGCATAAATACTTGTTAATTTATGCTTAGGACTGACATACCGCGAGCTGGACAGGGACGTCCAAAGGGCCGGATGTGGCCCGCAGGCCGTAAGATGCCCAGGTCTGCTCCATCCAGTCGTATGAGAGCTAAATATGTTCTGCAGGGAAACAGAGATCCTCTTAGAAACATACCAACTGTGATTCGATCATGGACTTAAGCCTATTTGCAGTACTGTTTAAAGCTGCTGGTGCACCTGGTTGTTGATATGTTGTTCAGTTGGCTACCGTGTTGTTTTTGATAGTTTTGAGATGCAGCCTGCATGGAAAAACACAAGCATCTGCTGCTGCACAAAGGGAGTTTCTAATAAAACTTATTAAGTTGTAACACATCATAATAGCAGATTAGATGATGACTTAGGCTGCAGTAATTGTAATAAGGGTAAACATCCTAAATATGAATTACACACAATTTCATCATATTCATGTAATAAAACTTGTGTTTTTACTTGTAAACAAGTTTTATACTCATCAATGAAAAGGCATTCGTGCTTTTAGAGATGGATTCAGTTAATTAACTAGTATCCAAATCGTGTTTTTTCATGAACCCAGATAAAAAGAACAGCGTTGTAATTAAGAGTTTTTTTGGTTTCATGTCCTCAACAGTTTAGTACTTAGACTAATTGTTATTATCTTGAAATTGCATTTTGAAAGAGTAAATTTCGAATCTTGATTTTAATTATCACCTCATTAACAATGACCATAAGCTGTAAAAAAAACATACATCCCCATAAACTGTAAACAGCACAGACGTTGTACTGACTGATTGGAAATTTGACCACAAGTAATAGTGTTATATAATCTAATCACATAAAAATTAATTGAAGAATTGTGCTTGGGACATGTATCATCCTTGCATTATTATTATATAAACCAATGTAGAATGGTGAGGTTGAAAAACACAATCAGAACAGTGGTCAGAAAAATCGCATATATATGAAGTTGTTGTGCTGTTGACTGGTAAAGAAAAGTAAGTGGATCAGTTTGTATTTGTTTATGCAGTTACCTCCAGATATAAGATAAGATATCCCTTTATTAGTAACACTACAGGTAAATTTGGATGTCTCGTTGGCGGGTCTGGCATATAATCACATGGTGTTTGTGTCCTATTTGAGGGGAACGGACAGAATCACAACATCTGAACACCATGAACAGTCACATTTTCCTGAAAACAGACTGTACTGAAAACTGTTCCTACATACAGTATAGATACATTGTCAGGGTCCTTTAGTGTTAAGTGTCTGTCTGTTAGGGTCTTCCTGTCTTATTTTCAAGTTTTGTTTGTATCTTAATTCCCATGTCCTGTCAAGTCTTGTCCCTCAGGTGTGTATGTGATGGCCTCTCCTCCCTAATGTGTTTCAGCTGTGTCTAATTGTCTACCCGTCTTGTGTATATAAAACCTGTGCCCCTCTCCTCCTGTGCCAGATTAACTTTTCGAAATAGCAGTCCAGCGTTATTTCCTTGCGTTTAAAATGGATTTGATTAAGAACCTCCCTTTGAGTCTCTTCATTTCTGAATCCTCTTGGCCTGTACCTGATATGCATGGGTCTAACGCTGCAACTGACGGTCCGATATGTTCCGAACATCTGAGGTGTGGCATCACCCAAGGAACACACACCAACATTATCCATAAGATCTGCTTGTGTGAAAAATAATATCTAATATTTTAAACAGATTACACACAATCAAGAAATAATACCAATTAGATAAATTTCAGAATCACGGTTCCTACCTGTAGCAGAAAGTGTAAGAGAGCTCTGCTCTGCACCTCGTGCACACTGTTATCTAAAAAGTATCTGAAGAAAGTTGTCTCTGCATGAAAAAGAAAAATTCTGCAGCTTTCAACAGCTGAAGGTGCTTCACCTGTTAAAGTTCACATGTGCTGTAAATTTTATGAGAGCAACCCAGCGTTATGTCCTTTGTGAGTTTCTTCGTGTATGATCCTGTTCGTTTTTCAGTTCCCGAGTTTGCCTGTTTCCTTGAATTGTACCTTTGCTTGTTAGGGTGATCTCCCGGTGTCGACCCATTTTTCTGATTAAACAGCTTTAATTAATAACTTTCCATTGTGTCTCTGCATAGAGAATCCTCCATAGTCTATACCTGATAGTAGGATTTTGGTATTTTGTTTCGTTTCTGCCGCTTATCCCGGTCCGGTTTGCGGTAAGTGCAGTTTGAGAAGGGAGATCCAGACGCTCCTCTCCCCAGCCACTTCCACCAACTCTTCCGGGGGGGCACCAAGACGTCCCCAGGCCAGCCGAGAGATATAATCTCTCCAGCGTGTCCTTGGTCTGCCCCGGGGTCTCCTCCCGGATGGGCATGCCCGAAACACCTCCCCAGGGAGACGTCCAGGAGGCATCCTGACCAGATGCCCGAACCACCTCAACTGGCTGCTCTCAACGTGGAGGAGCAGCGACTCTACTCTGAGCCTCTCCTGGATGTCTGAGCTCCTCACCCTATCTCTAAGGCTGAGCCCAGCCACCCTGTGCAGGAAACTCATTTCGGCCGCTTGTATTCACGATTTCATTCTTTCGGTCACTACCCAGAGCTCATGACCATAGGTTAGAGTTGGGAGTTGAGAGTTGGAATGTAGATTGACTGGTAAATTGAAAGCTTTGCATTCTGGCTCAGCTCTCTCTTCACCACAACAGACCACTTTAGTGTCTGCATCACTGCCGACGCTGCCCCAATCCGTCTGTCAATCTCCCGCTCCATTTTCCCCTCAAGAACAAGACCCCGAGATACTTGAACTCCTCCACTTGGGGAAGCGACTCTCCCCTGGCCCGGAGTGGGCAATCCACCCTTTTCCAGCTGAGAACCATGGCCTCAGGATTTTGGTATTATTACATTTAATGTCAAGTAATACATTAAAGCTTGAAATTTAAGTGGTTTTTTTTGCTAAGATATCATCCACCCTGCATCATGTCTGCCAGTGGGCCAACAGAAAAAAACATCCACCAGAGAATTCCTTGTTGCCTAATTGCTAATTGCTGTTTTCAAAATGAGTACATTCCTATTACATTTAGTCTTTTAATATACAAACAGGGATTGGACCCACAGAGGCCACAGAGGATCTTTAAATGAGCAAGCACAAGGCATGGTCAAACACAGGCAAAAACGTGAACACGAGAACCAAACAAAGGAAAACAAGGTGGGGAAGAGAGGTACTAAAGTACACAGAGGGGGTGGCAAACAATCAAACATGTGGGAAAAAAATGTGGTTGAAATACTGTCAGTAGATCTTAAGTACTTTAGTTTAAGGCATCTGGATTTCATTTTGAAGATGTTTCACCTTCTTTTCAAAACCAAAAACATGCCCAGACTACCTCAACCTTGATGACTGAGAACCTACACAAACACAATGTCAAACACTGAAACAACAATCAAACAACATGGATGACAAAACTGCCATAAACCAGCGTTGGAATTTTACACTGAAATGTCTTTTAAAAATTGTTATACATCATTTCATCAGCATTTTATTGTATTTTGCTGATAAAACTTTTTCAAAAGTAAAATATATTCATTTTTTAAAATTCTGAAAACACATTGTTGACTGACATTGCAAAATCAAAATCAAATTCAACAGTAAATCCACGTCATCATTGACGTGGATTTACTCACAAATAAACAATAAAATGCCAGCTGGGCTATCTGTGAAAATGATGGACAAACCAACGTTTAACATGACCCTGCTGAAAGAAGACACATTATGAAGTAACCCATTTTCTTAAAAGTAACCAATAATATGCAATGCCACAGTTTAAAGGGGCACTAGCAGATCCTGCATATGAATTTGCAACTTATCTAATTTAGACACAAAAGAAAACTGTATATGTCTTTGAACACCTGCCTCCATCTAGACTTCCCTCTATGGGGTGAAACCAGAGATTTGGCCTTTTCAGCTGGACTCCTGATACACAGCTCTCCTTTACATAATGCAAAGCCATTTCTCACTACTTGCCTTTCCTATAATGAGTAGAACATAGAGAATTCAGAGTTCATTTTAAATGATATTTCATGCACTATTCAAACAGAGAAGCTAAGGCTTAGTAAAGGCTAAGGATGTATTGGTAAATATTACAGTGTTGCTTTGAAAGACAAAACGGTGTGTGTTAAGTTAAGATCGATTTCACAGCTAACATACTCTATCGCTTTGTGAATTTAAATATTTATGCATGAAAGGACTTAAGGTCCTAAATAAAATGATACAATTATAACATTTAAATCATATTTACTAAGTCAACTATTGAGCAGCCATCCAATTGGGGCTTTGTTTTAGGCTGCTGCACTGAGATTGAATTATGCTACAATACATCACTGATAGAGAAATCTGGATCCATTCCCATTTTCTCACACTTCCTCCCTTTACACTGATATCTATTGATCTTAAACTCACTAGGAATCCACTCCTACACTTGTAGCAGCACAGAAAATGCTGCTCTTTGATATTGTATTTAAGTTAATGTGCCCACAGAATATGGGTGTATTTCAGTTCGGTGCTTTGGGTCAGAAAAAAAGCTAATGGTCCATGACACACCAAATGATCAACTCTGTCAATTTAAATGAAGGATATGGAATCACAGCTGCTGTAATTTTGATTTCCAGGTCATTGTTTCTCTGTTCTGATGTGAGTCAATGCCCCTGGTTTACTTAATGATACACACAAGAGCACTGAAAAAACATTTGCTTCATTTTCAATGTGTGATTGATGACTGCTACAGGAAAAAATGGGGCATATGGGCCCTTCGGCTGTTCCTATCATGTCTCTGTATTTTTTATAATCTTTTCCAGTCGAACTCTTTTTTCCAGTCGAACTCTTTAAGCAAACTCTAACTCTGGCACTGACTATGCAATCATATCCATATGCACCGGTAAGGAACTAAATACAATCTGAATTTATGATATTTTAAATTCTAACAGCTTACCAAAGTGAGAGCTTGTGAGGTAACTCAAATAATGGCATGAACGTTTATTTAAAGAATAAATATTTCTTGGAATATTTTAGAACGCTTACAAGGCTAATTAAAACTTTAATTTTCATTAAATGGTTGATAAATGGGCCAATTTAAATGCTTTACACCTGTGGTCATTTTATACTGCCTCATTTAAAAGAGACAATCGGGACAAGTTCAATATGTCCCCAAGAGTGTGTTGTTAAACTGATAAATAAAAGCAATCCAAATGACCTACATATTCTTAGAATTTGCCCCTGTTGTATTTTCATTGTCATTCTGGGAATAATGATTTAAGGGAGCAAACTAGTTTTGTACCTGCAAAAACTGCAGCTGTTTGCTATATCTCAGTTTAACTAAAGCAAACAGTTAAAGCCCTTGACGTTTTCTGACAACTATGCCGCCTCCCTGACGTAAAAGTCATTAGCATGAGCAGCTTTATTGTTAATGCATAAATGCTTTTCACATTTGAGATGTGTTTTTCCATTAAAACGTTAAAACATTAAAAACATTTATTCTTATTCATTTATTTTCAAATTGATCCGAAAATTGCAAAAATAAAAGCTGAATTAACTGTGCCCTTTAAACATAATCTGTGATGCACATTTAAAGGCTATTTGTTGGAATATATACACAAAATGTCAGAGGAATCATCATTGCAGTAATGTCTGCAGTACCTATAAATCACATGTTCAACTGTCAACACCAACTGAGCCAAGACTGGTCCGATCATTTGGTTGAAAATTTGTGTGTGTATGTGTGTGTTCACAATCAAACTTCAATCTTGTCATTAATTTCTATAATGACCATTAAAAGCTATCTGATGTATAAGGAAAAAAGTTAGATGAAACCAAAAAAATCTGATTTCTTTTGTAAAAACAGAATGGAGACAGCCTTGAGTTTTTCCCCGCTTTGGTGCTGATACTCAAAAGATCTACTTATTAAGCCCAAGAAGCAGTTGGTTTTAAAGAAATTGCACTTAATATCTTTATATAATATCTCCCAGAGCCAGTCACCTTGCATTGCTGTATCCTTATCATCAGATTCTATGTAGTTACATCATAGCCCAATAACCTTCCTATTTCATCCTGTGTCTATTTAACATACTTGGTCAGATATGTGAAAAAGTGTCGAGTGAAGAAGCTTCAGTATTTATGCAGAATATGTCAAGTTAATGGCATTCTCAGGGTGCTTAAGGGGCAGGGGTAAGAATTATTAAGGGCAGCAGCACACAAAAAGTTATATATGTATAATGAAATAGTTAGAAATAGTTCATTCGTAGGATGCCCTAGGGAGCACATAATTCAGGCTTTGTCAACGGGAAGGGTTTTATGGTAGAATTCTATCGACCATAGGGGCATCCAAGAGGGCACTTTTGGGGCCTGTCTCTGAATATCTGGTCAAAAACAGGCTAAATCAGCTACATGAGTCCCACACATCACATTTTTCTTAGCTGAGGAAGACATAACTTATTTCATTCAGAACCACTAGTAAAAGGAACTTATTCCAATGTTCATTAAGCTGTATTTGGCAACGTGGCTATGTTCTGGGAGCTCTAAAGTTGGGAGAACACACTGTCCTGCCCTGCAATATTCATATACAGAAAAGAAATTACAGGGAGCTCAACAATTATAGGGTTAGGTCCAGAAGTACGTTTTTTTTAATCATTTTGACTCTATACACCATCACAATGGATTTAAAAAGAAAAAAAACAACAATGAAGTTTTCATTTAAGAGGTTTCACGTTTACTGTTTAGGAATTATGGTCATTTTATACAGTACCTTTTGGAGTACCTACAAAAGTATTTGGACTAACTAACATAATTGTAAATATAACCATAGTGTTTAATATTTGGATGAATATCCTTCCAGTCAATGACTGCCTGAAGTTAGGAGTATGAACATCACCAAATTCTGAGTTTCCTCCCTGGAGATGGTTTGCTAGGCCTTCACTCCAGCCACCTTCAGTTGTTGCTTGTTCATTGGTCTTTCTGCGTTGATTTTTGTCTTCAGTTACTGAAAAGCTGCTCTATTAGGTTGCGATCAGGTTACTGACTCTGCCATTGAATAATATTCCATTTCTTTGCCATTAAAATGTCTTGAGTTGCTTTCACAGTATATTTAGGGTCTTTATCTATCTGTACTGTGAAGCACTGTCCCATCAGTTTTGTAGCATTTGGCTGAATGTTAGCAGAGAGTATAGCCCTATACACCTCAGAATTCGTCCCCATAATTCTGTCAGCAGTCACATCATCGGTAAACACCAGTGAGCCTGTTCCATTGGCAGCCATACATGTCCATACCATAACACTGCCTCCACCATGTTTGACTTGTGATGTGGTGCTTTGGCTCATCAGCTGTTCCTTCCCATCATTTTGATACAAATTGATCTATGTTTCATCTGTCAAAAAAAATCAGATTCCAGAACTTGAAAAGTTTTTTCTAGATGTTCTCTGGTAAAATGTAATCAGGCCTTCTTGCTCTTGAATGTTACCAGTGGTTTGCACCTTGTTGTAAACTCTTTGCATTTAAATTCATGAAGATCAAGATTTCTCTTGATTGCAGATTTTGACAATGATGAGTTTACCTTCTCTAGAGTATCCTTGCCTGTCTCTTCACCAAGGATAGAATTCTATGATCATCCACTTTAATTGTCTTCTGTGGTCTTCCAGGCCTTTTGACATTGTTGAGCTCACCAGTGCATTCTTTCTTTAAATTAATGTGAAAAATGATCAATTTGGCCAATCCTTAGTTTTTGTTCTCTGACAGATTTATTTAGTTTTTTACAGCCTAATAATGGCCTCCTTGACTTGCATTAATATCTCCTTGGACTTCACATTAAGAGGTCCAGTCAAAAAGCTGCCAAATGGCAATTCAACACCTGAAATCAACTCCAGACCTTTTATCTGCTTCATTTGCCTTGAAGTAAAGAGTCAACGGACCTCAACTGGCCATGAAACTGCTTGTCAGCCAATTGTCCAAGTCATTTTGAACCCCTGAAAATGGAAGTATTGGTGCATATAATGGCTGGAATTCCTAAACGGTAAATGCCATATTTTTGTGAAACCGCTTAAATTAAAGCTAGAAGTCTGCACTTCAATCACATCTTAATAGTTTTATTTCAAATCCATTGTGGTGATAAATAGAGGCTAAGCGATCAAAAATTAAAATCTAAATACTGGAACTCACTATAGGTTTGATTGTACAGCTTTTGAAGGAATAGAGACCTAAACTGCTAGCAAACAAATAAACTGCACACTGATATAAAATAAAATGCAGACGGATGATACAGATGGAGAATACGGTCAGGGTAAATGATGTAACAGATTCTGCTACAGTGTGTAGGTTTTTGGGGTTCAGCTGAGAATTGTAGTCCTCATACAGGATGAAGTAAGCATATAGGACCCTTCTGTTTAGCGACAAATTTCAAGGGGTATCAGACCTTGTATGAACTGTATGAAATAAATTCATTAATATTTAATAGAATATACAGTATGTGTCTCTGTGTTTGAGTGTTTGCAGCCTAATAGAGGATGACTGGCAGTGAGGTACCGGGAGGCCTGGTGTAGATGGATGGATTTGTGTTATGGAACTGCTCAGCAGCACTGTAGCAATTTTGCTCTGCTGTCTGCTGTGAAAATGTATTTTGCACATCAGGTAGCTCACTAGTCAATGCAATCTCAGGGGAACGGGAGCATTATTTTTTCTTTTTACTTTACATTAACTTTAAAAAAATTTTGAAAAAAATCCCACTCTTAATAGCACATTCATCTTTTTTTTCCATGCTACAACCCTCATCAATTACACACATTGCAGCCACATATTGTCTCAATCATTGGTTAGTCAAACACAGTAATTGTTCTCCCAGGAAGTAACAAGAACAGGCAATACATAGCTCAATAACGCTTCTCCTCTAATGTGCTCTGCTCCACTGATTATTCTCAATGATGACACTATTACTCTTCTACCCTGGCAAGACTAATAGGCAACAAATTGACTAAAAAAAACTAAATAACAATAAAAATAAATCTGTGCTTTTCAACCTGTTTTGATGCTGTCACCGGTGGTTCGGCTCTCCAGTAGTTAAAGTAGCTCCTTCTCTGTCAATCCTCTGCACTGCAGCACTTTTTCTTTGTTCAAGATGAATCTTTCAGCTTGAAGCATTTGGGGTACAAGAAGATGGGCCTAATGGAGTTCTCAGCTTAAACACTGCACTCCATATTTAAGGGCTCAGAAGTCTGATGTTGCTGCTGCAGAACTTACTAACTTACTTGGATGGGAAATGTAAATTCTCCTGCTGTGTATTTTCTGAATAAACATTTTTTCTTCTTCACCATAGCAATTGGTCAATTGTGAAATAGATGGCATTAACTTTTAAAATTCCATAAAGGGATGAACAAGTTTTGAACAATATTGATCGATGATAGCTGTACAGTTGTTATTTTGTAGTAGTCTTAGTGTGAGAAAATGTCTCTCAGGAGGGATGATTCTATGATCAGACATTACTGAGGCTCTTGTCTCACACATGTGAATAAATAGTTTGTTTCTCCTTAATTAGACATATTTTGCTACTGTAACAATCTTTATTTTACTAATTGTGTACCGATTTCCCTCACTCCTACTGGATGGGTAATGGAGTCTGATAAAAATTATTTTGACATTACCTCAACCAGTTTGTATTGGTGAGAAACAAATCTATATATCCATTTATAAGAAAACAGAATAATAAAATAGTATAAGAAACATACAAAGCACTTAGAGAGCACAGACCTCCACCAAGGCTGAACATTCAGTGCATTATTTGGGGAATTACAAAGCAGTAGAAAGTGGTCCTATATCACAATAATGAAGAATATTTTAAAGAATTCCTGGATGCAGATTGTGACATTGATCACCACCAAAATCTAATCAGTTTTTTAAGGGAGATCAATTATTTATGCTATTCAGCAGGTGCACTTGGACATTCCAGCTTAGCGCGAGAGTTTGCTGCCATGTAGTCACAAACATCTGTTCATCTGACATCAGCCCAGTGTGAAGCTAACTCTCAAGAGATTGAAAATAAAGTTGCACAGCTCAGTCAGAATAAACTGCATTTGCCGTGTTTATTGTGGTGAGAAAACATGCAATTCATTGCATTATTGCAGCTGCTTTGCGAGATTTTATTAGTTCTGGGGCAAAAATGGAGCTATATGGCATGCACTTATTGTACATGCAGTTCCAGGTTGCAGCTACAATACTTTTAGTATTCATCGCGCTCCTGCTTCTTTCGAAAAATTGCAGCAGCCGTACCATGATTGCATTTGCACCTTCAGTCACTAAAATTATGCGGCTCAACCTATGTGAACTTCATGTGGAGTTAATTAAACTATCCCAGCCTCAGAAAAGATGCAAATGTACCACCACCTTCACGGGAAAGACCTTGGATGAGTTCCAAGACAGCTTTCCAAGGATGTCGCTCATATAGCTGTTTTTTCTTTAATTCTTTGTAAAACATTTTTTGACAGGGTAATATGTGGCAGCGTCAAAGAAAATACTTTTAAAGCAACCTGACCTTTGCGAACATCTATTTAGATTTAAAGTGTCATTGTATTGCAAAGGTGCACAGATATGAAGAGTACAAAGGACAAAGAGTTCCACGCTGAACCAACAATTGTAACATACAGTACAGTGCTACATCTGTTGTCTGAACTGAGGGTTAACAGTCTGGGAAGTGGAAAGATCTCGCTAGCCCGTAAGAGGACATACATTAGAAGAGCTGATTGAGATGATTTCCTTTTCTCAATTGGGGACAGCGAAATCAGCGCTTACAATCACCACCAAAAAGTACATTATAGCTGCTTATAGGTTATACACCAATTGATGTGATTTGACTTTAAAGGGTTGCTTTCAGATAAAGGGAGAGCGTGGGGCAATCTGCGGTCTCCTTCCACCCCTCACATGTCACAGGTTCATAATGACTTCATGCCCCAGTGAGCTTCTCATTCTATTGAAAAGAAATGCATGTTCTCCAACATTCATTATTAGCTTCCATATGCTGAACAAAAGAGTACAAACAAGTCCACTTACACCGTGGTCATATTATCATTGTAAAGTTTTGGACGATAAAATGACGCTAATTACATGGTGTTCATTTAAAAGCCCCAAAACAATTATGCTACACCGCAAGTTGTTTTTAATAAACACAATTTGGGCAACCTGTGACAGACTGACACTTAGTCATAAGGCTTAATTAGCCTTGCATTAATCTTCAGTATAAATAATGCAGATAAACAATCATGTCCATGTTTATTTCTTAATGGTTTGGCTGTGGCTTGCATCCGAGATATGATACGATGTGGACGTGCAGCTGCTTGCAGTGACAGTGATAAGGATTTAAAAGTTGCACACAAACAAAGATGAATGTGGCTCATAATTCCAATAATTGCTTAGCATGTCTTTTCCTGCTGTGTGTGTGTTCTCTATTAACCTCAGATCACCTATGAACTTTTAAAAAGGGTTAACGAGGATGAATCGTATAGGTCGTCAAAGATGAGGCTGCTGTTATGTAGAGTGTCTTGTTAAGTATAATCACAGACAATGGGGCAGCTACTGTATATTTTAGTGTTGTATAAATTAAGTTTATAAAATCATCAAATAAAAAAAAGATAGTTTTTTTGTGTGTTACAATGCAGGGTAAATAAGAACCAAAGGCACAAATTTCAAAGCCATAGTAATGCATTGATCTTCCTGGCCTCCTGAAAGCTTCTTAGCTTCATAGTCAAACAATAATTTTAGCTGTGAAACTTAAGGAGAAGCATGAATTAGAGTCAAATTTCCTGTTCATCATGAGAGCTGTTTCCATAAAAAATTAGCTGTCTGCAAAACAAGAGGATGTGTCTTTGCTAGACTGGACATTCAGTAAGTCAGAGTATATAAAGAAAATTTTAGTTCATTTATCCGAAGTGGATGCTAAGCACTCTCGCAGAAGAGTAGTCCATCAAAGGGTCTGAAGGTTTGTAATTGGAGGCAGCAGGCCAAATGGTTTCATACTCACTCAGTGACCGTGCATTCTAGCACACTGACTGCCAGTGGCTCTCTCCACGGGGCAAATAGCCCCTCAGAGTGCAATTCACTGCCGCCTTTTAATTTGCATGTTATTTAGCTGCCCAGTCACATGACTTTTTCAGTCTGCTACATCATATGTCATCTAGTTTCAGAGCGCTTTAGAGAGTTTTTGTTGCTTCAAATGATCCGATGCTTTAATTCATTTCTCTAATGTGATTCTTTTTGATGTGGCTTATTTCTTTTCCTTTTTTTTTGTCTTCTAAAGAGACATTTGATTGAATTTACAAATGACTAATTCCACAAAAATTCCAGAGAGAACTTGAAACAAGTGAATCAACTCATTACTTGAACTGCTAAAGCAAGAGGGTCCTCTTTTTTCCAACTTGACAAAAACAAAATAAAAAGAATTCAAACTACAAAATAAAACTCAAGGGATACAAGTATCTGACAGAGTACATCCTCAATATTGAGTGAGTGCTGAAGACCAACTGAGAATGTATTTTTTAGACCAATTTTGATATGAATATTTGATATCTCAAAGTGATATTTACATATTAAAATATTATCCTATCCTGCAATCTCCTTAAGCGATGACAGTGTGGTAGTACAGCTTGAGCAGATGTTGTAAATAATGCACTGTAGTTTTTCAATTTCACTGGATATGGAATCAATTCAACAATATATTAGACATCAAGAACAGTGATGCAACAAAGACCCAATTAAACCATGACTGGATAACAATTGGCCACTATTTTGCTAAACAATTTTTCAGTTATTGTTACGTTATTTGAAGCAAAACTAGCAGATATCCATAGCTTCTGATTTCAGCATTTTCATTTCTGGGAGGACTTGCTATTTTTCTTTGCTGGATATTAAATTGGGCTACATAAAATTCTGATGTCAATTTTGTAAATATGTTATGGTATTAATGATAAACGGATTGATCTACAAATCACTAAACAGCCTAATTAAGAATAATATTACTTAAAATGGTAATTCTGAAATTTAAAAGAATAAAACTTCCTAAATACACCTTAACTAACTCAAAGTGCACCAATTACATCCAGCAATTTCTGAGTGTTGAGTATTCGATTTAATTTTTGTGACAACATTTAAGAGCTAAGACTAACACAGTTTTACGTACCAGGTCCAATATGTACATGATGCGTTTAGTGGTGTGAAATTCCATTATTACTAAAAGTTAAGCTTAAGAAGGACAGGAATTAGTAAGGTTAACTGTCCGACAAAAACAAGACTTCTTACAAAGCAGAGAAGGAAATGTTGTCATTTTCACCGAAAGAAGCTGCTTGCAATGAACTTCCAATGACTTGAGGCCGACAGCATCATTTCACACTATTAGCCATTGTGGCGGCAGAGTGGTGGGAGAGCAGAGAAACATAACAGTAACTCTGAAATGAGAAAATCTAAAAAGAAATGGGTGGGGGGGAAAAAACGTGACTGACGTTAACGCTAACAAACGTCTGTCCTGAAAAAAAAAGTTCCCTCCACTGAAATGGAGGTCGAAAATTAGAACTTGACTGGGAATGAAAAGGATGTGGGACTCTTTTATCGGCAGCATTGATGAAATCAAGGATAAAGGGTGGAGTTGCTTTCATGGTCGGACAGTGTCTCTATTAGAGGCTTTGGTCAATGCTGTTTTTTGACGTAGTCAGTCACGATGGAATCGTGACTAACAGTCCAAAATACATAAACCATTAAAAAGAAAAAGAAAAACACTTTTTTAGTCTAACAGGGCAAAAGGCATTTTGGGCTTGTATAGAAGGGAAATGTAATAATGTGGAAGGGAAGAAAAGCACCTTGTACTTATTTGGTTTGAAATGTTTAGTTGGTTGTGTAAGAGAAAGTATAAAAAGATGACTCTTAGATGGATGTAATAAACAGAAGAGACACTTAATTCTTCTACCCCCTCATGTACCTGAACTGAGATCAACTTCTTCCATCCTGCTGTTCACCTCTCTGGCACTTTTCTCCTCACTTGACTTTAAGGCAAAGCCTCTGATATTTGTTCAAATTAAATGCAAACATGTATAACATGTATAACATGCAAACACTAAAAAGTAAGTGACCTCAGGCTATGGTACAGTGATTTTGCAGACTTTTTGACTGCATAAAAGCATTCTCATGTATGATATCGAGACAACAGAAGACTAGCATTCATTATTTAGAGTCGGCGATTGAAGGCCTCTGCGATGGTAAGATGTTGGTGCACTGGTAGCGCTGCTACGCTCTTTAACTTCTGATATTTAAATTGGGAAATTGGATGCAGAGTATTGAATAACCAGATGTAATACAGGTGAAATATGTGGAATACAAACATCCATAGCTTGATTATAGTGCACACTTTAAAAAATGCTTCCTCTCACTGGGCAGTTCTTTTTCTCGTTCCATTTAATCACTTGGCTATGGGCGCTACTGGATCCTACTGGTACTCAAGCACAAACACAATTTGGACTCAAACTCTCAAAATCCAATAATTATATTTCATACAGGTGACACAGTGCACATATTTCTAATTTACACTTACATAAGTGAGTACCAACGACACTGTAACACCAAGAAATCACACCTGATATTTAAATCTGATTCATTATTTTAGTTCTCTATAGTGGAATATGTAACCTCCAGCAGGGGCCAAAGGTTATATGACTGCATTCATTTTGTCTGTTTGTTTGTTTCCTCTTGCAAGTTCCAGGAAACCAAGCTTGGCTGCATTTCTGTGACTATGTCCTCTGCCAAATGCCTCTGTAACATGGTGACTGCTGACAAAAAGACAGACTGCGAGGCTTTAATGCAGGTCTCTGCTGGGTAAGTTGGTATAAATAAGGAATTTTCAGTATGAACCAATTTAACAATTATTTTCTTTATTATTTTTTGTCAGTATAAAAAGCATAATGTAAAGTTGATTTTCCGGAATATATACATATTTTATGTTTGTGTTGACTACATGTCATCAGTCAACAGACTGATTGTTGGATATTTTCAGTTTATCATCAGAAAACAACAGAAACCACTGATATATAGACTGCATATGGTTAGATTTTCATTATATAATGCTGTGAAAATTCAAGAAAATCACACAGCATCTACAGTAGCAGAATCTTAGGAATGATATTTAAGCTAGTTTCCCACTTTGTGTGAATCGAGTGCACACTGAGGAGGTTGTGCCAGAGACAGAAAATGTACTCGGATGAACTCGGATGAACTGACTTTGAAGATTACATTTCATCATCTTACAGTTGCTCTTGCTTAAGGTAATAAACAAATACATCATAAAAGCAAGGCAAAGGAAACATAAGAGCCCTGCAAACAATTGACACTCATTCATGCCAAAAACCATACTTATCACAGACGGTTTTGAAATTTGTAGCCAAGCGCTAAAAAGGCAAAAGCTGTTTCACAAATTGTCTCTAAGAACCTGAAAAAATAAATAAATCAAATCATATTTACTAGACTGTTACCAGTGTTTCTGACTGTGTTTATGAGACTATGTGAAGTGCTTCACAGCGATTTTCGGGGTTATATACTGTCACATATCTATTTAAAGTGATGTATTTCTAAACTGACTGCACCCACTCTCACCCACTGCACCAGCAGAGGCCTCACTTATCCAAATGCTGTGTTATTTTGATACAAATATTTTTCTCTCACAAATGTGTCTTTGTTGCTAGTAATTATCATATCTGCAGGCTTCTATTCTGGAGTTGCCGCTCTGCCTGAATTATCTTTAGAGAATGTTTCACAGACCACTGTGGACAAAATGTTACATTTTTTATAGCCATTCGTTTAAGTTTTATGTTTTTTGCAGAAATGCATTCTGTAGTAGCAATGCGAAAAGAAACGATGGTTGTCCGGATGCACAGCTCACTTCTGTCAATTCAAGCATTTGTGTGTGATTCTGTCTAGTGCACGGAAACTGAATACCTGATTCATCCAAAGTCTATTTGATTGAAATCACTGAGTAGCATATATCACTCAAAGATGTCATTTGACAATCATGCAATGCAGACACAATTACTTTATGAGTTCTGAGAGTTCATTCCATAATATTTCCAAAACCCACTGATAACAGTTTACAAAAAGAAGCCATATCTCCATCACATAACGGGACACCTGATGACGCAAGGATCAGTAATAAAACTGGAGGATGGCTTTGAAAATATGCAAAACTGCATCTAAGTAAGCCAATGAATTCTGGGGTGTAAGAAAACGGACACATCACTGCCTCAGATTCTGTGCACATGTATGCCAATCTCCCTAATCTATTAATCTGATATTGGTTGTAATTGTGATCTCTTTGAGTACCACTTACATTTGATTTATGATGGGAATCGAAAGATATTTGTAATCTTACACACTGCATTACTTACATATCGCATATTGACTTTTACCTTGTGATTCCCTCTTACATAATGCCGGCACAAAATTAGTTTTAAGAGAAAATCTAACTTTTGGGAGGTCAAGTTCAAGCGTTGGTAGAGTGGATGGAAGCTAGGCAACACATATGATCAAGGGCATGGGAAATAGTTTTAAGCTGAGGGTTTGTGCTGTGATAAGAGGTGAGGACCCCTTTGAACACAGGTAACAAGAACATAGACATATGGGCACATAGGTATAGTTATACAGGTCCATTAGTTCACTATGGGCAAGAGCATATCCCAACTGCACAATATTTTAACCTCTCAAATCCATTACTGTATTTATGATAATAAACCAAACACTTGGGTTTGCTGCGTGCTCCACTTATATACTATAACTGAAAAAGAGGCTTTTGGCTCGGCGGTTGAGAAGAGAAAGTCACTCATGGACGCATTAAGTCAAAACTGTTTTTTGCAGCCACTTCCCCTCAGTAAACCAAATTATCAATTGAAAGTTTCTGTTCCAAGACATGTAGCAGGAAAAAGACGGTTAGGTGCTTAAATGCAGCAAGCATGCTGAATCTGCCAGTGAGAGCAGCATCACGTGGAGGCACAGTGGGGAGCTCTTAGACGCTGTTACTGCATGTTATCTCTGAGGCAGATCTAGTACTAGATGCTGGCAATTAAGCGAGTGGTCAGCTTTCCTGCTTTCCTGTATCTGCTGCTTCTCAACAATGCTCCTTTAAGAAGTTGGTGGCGTACCAACGCAATCCGACATTTATTTCTGGACAGCTTTGGTGGCTAGCTCCTTGAACGATACTAACTAGTTGACGTAATGCCCATTGACCATGATTCATAG
>KV751330.1:4461033-4472975 GCA_001698575.1 Mola mola | reverse complement strand
ACAAGATTTTTTTGTCTTTTATTTTGCAATCCTTTCTCGCAATTGACAAGACTTTCTGACAACCAGCCATATACTACAGGGGGGTACTGTGATCTATCTTGTGCAATAAGGATATGGAGCCGGACTTTTCATTGAGAAAAAGTTGCAAACGAGTTTGGTGGGAAAAATTGATATAACTATCCTGCTAAGAAAGAGTTGATTTTCTCCTTGAAAATGAAAGAAAATGCAACTTTCTCAGCTTTATTATCCAAACTGTTGCTGGGTTGATGAAAATGATAGAAACGAAATGAATAAAGCCAGACACGTAATAAGCATTACTTTTTAAGAAAATAGGCATAGGAATCTACCTTGTGTTACATTATTTTGGTCACGCAGACGACAGCTCTTGTGACTTCGGTATTCGTTTTCAACAGTTTTGCTTGATGTTAGGTTTTTCAATAAAAAGCTAAACCACAGAAAACTGTGCAAAAGAATAAAAGCAGAAGTCGTATACGTTTAAGGACCCAAAGGATGTCAGTGATGTGGGATTTCATTGTTTTCTTCGCACCCACTTCAGAGTGTTAGGGTTCTTGGATTATTTTGCAGTGTGTTCATTGTTGTTTCTGTGCGCGTGTATCAACGAGTCTGTGACACTTCTGGAGATGAAAGTAAACTCTTAAACAGCGCGCTGATTTATGCATAAGACGCTTAACAACTCCTAGCTCACCGACTGTTTAAGGTATAGTCTTCGGCATTTACCACTTTTTCAGGTTCAAAGGCAGTGGCATGCATAGAGAACAGAGACACAGCACATTTGTTTAACGCTCCCTAAGTTTGTTCATACATGAGGGGCAATTAATATATGATTTGTAATTACAATAGCACTTATTATGGAAAACATGTCATCCAGGGCACACTTTCATGAAAACTGTGTCCTCTGTCTTTTCATGTATTAATCTGATCATGTTACAACAAGAAAGTAAACACGATTTAGGGCATTTGCAAAGCAGTCAACTGAAACTACAATGACAAACTGTTTACAATCATGGGGGAAATAACTCTGATGTGATTTGATGAGACAAAGAGTATGATGAAGTGAAAGACTCAGTGAACCCGGACATACTCAGTGGCTGTGGGCATCTGTCCTTCTGGACGGTTAGAGGAACACAACGAGGAAAATATGCTCGGCAAATACATGTTTTACTGAGCGGCACAGACTTCGTACCACAGATAAAAATAAGAGCCAGAGATTGAGTTTTCACATTAGATGTGGTAACTACATATACAGTAAGTAGAGTATATTGTCCATATTAAATATTATATGCAGAAAAAGATTTTGTGAGTTGACATTCAGTACAACACACACGATCAAGTGTGTGCTGTGCGAAAGGACCATCGAGGCAGCAAGCTGACTATACGATTGGTCTCCATGTTAAGTCCTGCTGGTACAGTGAATGACCTCATTTAATGAAGGGAGCATCCACAACCCGTTTGCCTGCCATGTGCTGGTGCAAATTATTAACATAAAACCCAGCAGCACGCCCCAGAGTTTAATAAGTCCAGGATTATACGCACATACTGTCAGCCCCCCTCTCTCCCCACTGTTTCCATCTTTAACTCACTCGCTATCTGGATCTCTTCTGGCTCCTTTCTCTTTTAATGTACCTGCTTTGCTCCGCTCCCACGCCTGGTGGCTGGTATGTAAACAATCTCTCATGCATGTTGCAGTAATGAAAAGAGCCTCCCATGGTGTTACATCCAGCTCTGACATTTCTATTTGTCCAGAACACAGCTGTTAATGCTTTGGCAGAGCTTCAGATACTGGATTACAGCCTGGTCATGTTTCAGATCTAAGCACTTGACCTTTAACAGGAATCTTTTCTGTTTATTTGCTTGTGGATGTTTTGGGTTGTTTTTTTTTTTAAGTTATACAGCTCTAGATGGCCTTCTTTGTTTTTCCTCAGGGTTAATAAAAGTTTCTTTCACCTCCAGCCTAGCCATGAGATTAACTTGATTCAAGGTTTTATCTGGATTAAGGTGGCTCAAACATTTGGGATGAGTCATATTATTTTTTTTGCCAGCAGATTGAGCGTGGGTTTTTGTTTTTTTTATTTAATTATTTTTGGTAATTTAATCACAAAAACCAACATTGTCTGCTGTCTCCTGCTTGGCAGCCACTGTATTTCATCTTAAATTTCAGCACTGAGTGTCATAGTACATTTTTAAAACTATTAAGGCATTTAAGCATGTTATATTACTGTATTCAGTTATAAGAAATTGTATTTTACATCACAGTACTGTGCAGAAGTCTTAGGCTTGATTTTTTTTGAGCTTCATTTGGTTGTTTTTGTGTTTTGAGCATTACATGCACATCTTCTACAGTTTTAATCCTTTAAATCATATTATTATATTGAAATGACAAGGATCACACAATTTGAGAGACATAAAATCATAGTTCTGCGTTAGCGAGGCCACTGTCATAAGTAAACCAGCGAACAAACTGGATACATTTTCTACAAAAATAGATTGTTTGGTTTGTATAAATGCCCAAAGTTACACAGTCTTTATAATGCTCCATAAAATGATGCAATCAAAATGAAAATCTGCATCTCCATACAAATAAGGAAATGTTTTACATGAAAATATTATTTTTTGGTATTAGCATCCCCCTCAAGCAAACCTGTTTTTGCAGTGATAACACTATCACTGTGCGTCATATCTTATGCAGTTTTATTTGATAGGTTGAAAAATGTTTTGGGCTTGCATTTTTTCCGTCATTGGCAGATACACCGAAACACTTATCCCGATGTTTAATCGATCTTATATTACACTAATCCCGATTAAGATCATGATAACAGCCTGGGGAGACGAGTGAAGGGTCTGTGAAGCTTCATTGATAACAATGTGTGCTCAGCGAAAAAAAAAAACGCTAAACAGTTACAACTGTGAAGCTTTGCCACAAAAATCAGTCGGACTCTCTTGACTCAAAGTGATGGTTGTGGCTTTATTGAGTTAGGCTGACAATACAAGTATGCAAAGTCAGGGAGCGAGCTTGATCCATTTACACACACACTCGACATTGAGACTTGACACATCTCTTAGCTGCGCCCTGAGGAGATATCACTCTGACCTGTGCTAGCGTCCGAGCTACACATTTCTGGCTAGAGAGCAAACACTGAACAATGATTGTGGCATTTTGATTTATTCTCTTTTTTCCCCAGATAGGCTTTATTCTGTCTAGAGTTCAGTTTCATTGTTCTGCCATACTGTTTCTCTTAAAAACAAAACAAAAACAAGCTTCCGAGATGTGGTATCTTCAACTTCAACAGATCCCAAATGAGGAGAGCAAAGAATGATCCCCTCTTACATTTATTTTAAATGAAGGTTTTTCCTTGAAACAGTACCGCCGCCTTGAAATGTTGCTTTTCACACAATTCCAGATGCAACAAGGGTCGTAATTGACACATAAGAGCAAAATAAAACTGAAAACCTGTTCTTTGTAATGACTGCACTGGAGTACACCACCCTGCTATTGTGCACTGCAAAGCTCCCCATTTACAATGCAATTCACATGTCCTCCTACACAGCAACGATGCGTTCTGCTAATGAGTTTTGTGTGAGAGCTGAACTTCGTCAAACGATCACCTACGCCGAACTCACGCGACGCGTCTTCATCCTGACACGGACCTGAATACGCGTGTGGGAGTTCTCTCCTGAGAGGGTGTGGATATTAAGCTGGTGGGAAAAGTCATTGACTGCAGATTGTGATTTGACGCTCTATATAACCAGTGTGGGCAGAGCATGTCTGACAAGCCTGAATACTTTACCAAGCCAATTGAAAAGGCTGAATTAAACCAGAGGCGATTCATGTTTAGATTCATTTCATCCCACTAAATAGCGCAACTTAAGTATAAAAAGAAACTATTGCGTAAATAATTGATCAGGTTGTAGATGGGAGTGCATTAGAAGCAAATTAAAGTGCAGCAGTCATGTAAACAGCCTCCTCTACAGCCCCCATTGAATATTTTCTCTTCTCTCTGTCTCCGGATATGTCTTTCAGTTTGTCTTTCACTCCTCCCTTCCCTCCTCCCTGCACCAACTCTTTCTAATACACTGCAGCAGTCGTAAGTCTTACATCAACCCCCCTCATTTTGGCAGTCGGTAGGGAATATTGAACAGTCACTTATCCCCATATTGACATGACTAGAGAAAGCACAGAGACTACTTGATAGGCTTGTCCTTTTCTGTCCCCTGGCTTTTCCATGTTTGGCACGCAAGTGCGTCTCATGCGGGGAGGAGGAGGAGGAGGAGGAGGCACGTCTCTTTCACAGACGATTGTGCTGAAAATAAGCTTGATTTCACCTCGAATTATTTCCTTTGAATCCTTCACTCTTTGACTGCCGGATGATGTGCAATTTTCACACAGTGAAACTATCCAGGATCATCGGGAGACATTACTCCAGTGGAGATCGCCGTGTGTCTAAAATTCAAAATACCACCATTCCTCGCATATATTGATTTTTCCTCAATGCACTGAGAATGTTATTGACTGGGAGGTAAAAGACAGAGGAACTCATGGCAAGGATGTCGGTACATAAACTGACGTTTGAGATAGCGTTTGTAATACCCTCTGCTACCGTCTACTCTGTCATCTAATAACAGACAGGCTGCGCTGTGGCCTGTATAAAAATATCCAGCTTTATGAAAGCAAAACAAGATATTAAAACAAGCATAAAGAGAATACAGAGTGCTTCCATGTAGGCTATCATAAGTGCTATTGTTAGAGAAAAGGAAAATGCCTGGTTAGTGGAGAATAACAGACAATGGCAGTGAAGACATCCTGACAAATGAGTAAAGCAGACCTTCCAAATGACACATTTAATTAGATGTTATCATTCTGAGCTGAAAATTATTTTATACACAAGCTTTAGCACAGCCCACACATCAATCCGAGGCAAAGAGCCACAAGCTGAATGTGTGCCATTGCAACAAACCGCACGGTTTCTTGTGTGGTGAAAAGGACATATTAAATAAAGAAGTTGAGGAGGAGAAAGCTCACATCATTCCCAGCTCCGGTAATTACCTTCACTCCTGAGAAACACAAACAGCTCCTACACGTAGCTCCAAAATCTTATGTATAAAAAATGACGTGTGTGGCATGAAAAAGTCTCTTATAAATTAACACACTATAAAACATAAACAGCATGCACTTCATGCTGCTATGGGACATCCTGTTTGATTTGATTTAAGATGAAAAGATGAATCTTTAGAGAGGGAAGAAACAGTGTGAATCTGTAACATGGGTTCATTTCAACATTCACATACAGAGAAGAACAGTGTTAAAGGATTTTTTTCTATACGTGGCTCATCGTACAGTAAGTCTTTTCATACAGCAAAAATCTTTAAATTGCTAAATGCTTGTTTTATCTCAGCAGAAGCTTCTTTGTATCTGACACTTTTTTGTTTTGTTCTCATCTAGACTGCATTTCACTTATTTCGAGTTTGTGAAGTATTTTAATAACACAGAATGTACCTATCAAATAATTTGATATGGAAAACGCTGATTCCTATTCAAACAAAAGGAAACAAGAAGTAAAAGGGATGCGTGCAGTTTTATGTTAAAGCTTTGTAACTTCTGGGAATCAAACAAACTCATATGGTAGCACCTCCACCTTCCCCCCCCCATTACTGCTCTGTAGCTACGAAGAACCCTTGAGAAACATACATGAAAAGCCGTGCTGACATGTTGTTTTTCGTTTTTGTCCCTTTGCCATGTATATAGTTGTTGATCATTTTTAATGAATAACTTCTTCCTGCTGGGATGTCTGCCATTGCATTGGCCTTTCACAATGTATAGGGACATCCTCATGGATCTACCTTTGTAGAACAGCAAAGTTTTTCTGACCACTTAAATTACAATATTCCCAAAGGTTATTATGGAATTTTTGCCCGATCATGTTGCTCGTGTTACCACAATACTAAAGCTGCCCATGAAAGAGTCATGTCTATCTATGCCTTTCCTAAAATTGAATTTGGGTGCTCTCGGCACACTTTAGCCGTTTCGTCCAGAAATTGGTGTCACATCGTTGCCATCTGCAATACCATAAAACAATAGAGAGATTCAGTACATCAATTCAAATTATCACATGAAAAAATTGTGATACTTAGACAAATCAATTTTTTTCACACCCAATTGACAACAACATTTAAATTCCAAAATTGATCATTTAATTGATTTCACACTGGATTTTTTCAGTATTATATAAGAGTGGACAAAGCTCGATTTTTATATAATCGAATATTTTTTGTTTAGTTTGGTCAGATTTGATTTTAAACTGAAACACACATTAAGGCAAGATATTTCAGTCATTTATTCATTCATATGATTATTTCAATAATTTAATCACCATCAGTTTTCAGTTAATCATTTTTTTTTTCCGTTTTTTAAGCTACAATCTGTTTCATATACCACCTGGCTAAAGCAGAAGCACCCCTGGTTTGGACTCTCGTCTGTATCAGTGGTTCCTAACCTTGTTCCCCTGCCAGAGGGGCTCAACCTGTTCTAAATGTGTTCACGTCAACTGATTATGAACTCGTTTAAGTAACACAAAATAACCTTGTTAAATTATGCTTACACACAACTGAGCGGTAAACGTTTTAGTCACTTGGGTCGAGTCTGCTCTCCTACTAATATTAATTACAGTACAACAACCTGGATTTTTCAACCGCTTATCGATTCCCCCTAGTCTTTTCATTCATTACTTTTAGCTAATTATGTCAACTGTGCAGTATATCCATTCATTTTAACTAATAATTTAAATTGTTTATTTGTTAATCTTGATTAACTTAACCTGCTGGTTTCTCAGTGGCAAAATGTGATTTCAGCTGAAGGGCTATACATTTACTGAAGATCTATAACGCACCAAGTTGTAATTTCAAACATTTTACCCCTGTAAACAGATATGTGCATGTGTCAATCAAAACATTACTTCCATTTTTTCAAATGACTTGAGCGTTTTTAAAATCTTTCCACGTAGGTGCAGCCGGTATTGAAAATAAACCCGGTATGGGAATCCTGATCTATATTTCCTAATCCAATGCTTACATTAACATAGGCATCCTCATCAGATCTCTATCCACGCAGCCAGAAGTTTTCATCCCCTCTAACCCGCACTCAGAGATCTATCACCTGATGTATTGAAGTTTAATTCCCTTTCTCACAGTGTTGGTGTCCCATCAGATTTACCTCTCACAGCGCCAGCTGAGGTGATGCATATTGAAGAGCTTAGCACACACTTGACACCCGGGCTCTACCATTTGATCTCTTTTAGGTTCAGCAAAGCAGTGAACTCACTGTTTTGGGATCTACAAAATAAATCCTATAATTGGAAAATTTGCTCAGGATGGTGTTGAGTTCCTAGTTTATGAGGGAGTCAGTAATCCTATAAAGTGTGGATTTGCCTTTCTTTATGAGGTTCAGCACTGTGTTGGATCTTATGGACTTGCGAGCTGTCAAACAGAGACAAATTACAAATAATTGACAAAACCAGGGCCCCTGATTATTGATTGAGAAAAATCAAACATAAACAGCCTTTCCTGTGGCCGTGCCTCTCCACTGCTCTCATTCTGCAAGGCCCTGTGTAACATACAGTAACTCAAAAAGATAAATCGGAGATTCAGACTGATTTTTTGCCTCTTTCCACTCTATTGCAGAAATGTTTCCCATCTCCCACATGCCTTGTAGCAGCCCCGTATTATTGCAGATAGTCATTTTGCAATGTTGGGTAGTGGCACACCCTGTGGCAGATTTCAGACAGCTTGTGTACATGCTCTTACATTGAACAACGTCAGTCTGGATTTGTGCGCGTCAGCATGTCTTCAAGAAAGGGGGGAATCACAAGTCTTCTCTGCAGCATCTCGGAGAGTGATGGTATGAGTCTCTCTAATTCCAGTTTAAATTAAATTGTGCAATACTTAGTTATTGCATTTTCCAGAGCACTGACTGCAGAGAAACACAAACAAAATAAAACACACCATTTATTTATGTCGAAAAATTATAATTTTTTTCTGTAGCTTGCATGGCAGCAGTGTGTGTGTCGCCATTTTGATTAACGTCTGAATAGACCGGTAACAGCGAAAGCATCCAGGTAGCTTAACATTTACAGAGCTGATATATTAATACAAGCCCATTCATCTCTTTGATTATACAACACAACCGTGTTCAATATGTAATGTAACTGCACAACAATTCACCCTGAAGTACCATCAATGTAGTTTTGTAGTTTCAAGAGGAAATCATAGCACATATATTGTACTGTTTGTATATAAAGGTGCTTTAATGGAAATCTGAAACTGATTAAAACATAATAATATTACAAAATATTACAATTTTTCCAAAGACAATATGCAGTGCACCTCATGTAAACAACTGGTTAAAAGTACATGTATACTTTGGGAATCTCTGTGTGGTTCATCTAAGTCAGTAGTGCCCATAAATGTAGGAATAGAGATGTAGATTTGAGTAACTGATTCTGTTTTTCTTTCTCTAGGTTCCTATGGCCGTCTTGCTTTGTGAGGCTTCAGGTCTGCATTATTTTGGCTCTGCCTTTTTGTTGTCATCTGACATTCATTTTGCTCTGCCCTACCTTTGCTGGCGCAGCAGATACGTATAAATTTTGTCTTGATTTCTTTACATTTATTATGTCCCCAAAAATTGGGGATATTATGGAATTATTAGCGCAAGAGGAGTTCCTTTGCATCACGCAATATCCCAAAAACTTTGGGAGGCTGGATCTCTGTTTTCTTACCCACTAGTATATATCCATATGATACGGAACTGCTTAGATTTCCAGCATTTTTGGGCATCAGGACTGGCTATAAGGTGGAATTTCTTATAAATATAATTAATATTTTCATTCAAGTCTCCATTACTATCCATCCACAATCTACACCTAATGAAATGCAAATGGATCAGGATGTCATGTACTTTTATGGTGACACCCTGACGTGTCAGTTGTTGTGCTGCCATCTTGCCCTGGCTGCCGTTTTTGTGTCTCTGTCAAGGATTTGGCGGAAAAACAATTGCGGTTGTGTGTCACCCAGATTGACTGGTTGGTTTTTTTGCCTTTCTTTAGTTTTCTCCAAGTTATTTACCAACTACAATGCCAACACCAACTATTCATCTGCAGTACACAATGTGCAATGAGCGTCAGAGGTTAAGTACACACTAAAGGGCCATTTACTTTTAACAAATTTAGTATTGTAGACCGTTAAAATAGAGCACATTGCTTATTACTATGCAGAGTTCTTGCTTTTTATACATTAAATGTTTGCTTCCTCTATCTTCTACAGCTGCAGATACCGAAACCTGAACATATAGTACACCAACATTTCTACTTTCTCTTCACAAACAGATTAAACCGTTGATGATTTTTCTTTTCTTGCATATCAAGATCTTAGATTGCATCTTGGCCAGCAATCATGACTAAATGGTCATCATGCTGAGATTACATTCTCATAACAGTATGTGGTCAGGAAAGGGATCAGAAGAGTATTTTAAACAACAAATATGTAGCCATGTTTCCATTGTACAGCAAGCACCTCAAACATTCAATAGGAGTCAAATTTAGTCAAAATGAATCTTTATGAAGTAAAAATATTGCAGCAAAACAATTCATACACATTTAGATTTGAACTAAATGGCTTTGTGAGGTAAGAGACATAAACATCCGTTTGGACTAACACTGGTACGCCATGATGGGGATGGACTTTCCTGTGTCAACCTGAGGCTAAATGTGATGTGACCTTGGGTAGTTGCCCTTGGCAGATGAATTGAGGTGTGCGTGTTATGACTGTCAGTGAGCACATTTCAGATGGCTGCAGAATGACATCGACTGGCCAGCCATCCGATGGTGCCCACTTTAGCATCCACTCCCAAATGTTGCTACGTTATTTATGGAGTATAATTTGTTCAGAATTTTCTATAAATAAATGTAAAATCAAAATCAAAGATGCCAAAATCATATAGGAATTTAGAGAAGTTTAAATATTTTGTATGTATACACACAGGAAGATAATCACAGATTAATGACTATATAAGAGGCATTGTGTTTGTTGTCTTTTGTATAATCCCAAGCGATAAACTGATTGGAAGAGGACAATTGAGATAAAGGGTGAGATAATCAATTACAGCAGCAGGCTGTAAATAAATATGGCTTCATAAAGGTCTCATTTTTGTTTATATTTGACAATGATGGCCCTTTGGATTCTAAAATATACCCAATAAACCAGAAACATCTGAATAGCTCATTTATGTAGAAATTTATGTAGAGATGTCTGTAAGCAACACAGTGCACATCTTATTTGAGAGCACACAATGTAACATTTCAGAAAAACCATCATCATTCATAGACGTTGATGTTATGAAGTTTTGTACCGGCAAAAAAAAAAAAAAATCTAAAAAGTCACTGTACTCAAACCTATATCCTTGAAAATCTCCCTCAGAGCGACTCAAACATATGACGCAGATGTGTTCGTTTCAATTCAAAGAAATGCAAACGGAGCAGACAGCATCTGAGAGGAGGTGGCTAACTGCACAGCTCCTGTTCAATAATATCAACTTGCACACATATCAAAATGCACAGTCTAATGTGGGAAACCAATAGAGTAAGCAACAACTTGGTTTTTCAGTCCCTGAAAGCTCCATGCTTTACTGTGTTTCTTCAGATGAAGGCCAGCATACATCAAGGAAAGATATACTCCAAGCAGTTTACACTCTTACAAAATGAAGCACCCTCTCACTCTTCTGTAAATGCACAACTTCATACCATGTGGGATATCTTCTTCTGACATTAAACATTTCTCATGAAGCATTAACTGTGTGTTACTGTTATGATCCTGTGTTCAAGCGATGCTTTGTTATTTTGTTTCTGCCTCTCTTTCTCCCTTATTTTCTCTCTTCAGTCTGAGTGCTGTGTGTGTGTGTGTGTGTGCGTGGTAAGAGGGCTTGGCGTGCTCAAAGAGGCCTGCAGTTCTCGGCTCTTCGCTGTCAGATTGTTTCAACTGCTAGTGGTAATCTGACCAACTTCGTAATGCGAAAAAGCGCACACAAGATTTTTTCTGGAATGAATAGTTAACCTTCCTGTTTTTTTCTCCAGTGCTCAGACCTGCAGCAACTTGAATCCGCACTTGTGTTTTTTCGACCAGTGGGATTTGGGAGCTAATTCAATGCTCGCTGGACCTCACCCTCTACCACACCACTTCGACCAAACTTTCTTTAACTAACTCTTAAACCTTGTCCTAGTGTTTCTCTGTGTCTGCACTTGGATCGAACTTACAAAGAAAACCTAACAGTTACTAATATTCCTCTACCTCTGTTTCTTCAAATCCTGTTAATGAACCTCTTTTATTCAAGTCTTAGAAGAGATATTTATTTCAAATTTTAAACTTTGTTTGAGCAGCACTGGCAGTATGACAGCAATTTGCCACCTCTGTCTTCCTTATATAATGACATGTTTCCGACAAAAAAATCACTGTGGTTTCTGAACTGTGTTATCTGAATAAAATTCCAAATATCAGAATTTCGGGAAAGGGCAAAGAATCTCACGCTGTTATCTCACTGGACTGGAGTCAAGTGCAAACTGAATAAAAAGAACCATGTGAAAAATATGCATGAATATTGATTTCATTGGATTTGTAAACCTGCATGCTTGCATGACAAGTTTAGAAATCTATCTGTGAATGTGATCTGCACCACAGGTACCAATGTAGTGTCATGCCAATCACTGTGACAAAGGGATGATTACTGATTGATTTATAGATCTCATAATAAGCAGACTTTACAAAGTGCTTCACAATGCAGGAGAACAATGTGTGCAACACAAATGCATAGGCAAAGAATGTTTTAAAGGTATTTCACCAAGATTCAAAGTGGAAAAATTAAGGTCGTTTGGAATTATTTTGCT
>KV751330.1:4438007-4458791 GCA_001698575.1 Mola mola | reverse complement strand
TCGGTGGCCTCCGGATTTCGTCTCTGCTATTTGCAGATGACGTGGTCCTGTTGGCCTCATCGAACAGTGACCTCCAGCTCTCACTGGGACGGTTTGCAGCTGAGTGTCAAGCGGCGGGGGTGAGAATCAGCACCTCTAAATCTGAGGCCATGGGTCTTAGCCGGAAAAGGGTGGGTTGCCCACTCTGGGTCGGGGGAGAGTCGCTTCCCCAAGTGGAGGAGTTCAAGTATCTCGGGGTCTTGTTCACGAGTGAGGGGAAAATGGAGCGGGAGATTGACAGACGGATTGGAGCAGCGTCGGCAGTGATGCGGACGCTGAAGCGGCCTGTTGTGGTGAAGAGAGAGCTGAGCCAGAAGGCAAAGCTTTCAATTTACAGGTCAATCTACGTCCCAATTCTTACCTATGGTCATGAGCTCTGGGTAGTGACAGAAAGAATGAAATCACAAATACAAGCAGCTGAAATGAGTTTCCTTTGCAGGGTGGCTGGGCTCAGCCTTAGAGATAGGGTGAGGAGCTCAGAGTAGAGCCGCTGCTCCTCCGCGTTGAGAGGAGCCAGTTGAGGTGGTTCGGGCATCTTGTCAGGATGTCTCCTGGACGTCTCCCTGGGGAGGTGTTTCGGGCATGCCCATCCGGGAGGAGACCCGGGGTAGACCAAGGACACGCTGGAGAGATTATATCTCTCAGCTGGTTTGGGAACGTCTTGGTGTCCCCCCAGAGAAGTTGGTGGAAGTGGCCTGGGAGAGGAATGTCTGGATCTTCCTGCTCAGGCTGTTGCCCCCGTGACCCGGACCCGGATAAGCGGCAGAAAACGAAACGAAAGAATTGAAAAATTAGATCACGTGTGATGGAAGTGCATGCTGCTAAATATAGTGTGTCATTAAAATTTAATCAAATGTAAATACTTTTAACTTGAACATACTATAAAAATACCTATACATTTTTAAAATACATATTCCCTTAATCAAGTAGATACATTTAAGATGGAGGTATTATATATCATTATTGACGATAACTGATATATTTTCATTACTACCTAAGTGTTGTTTTTCTTTTGTCTCTGTTGTTCTTTCCTATTCTCTCTCCACCTCCCTTTACTTTTTCAGTGTAATTTATTTGTTTAAAAAACAAAAAAAGACTAAATACATTGGGCACACATTTGTGATTCCACTGGACACAGGCATGGCTGTACAACGTTTGGCTCATGAAACTGTTTTGTACCAACGTCTGCACTAGCATGGAGTATGAAATCATGAACAAGACACTCAATTTTTAAAAAAATCCTTACATTGTGATGCATTGATCTTTTTTTCCTTAATTTTTGTGCTTATAACATAGTTAAATGCTGCACAATCATGCAGATTCTGTTAAATAGACGAGACAAGAGGTTAGGTTTACTGTCCGGTTAAGTTTGAACTAATTTCCCTTCAAGGTTTTTCAATATGACCACATTGTTCAGTCTATTTAATGTGGAGAAAACTGCATAATTGTGTAGTTACAGGTGAAACGCTACAGTTGTGAATATTAGTAAATACATTAAAATTGCCAGCAGCACTGTTCTCTAGTACTAACCTAGAATAAGCCTCTCACCGAGCAGCAGTTTACCTCATCTTGATTACTTAATCATAAGTAATGTAATTACATTGTATTAAAACAGCAGCTGGCTCATAAAAGAACTGAAGTCTGGCAACTTCAAACACATAAATTCACTTGTTCACTTGATAGCAAGTGAACAAAAACCCTCCTCCACAGGTACATTTATACATATTATATCTAGCAGTTGCCAATAAGGGCTGTGTTTATAGTCAGCTGTGTTTATGAGAGCCCACCTCCAAGTCTCGCAGTCAAAGCCAATTCTTATAGTTTGTTTTCAGTGTTGGCATGTTGTAGTGACCCACAGTCGTCAGTGAGGTGGCGACCTGCGATGATGTGGTCCAGACCGGACACAGCTGTGTAAATATTGAGCAAGGCCAAGCTGAGGCATGGCCATCAGCCATCATGGGATCTGCACGCTCTGGCATCAGCTTGTTTGCCCAGCGGGTCTATTTGCAAATATCATGATTCCATCAATCTGTGTCTTCTATTCTTTGGCCATCACAGCACATACATTATGTTGTCTCTGTTTGACACTTATAAATAAGAATAGTGAAATCTTTACTCACAAATAATAATCATAAAATACAAAAAAAATAGCTGAGAAAAAACACTGACAATAATAAAACCAAAAGGAAATATTGACATATTTATGTGGTCAAAAATAAACCTACAGAGGATAATAACTCAATTGTGTTTTGAAAAGATTTACAAAATCAACAACCAACACAATATTGAATTTCAGAGTTCTTAGTCTCAGAATTCTCTCCATTCAATAAAGAAACTTCCCACCTACTTTAAAACCACCAAACAGAAAAGCACACTGTAGATTTTACCACGGGTTCCAAAAAAACTTGTCAAACCAGGAAAATAAAATAAGCCCCATTTTCACCAAGCAGTACCATTCAGTTCAGTTTGGAATGGTACATTTTTGTGTATTTCCATTGTCAAAAGCTGTGAATGGTGCCCTTAAAAAGCTGACCACCCTTCGCTTGGGGTACCAACCAGAGCTAAATCGAAATGTAAGGCGAGACCCACTGCAGTTCATCGATTGGTGGACAGAATCGTCACTTGCATTCAACAGTTAGGCCATCTTTCTCCTTGCAGCCTACAGCGTTTTCTCAAACAGAACCCCGTTACTTTGTATGATAAACATTCATATGCTAACAAGAAACAACATGAGGCTATAACGTCAGGCTATCCTGCCCACAGGTAATTGTACAGTGTCCAGGAGAGACCTGGAGGAGTTAATCCTGGGTTAACAAAGAGGGTTGATGACACTGCCATGATAATACTGCAGTATCTGAAACTCTGGTCTCTACAAGACATCCCATAATTCTTGGAGTTTGGATTCACACTGCATGTGGGGGCTCCAGTGATGTAATTCTGGGTAATCGCTACAGTTGTTGTGGTGACACACATCTTTCTGCAGCTTTTCTGCTGCAGAAACGTGCAAAATAATTAGAATGGGATTGTGTTTAATTTTCCATGTATCTTGATGTTTTACCATGAATTGATCACATTAATACCACTTGAGCTTTAAAGTTCAGATGTTCTCCAAAAAATGGTGATCAAATCCATGCATTAATTAGCTTAATTAATGACGTTGTTATCTTCACTGGTTAAGTTAAATATATCACGGTGATTATGGCAGGAGAGAAGGCAGCTGAAGTGCTTCTTTCCTTTTTTATTGTTTTATGCTGGGTTCTGAATTGATCAAAGGAATTAAGACAAGACTTTCATCAATAATTTCAGGTTTTCACAAAGACACTTAGGCTGATCTCCCATAATTAGGCCAGTGGGGACAGTGCAGTTCATAGCAGAATGCAGGAAACACATTTATCCCCATCCCATTCTGTTGCAAAATGTTTAATTTCCAGCCAGAGACTTGACCTGTTGGCACTTCCTGTAACACGAAGCCAGGGAGCATCCATTAATGGTCTCTGGATGTCTGCACACGCATGATAAAATGCCCCTATCAGCTTTGGAAAGCAATTGGGATTGCAAAAGAAGCAGCAGCCCTAATGTTTATATATGTTTGCTGCATAAAGCTGCAAGTGACAGGAAAGCAAGAGATACAAGCCTATTTTTCCCCCTGTGTGTCACAGTCTCTATCCTCAGCACTGCTGTAATGGCAAATGAAGACTCAAACATCAGAAGTGATGGTGTTCAGGAATGGCAGGGTGTGGGCCCAGAGCCAGACTGCTGTGTAAAAATCCCTTGATATGCCCGTTATCTGAGAAGTCTAGGACCAACTCACGGTATGATACTGAGGTTGTGCTATGGGCAGGAATCCAGGAATTGGCCCTCAAGGAAGAAATCAGCATCAACGTCGTTTTACTGCACAGGCTTAAAAGAGCAATATCAAAGGTCCGGAGGCTGATGGGTTGAAAAATAAAACAAAAACCACAAGCAAGGAGAAACTCCTACTTAGTTTGCATGTTTCTTTTGTCTGATTTGTAGCGTGAGGATTTGGAGCAACGTGAGACATCTGTCCTCATGCCTTATCTTTAGTGTCTCACTTTCAATCTTTTTCAAAAACTTTCTATTGTCTGTTTAAGCTTGTTGAACCATTTCAGCCTCATTTCTTGGCATTTTGTGGAATTAACTGTCTTTCTTAGAGTTTTTCATCTAGCAGAATTTTGTTGGACTCTAAGCATAAGTTATAAATGGCATAAGTTGCCAGTGAAAGTTAGTGAGGTTAGCGGCTAACAAAAACATTAGCCAATGATGTGATCAGTTAAAGAGGTGAGTACAACCTGAATAGCTTCTCTTGTGTTATTCAGAAATGTGTGGAAAAAATAGATGAATAAATGTAATGCCATGAAAAATACCTATCATAGTAAAAAACTAATTTATACAGATGACACTTCAAAAGTATCATTTATGCTTTTCATTAAAGCATTTCAGCATTAAATACCTGTGATAACATTTTAAGGTGGTTTGAAAATATGTAGATCTAAATGTGACGGAGTTTTTATTTAAAATGTGGATATTTTAATTCATCCATTCAGTCATTCATTTATAACGGACAGTTAACTACAAGAATGCAACAGAGAAGAGTGAACATATTTTCATGTCGAAGTCTTCGTTTTACCCCGGTGCACCACTGCACGCCTAGGAACCCTTAGAATATGCCTCTCTAGTGTCAGATTAGAGATTAGCTCTGGCTGTCTAGTAAATATTTTAAAAATAAGTTAATTAATTCTTCACTCTGATATGGCCAAAATTCACCTACCATAAGATGCTTTTCATAAAAGATTTATATACTGTAGATACCTGAATATCAGGGGTCTGAACACTCTAAAGAGCAGCTTTAGCAACAGAACGATCCAACCCCGCTGCTGCAAGGAGCGATATAGGATGTCGTTCCTCTCAAGTGCAATTAGACTCTTCAACACCTCTGTTATTAGACACTAGACACTTTACCTGGTAAAATCATTCACCTTCTCCTACCTGCACTAAACTCTACACTCTCAGAACGTCTGTATATACTGTTAGAATTTTACAACTGGCTATACTGTGTATATTTTTGTACTTTGTATTTCTATTTTATGCTTTATACCTTATAGTGTTATATGGCCACTGGTCACCAGAACATTCTTGCTGCTGTGACGAATTCATTTCCTTGCAGGGATTAATAAATTAATCTCTATCTCTATCTATCTATCTATGACAATACATCACTTGCGATGTTCCCAGGTGCAGCTGCAACAGTTGCACCATTCATTGGTTCTTGAATGCCATAAAAGAAAATTATTGCAGGTTTGCTAAATGCCATCTGGTTGACGCTTCTGTTTATAACTAATACTACAGTTGGCCTGTTGCCATTAGAACTGCTCACTGGGCTTTAACGAAAGACATATCTCATTCCTGATTTTATGTCTTTTAAAATATATGACATCCTCACCAGATTGTAATCATATTACCCAAGTTAAATGGGAAGCTACAACTGACCATTAGCAATTTTTTTTTTTTTTTGACTATCTGCAATGTGTAGAAAGTACTGTAATAGTGGATCACCTTGTGTGTGACATATAACATAATATCCATTTTGCTGCAGTATAAGCCTCCAGATATATGTAAATGTAAAACCAACAAAGTACTAACTCTTTTTACTCTCTAAATTTAACATGTGGCTTCTATAAAAGAAAAATGTTATATTTGCCAATTTAATTTTAAATGTTATTTTTTATTAGCAACATTCAGAAAGCACAGATATACTTCTTCTGCTAAAAATGCAATCAGAAAATTACTAAAATCCCCTGTTTGTCTGTGAGAGGACATGGCGCGATTACCATGGAGTAATTTATGCTACAGATGTCTGCAGCTGAACACTGCCTATACAGTGTTAAGAGTTATGATTAATTTATGTGTTTGGATAAAAGCATATAACCCAGCCCTATTAATAATGCTCTTTCGCAAAATGAGATCATATCTTGTAAAAAACTGAATAATTATAAAAATTAATCAATTGACAGTCTGGACTATAACCCGAAAAAGTTGGAAAGTCATTCGTTCTTCCGCTTAGTCAGCCTGCAACAGGGAAAGTGCTTTATTTAAATAATCCTCCCATGAATGGCTATGCAAGTATTATAAAACATTTTAGTCTGAACACAAGCTGGGACTATTTACTGGATGGCTGATCAGGTGAACATTTACAGCGTGTATGTGCATGTGTGCGTGGGCTTGCCTTCCATTCAGTTTTGTGATTATTTAACTGTATGTTTAAGCATAATTAGCCACATTATTGGTTGAGCGAGAAACCACAGTCATTCACCTTCAACCAGCACAATGTTAAACTCAGCGCCATGTTATCAAATCTGAGCCCTGGCCTTTTCACTGGCTCCAAACGCTCTTTGTCCAAATCCCTCTGCCCATATCCCTTTGTATTAATGGCCACTAATACGACGAACTGATTAAGCACTATTAACTTGCAAATTAGTTCTTTTGTTCTAACTTTATCCCCATCAGCCTGTCCATTTTAAACACCCTTCGTCCAACCACAGAAAACTGAACGTACTGTCACTAATGTAGCTGAATTGTCCACTCCAAGCTTCAAGTATGTCAGCATGAATTGTGCACAAAATCAGTGAAAATAAAGTGCCGATTTTGGCATCTTCCATGATAATGCAACCAAAAATACAGATTGGACTGAATGGGTTTCACTGCATTACCATACAACGATAACAAAACTGGAAATAACAAAGGCAGAAGCATTGTTTACTGTTGACTAACCATGCATCTCTTGCAGGTGGATTTTCATACAATATGAAAATCAAAAGAAACCAGGCATGAAAAAAATGCATGTTTCAATTGTAGAATAAAAGCAGAGGATGAAATACATGTGAATTCTAAAACATGTGGAAACAGTAGGTTGAGAAGCTTGAGGCATAGAAGACTTTACCCAAAGGAGACTGACTACACGTGTTAACAAAAAAGCAAATACCTCTCTAAAACAATGTATAATGTAATTTACAGTACAGTAGGTTTTTTCCCAGAAAATAACAATGCTTTCACCAGAAGAGGGTGTAAATGTTGGGTAGAAAAAGGTGTCTGCATGGCTCAGATAATTACAACAACACTGCAGTGGCTAATATACAAAGAAATCAAATGGCAAGACTATAAGTGGATACTCCCTATGTGGAAAGTGCTTTTGAATCACTATTACAGCACTATATATATTTTGAAGATATGGTCAGCATCAAGTTCAATCAAACATGCAACCCAGAATCAGTGCAGTCCACATGCACTATGAGATGCCGATCGTTCTGAACAAGTCAAGTGTTGAGCAGGAGATTTTTTTTTCCTTACTCGAGTGCCCTGTAACAAATATGATGAGATGTTGTTATAAAGCTTGGGAGAGAGGTGCAATACTCTGTCCAACAAAGACTTTAATAATTAAAGTGGGAGAAAGCTACAGCATACTGCTAAGTAAAGGCCAAAACATTGTAGCTGTCACTTACAATCACCTAATGGATGCAAATGCCACAACTGTGCATGTAGTTGAGAAGAAAATGGCTTTGCTCATCTTAATCCAAGGCAATCTAGTTAAGGAAATGCCTTGGACACTCCATCTTACCTGAGGTGCCCTTTATTGAAGTATGACTTGTGCCTGCTTAGACCAAATGGATGCACGCTAAGTGTGTCTGTGATGCTGTCTCCTGTTTGGTTGTAAAGAGGTATAATGAAAGCAGCATGCTTTCTCAAGTAGTAAGACAGCTTCGTCAAAAAGACTGCTCTACATCATTGGCGAGCGTTGATGTCATTTAGATAAGAAAGGTCTGTTGAAGGGCCAATTGTTTTTAAAATTAAAGCTCTACTTTTTTAAAGACATGCTTCACTAAATAAGCCTTACCAGGATGACACAATGAGATATTATTCAAATTCTGTTTCTGTTTCAGAAAATAAAGATAACATGAAAGGAGACATCTAAACGGCATTATATTGACACTGCAATCATGCTGCATGCTGCAAACTTGGGGAAAAAATTGTATTAATAGGTTTCTCTTAATGTAGTGTATAAACTACATATGGTCATTCATACAATGTGCCACATGTTTGAATATATTCCCCCGAAAGAATACATTTTAAATTCCTATTAAACATTACAGAACTTTCATCTGGAGGTAAAATGTCAGTTTTTTCAGTTTAGTTCTTGAGACATCCTTCGTTGGGCTACGCAGTGTAACAGAGGTGCAGGATAGTAGCAGAGTCAACGTTCAACCCAACGTGGGGGGGATCAAAGCACTTTGTGCAACACTGATCATAATGTGGGTGGTGTGGCCCTTGTCAGAATTGATAGATGAATGTTGCAGGAATGGTCACATACTGCCTGCGGGCTATAGTGCTAACACGGTTTCAGTGAGACCAGGTTGTGAGACCTGGTTGCACGCACGCAGACGTGACTCATTCGTTGCTTTAGGCTGTAAATCTGCCATATGAGCTGAGCAGTGGCATGACAGGGCAGGCACAAGGAGTGAACAGTCTGTGTCCTTAACAATCAGCAGTGCCAAACTGAGAATGTTGCCAAGAATGAAAGACTCTTAGCCGATGCAGAAAATGATATTTCTAACTAATTTCAGCCTATATTTTCAGATACAATTTGTATATTCACTATGCATCACAACAGCAGGGCAGGGCGCACATCGTTCAGCGGCTTAGCAGAGTCCGTCACAGTGTTCATTATTACAGAATGGTATAAATCCTCTAATTTTGCATTTCACCATAAAATCGCCACTGGCAAAGATACTTTGCCAAGACACTCTTTGACACGACAGTTCGCTGTAAAGTCAAAACATCAACCTCATGGTAACACCAAAGGAGAAAGTCAAGGGATGACCAAAGTTGGTAAGGTTCATCCTGCGCTGACCATGAATGCCCATACAAAATATCCCAGTAATTAATTTAGTAGTGATCGAGGTATCATTATCCGGACAGACCAACATTCATCCTAAGCTACATTACCATTCAGTCCGATTCAGATACATATTTTACCAATCTGTTGATTCTTCAGGCATAGCCTGGCATTCCAAAGATCATTATCACCTCTAAATAAGGATTTTCCTGGCAATTATACAAATGCAGCATCATATGCATGTATTTTATTTCCTCATGCTTAAAGTGCAGTTTGTTGTCGATCTTGGCTGACCACTTCAGCACCTCTTAAGTGTAAATAAGCTGAATGTAAAGCAGCAAAACCTGATCTTTAATCACAGATAACGATGAGATTTTTAAAGTTTCCACTTGCAAGAAAGAGCGTGTTAATAAACAACTATTGTTGTATTGTTTTCAGTGCTTAATTCGTGCATTGAGCAGCTGAGAAAGACTACAGGTGGCTATAAAGTAACATTATTCTGGAGAATTTAGAGTAAAAAACACAATAATATTTGAAAACCTGAACGACGTGGCTGTTAAGTAAAATGATAATGCAATAAGAAAAAAGAAAAAAAGTTTTGAAGAACCTCATCAGAGATTTGATGGAAAAAGTGACGCTTATTAAAAATAGCTAAGTAAAGAATTCCGGAAAGCTTCGACAGATAGGACAGAAGCATGGCCCATAAAAAATATGCAAACGACAACGCCTGGCCCAGCTGGAACCAATGCAGGTCCCTGGTGATCGTACTCATTGCGCATTCTTACGCACCGTTGGAGGAAACAAACGGCAAACCTCAAGGGGACAATGTAGAGCTAATGTAAAACCCTGACATAAAGGAAACTTCTAACACACTCAAAATGAGTTAAAGCTAATGAATACATCATTGAAGGCACAGAAACATTCCAATGAATAAATGCTATCAATGGTGCCTCGTTTAAGAAATCTTTGATAACCCGTGCTTATGTACAGTGACCTACCTACCTGCATGCTGTGTAAGTGAAAGTAAATCCTCCTCATGACTGCATATCATGTCATGCTCATAAACACGGTTTTAAGCGAGGGGGGCAAGTATGAATGATGGATGTTGTTCAAGGACATAGCCATGATCATCTAACCATAATGCCCTCAGTACTCCAAAAAATATCTTCTATTTTGCAGTCATACGGCTTGAGCGTGACAGTCATGGATCTTTAACTCACCTATTGCAGGATTAGCTTCCCCCCACCCCCCGCCCCCCTAATATTTTCTTTGGAGTCATTGCCTTGAGCTTAGCATGGTCTGTTCTCAGTCTCTTATGTCTTTTGGTATCAGCAGTCAACGCCAACAGCAAACAGAGGTTAAAAAGGTCACAAATCCAAAGCAAATCTGAGCCTTCAGTGCTCAAGGTCTATTATTTCATGCAACGCTGTTTTTCCAGAAAAACAAACAGATGTTTTATGTAGAGGGAAAAGGGGAATTAATTGATCCAAGCCAAACAGAAATTTCCCAAACGTTGGCCTGATAATAAGCCACCCGTCATCATTAGGATTGATGGCACCAATTTATTATTAATGATTCGTAAAATGAGATCCAGTAGCCCCATTTTAAATACATTTTCCATTACAGGGGAGCTGACAAGCAACACTGCTGATTTCACCACCAAAGCCTTTCACTGTCCTCCTTCCTCCCTCTGAAATACAGTATCCCTCCTTAACCCAGCAGAATGTCTCATTTTTGGTGATGCTTGGACTGCTCCAAATTGAAAGCATTTGTTACAAAGCTTAGGTGAATTTCAAGCTCTGTTACAGTGTCGTGATATTGAGGTGTTTTGTTTTCGTCTTTTTTTGCCTGCCAATGACCTGAGATTCTGCAGCCATCTGGTATGATATGAATATCTGTTAATCAATCATATCATATATAGTCACAGGATGGATCCAAATGATAAGATGTCTTTTACATGATTCATAATTGAGAATATCCCAATTTCCTATTGGAAAAGAATGTGACAAACTAGTAGTAAACACAAGTAAGCAGATGCCTGCAATGTCAGTGTAACTTACATCTGAAACATTTCCCCAACAGCACTGAAGAGGACTTGCCTTTTAGCTAAAAACTGCAGTCAGAATTCTTTTAAATTAGGGTCAGACTAAACCCCCTCAACTTGATGAGACATTGCATTTGATTTAAATACAGATGGCATTTAAACTGCCCTTGGGGCCGCAATAAGTTATTTCACAGACTTCCAAACTAGACATCTACCTTCTTACAGTAGATAAAGCTTTCGCTCCAAAACTACCATTAGCAACGCCTTGAGTGAGCTCAATAATTGATGACAACGCATCCATGATAATTAAAGGTTAAGTGTGCGCCTGAGTAGAAGTGTTTTTTGCAGTTTCAGGCCTGGTGGATGCGTGTGTTAATCAGTATTTCTCTATCCACAGTCGGATTCCATGTTTGCGTGTGGTTGCACTCTTGCTGAATAGGTGGTGATTCCTGTTGAGCTGTGAAAACAGCTCTGCAACATAGCGTTGGCTTGGCATTCATCCTCCTTTACATTCATGCATATGTAAGGGGAGTTTGAGGAAGTCATTACTTCAAAACAGCTGAGATGTGTAACTTTTTGAATGTAGTATTTTTCTGCAGCACAAATTCACATCAAAGTTTTGCACTCTTTTCAGATTTCATGTAAGATGTTAATTAAATCAAGATGCCTATGTGAGTGTTGTATGTGAGCACAAAACACAGACCAAGCATGTGACAGGTTTCAGTGTGAAAATGGGTGATAACTGGGTGAGCTGTAGATTTTTCAGACCATATTTAACATCAGAGGATAAACTAAAATGAATATGCTATCAATATCTTACCACTGTATGTTGCCAAATAACTCCCAGAAGATTGTAACCAGGCCTGGATTTTACTCCAAAATGGCCGTTTATAGGGAGTTCTGCAGACACCAAAAATACGTGGTGTCTTAGCAGTTTCTTAATGGTGTGACAATACATCGTGAATCACGACTATCGTACCATGAAGCCTCTATCAAATTCTATGTCTGTTTGAAAATGTGTATTGTGATACTCTGATAACATTAAATATCATCTAGTTCAATATAAACACAATTTATCCCACAAGAACTGTACAAATGATTTTCATTATATGCAGGGATGTAACATGAAAAATAACAAGAGTGAAATTAGGGTCAATATCACATCCTTCTGCAATGGTGAAACAATCAGTACCATTCAATGCAATAGTGCTCAAAAATGAATTAGTAAGGAATTTTGTATATTTTCCATGTGTACATCACTATGTCATATCACACATTGATTTGAATCTAGATTCATATGCTTTGATTCAATTCTAAAACCATTCATTGTTTATGTGAGGCGATTAGGTCCAATTCTATCCAATGCAATTTTGTTTTGATTCAGTCTGATTCAATGCGACTTGATTCAATACAGTACATTCTGATATAGTTCCTATCATTTTTTTTTTTTTAACGGAGTCATTATTTGAGAGATTAAGTCAATATTTGGCACTTAATCATGATTCTACAGATCTTACAATATAGAATTTTGTCCAACTTTCCACCTTTCTTGTAGAATCCAAACATTCACTTGAGGGTGGCCTGTAAACAGCAGCTGCAGACATGTTGTTATCTTAGCTCCATGGCAACAACATGTTAACGTGCATTGCGGGGGTATTAGCTGTTCACAGAGTTGCATCGCTGTCACAGCGGGTGCAGCAGAGTGCAAGGATCTTTACATGGGGCGGAGCTGCAGCTGTGAACTGATTAGTAGCATCAGGATCACGTCGTCGACCACTTTAGAGTACATTTGTCCTTAACCACAGATCTGCACATTGGTACACTCATATCTTAGTTGGGGAAAAAACAGTTATCAGTTCAGACCAGTTAATCTTTAGTAAATGTATATTCATGTTTCATGATACATATCCAATCGTATTTTGTGTATGGTGATTTTTATGGAATTGGGAATATAGTATATTGGTAAACCCCTACTGTTAATACTTTTATACTTCCGTGGAGTCAGCGTCCCATAAACGCACAATAGATTCTTCATATGAATAATACGGACAAAACTAAAATAGTGACCTATTTGCAGGAAGCCAGTCAGGATTTACATTTGAGATTGTCAAACCATCCTTTTTTTTTTTTTTTTTTTTTAACAAACTAGTATTGTAGATTTTCTCCATTTTTTGTCTTTAAATGATTGAATGGCCAGTTTGTCTCTACTGAATACTAATTTGTCCTCATGTGAGTACAGAGCAGCTTTATCTCCCAGTCCAGCTATGTGCAGCAAAGAGCATCCAGTGGTGTTAATCGTAAGGGGCCAGACAGATCTACTATTTGACTTTATTTAAAACACAATGCATCAATGATAACTTGATGAGCAGTACGGTACAAAGCAGACAGATATGAACTCTGGTGTGCACTTTAAGATTTCCTGTGCTGTTGGATTGTCTTTTGCAGTTGCTCTCTCACACATGTTCTATCCTTTACCATACTCTTTGAATAATGCTTTCCTCCAAACATGATTTCAAATTGGCCCACTAAAATTTGCATCCATCGGAACTAGTCTATTAGAACACACAGGAGTATAGTGTAAGCCTGTGAAACTAACGACAGCTGTTGTTCTTTCATTCGGTGATTGGTGAGTTTGCCCACTTTTTCATTCTTTTGGAGTCGTTGCTTTCAGAACCTTGTGCATATTCAGCTTGTCCTGGCCTCATTGCCAGGATGACCCACACTGCTTCAAGTGTCTCCGCCATGCCCATGCAGAGGGTACTGTCATACTAAAAGATGGTTTCAAACTCACCAGTAGCCGAAGGGAAGAAATACATTTGTTGGCGGTCTCACAGGCTTATATTCTATGTCAGAGTCTCCATGTATTCAAATGAGCTTGTCCATGTGGCTGGCTACATACATGCAGATAGATGTCAGTGTTTCAACATGCGACCCTGATTGGAGGAGACATAAGATTGGTGAAGACGAAGGCTTGGTGTGTGAGTGTCCCTACTTACACATGACACTTGAAAGTGGTCTGCAGGGAGTTGACTCTGCACTGACACCTGGAAGCTTGCCTGGGCTGCCAAGGTTCAGTTATATAAGGTCAGTTACACTGACCTTGTGCCGTTCATTGTGGTAGGCTAGTATTGTTCTCTGAAACATATAGATAAGTAGTTCAGAAATAAGTAGGGTAAATACACCCTTAGTTCAACTGATTCTGGCAATACAATACTGAAACCCAAATTGTTCCCCATGCTGGACCCTCAGTGTATAAGTGTGTGTGAATGGTTAATACTTCTGATGAGCAGGTGGCACCCCGTGTGGTGGTCACTGCTGCCAGTCTACGAATGTGTGTGAGAATTGGTAAATGCTAACCTGTAGTGTAAAAGCGCATTGGATGGTCAAGATGACTAGAAAAGGCGCTATATAAATACAGGACACTTACCATTTTGTACTCACGTGGGTACATAACTTGTTACATGAATAACTTAATATGATTATATGTTTACCAGGTGATTGTTGCAAAAGGAGATGAACTGATGGTCAGAGTGAGAATTTTTCAGATTTGTGAGACCCTTTTAGATGGTATAATAGAATGCTGGGCCATGTTGCGGCATCATATGAGCCACGATGAATCTCCCTCTTTATGTTTTTCTGGCCCTGGGTTGTGTTTTTGTTTAAACGCACAATAAAAGATGGTCGCCTCATTGAATTTAAACATTTCTAGCAACCCATGGCATATAACTGGTGTATTACAGCAATTCTTTAAAATTTCACAGTAAACATTTTACACAAAGTGCATTTAACCTTAGAAATATTTGAGCATCATAGAGTTGCTACTCCCCCAACACACATACACCTTTATTGTTTTTTAAACTACTTAGCTTACCAAATGGGGACTGCCATATCAAGCACTTAAGACAACAGTTCAGTGAAAGGTAGATAATTGAAAATATAGTATCTTCCCCAATACCCTATAGAGACATGTTAAACTGCTTAGAATGAATTCACATATGCTACTTGAACAGGGTCTCACACATAAACACAGGTTCTCACTTGTGTATATGCTACAGATGTGCAGACTGACAAAGAGGCAGAAACAGGGTATGCATGCACATATTCATCCTCCGTTACTTATCAAAATGTGCATTTTCTTTTCATGCTCTTGTAAAATGCAAGAGCACTGAGAACCATTTTTCATATATACTACAGTCCCCTTCCATTATTCATATGTGTGATACAGTCTGCGTAAGTCTGCCTGAAACATTAAATAAATTCATTCAAAACACAGTCAGTACTGTTCCATTTAATTAGCGCATTTTATGCACTTAACTGCAATTTGAATAATATGATGCAAATCACTCACTTTTGAGACTTTAAAGGGAGGATACTTTTACTTTCCACTTACTGAGGCAGGAGCAGGAATTTTTACAAAAGGAGAAAATGTTCCCTCCAAAAAGCCATCAGCAGGGTCTGGCCCACTGCTTTTGACTCAGCTGTGAGCCTTGTAGCACTTTGTACACACCACATGTGTTAAGCTAATCACCACAGAACAGCTGCAACTGTTCTGCAATTGCATAGCAGATGGAAATATATACCCCATACTGACCTCATTTGGCTTTTTAATTCTTTAAAGCAAACCATCTTCCCAAATAGGTTACTGTAGTTTATTTTTAAAACTATTTATTTATAAAACCGAATTATATTATTATATATAGGTGTGGGAGGGCTTTCATAAATTGCTTCAATGTCTCAGTCCCCATGCAATCATGGCAAAAGGCCTAAACTGAATATGAAGTGCATTTCTCTTTAAAATAATCCAGATTTATTGAATTACATATCTGCTTTATATTTATCATTTGCACTAAGAATATAAATCAATCAAGAATTTTTAATCTTATATAGTATCTCAAAGCACAGAGGACTTTCAATGAGCAATAGCTATTAAATTACAATGTCAACGTAACATAAGCTACATAAAATTAGACACTATTAAGTGCTCAACAAGTAAAAAGAAAATATGTGCCAAGGCCTGTGTAGAACTGCTTTTTAATACACAAGCTGTTGAAACTTCAGAGGGATGGCATATTGGCTGCACAAAGTGTGCTGAAGCCTTTTTACTGGGGCATGAAAGAATTGATTGCAATATAAAGACATTTTAATGAGACTGATGATCACTGGAATTCCAAGCTAATTTGATCGAGTATCACAATAAAATGCACCACCACCACAATTTTGTAAATGTGCATCAAACAAGTCGACCTTAAGAAATCTAATTGTAAGAAAATTAATTATTTTTCAATGGATTTGTGGCCAGATAGAAAACTGTGACTGCTCTTTTCTTTAAACACATGCACTTTTTTTGTAAACAGCATTTGAAGAGGCTAATCTGACCTACTTTCAACATCTCTTGGTCTACCAAGAAACTAACATTAAATATACCAAAATTCCTAATACTCATATCAAGCTAACTCATCTGAATAATTCACTTGGAAATGTTTGCACGGTCAAGGCCTGAGCCAATGCATGATTAATTTGCCTCTTAGCTTAGTTTCTACTCTACATACGTCTATCAGATTGAATATTTTTAGGGAATGGGTTGTGCCTTCCCAGAATTTATGATGACTGTTAGCGGCACTGGTACGAGCGCAAAACCAAGACAGTTGGTTCTTTTCAATAAAAAAGAATAAATTAATCACAAGCCAAAACTTTTTCATTCTTATATGTTGTATGTATGCTAACATATAATCCTAAAGGCTAAAGAAGTCTCAGAGGGGAATTGGAGTCAATTCACAATAGTAATTGTGACATATTTCCTTCTTACAAGATATACTGAACTAAAATAGGATGGGGAATTTTAACTAAAACACTATTATTCAAACACCGGTCACTGAATTTTGAACAATGATTGAAAAATCTCACTCTATTTTCCGCTCACATTCTGTACCAACAAAACATGTGTTTATACATATTTATTGACACATATACAAAGGGCCACAAACACATGCTTTAGTTTAGTTATTCTGGCCTCAGGGCATCAATAAGTGGACTGAAATGAAAGTCGTACTGCAAATGGTAAGACTAAAACAAAATAACAATAAAATAAGATATCAAATTGAAGCTGGTTGTTTTTTTTAACTTAATCTGGTCAACAATCAACATAAAAAATAACAACCACACATAAATATACATTTAAAATGCATCATTTCAATGAGCAATTACATTAAAATGTCACCAGACAAACCTGCTGCAGAACTCTTTGCTGCATAATGTGGCACATAAATGGTTACTGAAACAAAAAAAATGATGAAGAAAAATAAACAAACAAACAATGGGGCTGGTAATTGGCTTCCTGAAGCTTGGTTCCTCTACTAGGGTCCCAGGAATTTGAAGGCTCTAAGCCGTCTATAAACGGTTCCTCAGATTATACTTCTTTATAAAGAATTCTGTGGATTTGTACCCGTATTAAGGTAATGAGGTGAATATTTGTTTTAAACAATCATCTAACAAGAGATGGATTCATTAATTGCTCCTATTTCTTCAGCAGCGTTTTTATCAAGTTCTGAACCCAACACTTTATGATAATGTTTTTTTCCTGTGAGAAGCACTGAAAGTTGACTTTAAACAGTTTGGCTGGAACAGGGTCAAGAACATAAGTGGATGACTTTATCCTGCTAATTGCAACACTGATAGCATCTTCTGTCATCATATTATAGAATAACACTTTAAGTGGAGATTCATTGACAAGAGAGATACCATGCAGTTGCTCCCATTAGCATTACTGACTCACACAGTGAGCATTGTTTTGTTCAAAAACTAAAAATTCTTCACAAAATTACTGTTTGAGAAGCATTTTGGTCTTTTTTTTAAATGAAATGTGCTTTCAACTGGCATATCGCATTTTTCAACGGTGAGTTTCAGTTTGAGTGCCTTTATTTAATTTGCAGAAAACCAAAAGTATCTGCTGAAAACTTCACTTTATTATCAAGATCATCAACTGAGTCAGTGGTGGAGGTGGAGTTGTATTCAGCACAAGTGAAAAGGTAGCCTTAGCCAGATTCACAGCACAGGTCATCAATATTAAAAGAAATGAATGAGTCAGAGTGAGCACAAAGTGCCTGCCTATAATGACCACCATGAAAGATTAAAATGGTAAGAAGACCCAAATGGAACAGTTAGAGCAGGTGAAAGAAAAAAGCGACAATATCTGCCTCTTCTTTTGTTTTTTCACTGTATATAAAGCTGTACAAGTTGTCTAACAATATGACTGGACCATATCTGAGATTGAAATACAAATTAAGGCCATGCATTAATGATTAAAGTCCTGCAGAGTGTATCTAAATTGTGTTTTATTCCAACAGTTAAATTAAATTGGGGAAGCTGAACTTGTCACAAATGTTTATAACAGTATAGAAAGAAATATCAATGATATTGCCATTATCTTGGCAAAACGTGTCAAGCACTTGACCAATGCAATGCGCCACAGGAGGATTAATGATATTCTTGAGCTGATTAAGTTGGTGTTTGAGGGCGGTTGAGCTCAGTTGGGATGACCTTGGAAAAGGGCAAGCAGTGTTGCCCACCCCTGCACTTATGTGATCCAAGGTCATGGTTTTGTGTCATGTTGGAACACCTATCAATCAGGAGCAATAGTGCTTCCTTTCCAAAGACACACACACACACACACACACATCAATGATACAATGATGGAATTACATACCCTCAAAATGATACTGACACCAATAGAATACTTGGAGGCATTCAGTTGTGCAACATCCCATCACTTAACTGACAACTCTAGCACACCATTTTTCACTTCCCCACTCCACAGACTGTACTGGGTGCAGCTGCAGCCATAGTGGCCTACTCACCCACTGCATTACATCAAAGATGGTTGAAGTGATTGGCTGCATGAAAAACCATTGAAATTAGTTTGTTATTTTCTAGAACGTACTACAAAAGTAGCTGAAGCGTTTGACTGAAGAAGCTGATACTACTTGGTACTGGCTTATTCCAGCAGATACCTTAGAGGCACTGAGGATCGATAGCCAGCTGTACCATTAGATATTTCCCAGGCTGAGGAATAAAATAATAATCCAACTAGGACTGAAAATAAATGAAATGGTTGTTATAAAGAAAATTACAAAATCTGTATCAATATCACATTCAAATAGTGTAGCATGTTGCACTTTTGTTTTGTATGCTTTATTGACTTTAATGCTGCTAGTTTGAATGCCAGGTGAAACTGATGGAACAACAAACAGAAACGCAATGGGGGCTTTAGACAAAAAGCAAAACAAAGCTTTAAAGATGGTGCTTTCACAGGAGCCCTTTTGACTTGACTTGTTATAACAAGAGAAGCAAAGGTAATACTAATAATTAGCATTAGTTTATATGCCTATATAATGCAGCTGGATAACTCAGTGGTTAACACCACTGACTTTGTAAAGGTCAACCTTAAGCAGTGCGGGGCGGTGCTTGGTGACACACCGCACCGCGCAACCTCCGGGTACCCAACTCTCCTCTCCCCTCCGGGGTTAGGAGGGGGGTTCAATGTCTCCTACATATTTTGGCAAGGTCCTTAATATTACCCGCCATACCTCAGATATGAGTGCAATCAGAATTAAGAGAGCGATACCAGTTTGAGTTGAATGCGAGCTATAAGGGGCAGTACCCTCAATAGAAAAGAAGGTTGAAGGATAAGATCAAGGCAACGCGGAGAGACGTTAGCCAACTTAGGGCAAGACCACTAAAGTACCTAAGAAGTACAGCAAGCTGTCCACAACTTAGGCACTGGAATGCAAAACAGAGGCTCACAGCCCTGGCTGCCCTCCTGAAGAGGTATGCTAGAGACATGGAGGCCCAGAGAATAAACAGGATGTTCACCACTTGAGCCATCCAAAGTGTACTCTCAGTGGGAGGGTAATAAGATGAGGATGGACCCACCCAGGGTGAGACTGTACAGTACTGGAAGGGCATATATGCTAAGAGTGAGCGAGACACTGACTCACTGATCCACATCACCACGCTCTACAGAAATGACGTTGGAATGTCATTCGGGCCAGATAAATGTAGCCGAATGATATCAAAGAGATGCAAGATGATCACAACTGAAGGGGTTGAATTATCAGAAGGCAACATAATGTTCAGCACAGCTACAAATACTTGGGAACTCGCAGGCAAATGGAAATCATGAAGAGGCCGCACAGAAGTCAGCCACAGCCAAATACCTATGTAGAGTAAGACAGGTCCTGAGAAGTCAACTAAATGATCAGAACAAGATCCGAGCCATCAACACCTATGCCCTGCTCGTCATCAGATACCCTGCTGGTATAACAACCTGGCCAAAGGAGGAGATAAAGGCCGCGGATATCCAGACAAGGAAGCTCCTTACCATGCATGGATGGTTTCACCCTAAGTCCAGCACCCTGAGGCTGTACCCTAAGCAGAAGCCTACGGATTAGTGAGCATCAGAACCACTATCCAAGATGAAACAAAAAGTGGCTAATCAAACGGATATTGTGGTGGTTGAAAAACTGGAGAAGAGGATGTGGGGAGTAAAGGCATCAGTGGTACCCATGGTGATAGGAGCACTTGGGGCTGTAACCCCCAAACTGGGAGAGTGGCTCCAGCAAATCCCAGGAACGACATCTGAGATCTCTGTCCAGAAGAGCGCAAACCTAGGAACAGCTAAGATACTGCACAGTGGACCCGAGCTTGAAGGTAACACACAGAACGCCCACAGAGGGTGAGAGGGGAATTTTTTAAAAATATTTTCCATGCATATATATATTTTTTATTTTTATTTTTA
>KV751330.1:4423539-4437911 GCA_001698575.1 Mola mola | reverse complement strand
ACAATGGTTAAAAACATTTGACATAATTTAGGGAAAACTTAAAGAAAACTTCATCAAATATGACAAGTTATTTTGGAAATGCTGCAACTTGAAGTTACTTGTATGCCTAACCTGGGACTGCTTAATCTGTAAATCTTGAAGTGACCTGGTTTTACTGCCAACCTTAACTGTATATTATGTTCGTGTATATGCTTCCTTATGCATGAGTTGACGATGCAAATCACATTCAGATTTCCATACTCTTAAATAAATTAAAAGTGAGTTGAAAACGTGTTAATGTGCATTTTAAATGTAATAAGGATGACTATTAAAGATGGGCCACTATAGACAATTCCTTGGTGGACTAGTCTTTCAGACTAGTTGTGCTTGCCACTTGCATCACAAGACCAGGGTAAACCATGCTATATCCACACTACCAAATATTCATAGTAAAATGTTTTTAAAAAAGAAAAATCTCTGTCCAGATGAGTGTAAGGCTATCGTGTTAACTGCAAAAATGAATGATTGCGATATTAACAAGCCATCCACAGTAAATGGCAAACCGCCACAATCACATGTAATCTCACATTTTTAGGCAGAAACAAAGGCAACTGTAACAGTGGCTAACTCCTGTGCCTAAGCCCATGCTAATTAAACAAGTGCTATAATATGAAACTTTACTTTGCCCCTTCAAGAGCTTTTCAGCAATGGGATAAAAATGTGTCACATAATTCTAAGGAAATATGTCAAATCTGTACCCCCCCCCAAAAAAAAGAATGTGAAACGTGGGAATACATTGAATCTGAGGTCTCATCTAACAAGCTACCATTCAGCTACTGAATCAGAGCTTCCCTCTCCATCTAGCAGCTTATGCTAGTGTAACTGTGGACAAAAGGGCAACCATTATTACATTAAGTTGAGCTGGCAGTGGCTTTGAGTTATGATTTGGCAATGACGAACATAAACTAAGGATTGCACAGTCCAATCATGGGCCTACGTCACACCATAGAGAGTGTGTTCTCTTAGAGGTGGTTGATCTGACAAGAACAAAGCACTAAATGTCAAAGCACACATTTATAATGATGAGCTTCAAAAGTTGTATTAATCACATATTAATTTTACAGTATATTGATGATCTGACTGCAATAATATCACACACTGAGGTTTTGAGCCACCGTGAATCAATTCCTTCACCACAACAGCCCTAGTTATGTGTTTTAGCTCAATTTTTAGATAAAAAGTCATTAAAAAAGATAAACAACAGGCCAGCTACCCCATACTCCCGGAGCATCGCCCACAAGACACCTCAAGGGACACGGTCATATGCTTTCTCTAGATCCACAAAACCTATGTTGACTGGTTGCCCAAATTCCAATGCCCCATCCAATACCCTCACAAAGGTGAAGATCTGATCCAGTGTTCCACAGCCAGGACTAAAACCACATTGTTTTTCTTGAATCCAAAGTTCGACTTACCGCCGGACTTTCCTCTCCAGCACCCTGGATTAGACTTTCCCAGGGAGACTGAGGAGTGTGGTCACTCTGTATTTGGAACACAACCCTCTGGTCCGCTTTATAAAAAGGGGAACCACCACCACTGTCTGTTACACCAAAGGCACAGGTCCCCGATTTCCACGCAATGTGGCAGAGGAGTGGCAGCCAGGAAAGCCCTATGACATCCAGAGCCTTGAGGAACTCAGGGAAAATCTCATCCACCCCTTGAGCGCTGCCACTGCAGAGTTGTTTAACAACCTCAGAAATGAGAGAGCCCACCCCAGGGTCCTCTGGCTTTGCTTCCTCCACAGAATGCGTGTTCACGTCTGGTGGCCACCAGCAGGTTCTGGGGTTACCGCCACGACTAGCACCAGCAACTTTGCTACCACAGCTTCAAACAGCAACCTCAACAATGTTGGCATGGAACACGGCCCACTTGGATTCCATGTCCCCCACCCGCCTCCAGGATGTGGTTGAAACTCTGCTGGAGGAATAAGTTGAAGATCAGTTTGACAGGGTCCTCAGCCAGACGTTCGCATGCTTGGGCCTCCCTGGTCTGTCTGGCATCCTCCCCCATCACCTGATCCAACTCACCACCAGGTGATGATCAGTTGACAGCTCTGCTCCTCTCTTCACCTGAGTTACCATCACATATGGCCACCGATCAGACGATACGACTACTACAAAGTCAATCATTGACTGTTGACCTAGGGCAGGGGTCGGCAACCAGCAGCTCCGGAGCCACATGCGGCTCTTTCATCCCTCTGCTGCGGCTCCCTGTGGCGAGCTATGTGGAGTAAGGACGCTGATCAAAGTCCTTCATATTACACGCTCACTGCCTCAGAATAGCGGCAACTATTTACTTAACAGTGAATAAGCAAGAGTTACACAACAACTGAATAACATTGAATGCCACACCACTCACACTTATGCTTCTAACATCAATCACATACTCCTTGCTATCGAATATTTAATTAAAATGTATTTTATATTAGTTCATTGTTTTTTTTAATATAATTCTAAATTTGAAGATTATGGTGATCTTGTAACATCAAAATAAAACGTGTTTAATTTTTTGTCGCTCAAAATATGTGTCACAACTGCTGATGTGCGACACCCGCCGGCAGGCCCAGCCCGCGATTTATTGAACTTTTCGACACCAGGTAAGCCAACCATGGATAAATCGAAGAAAAGAAAAGCTTTTGAAGAAAACAGAACGTTCAATGCTACGTGGGCACATTCATATGCGTTCAAACCTGACGAGACTGGTTTGCCAGTATGCTTAATATGTGGTGAGAAATTGGCAAACAACAAAAAGTCAAATGTTGCTAGACATTTTCAGAATAAGCACACAGCCTTTGCTGAAAAATATCCGGATGGAGATGAGAAAAAAAAAGCCGTTTCAGAACTGATGCGGAAGGTTGAACTGAGCCAAAATAATTTCAAAAAGTGGATGAAGTCCGCAAATTCAACTACATATGCTAGTTTTGTGGCCGCTCAGGAAATAGTCAGGCACGAGAAGCCGTTCACAGATGGAGAATATATAAAAGAATCATTTATTAAGATTTCAGAACATCTATTCAAGGACTTTAAAAAGAAGAGTGAAATTGTGCAGAAAATCAGAGATATGCCTCTTTCTGCGAAGACTGTCAAAGAGAGAACTATTAAAATGGCTGAAAACATTACCAGACGGCAAATAAAAGATATCAATTCAGCTGTGGCGTACTCAATCGCCTGTGATGGGTCTAAAGACAAAAGTGATATTGAAAAAATAGCATTGTTCTGCCGATGTGTGAACTCTGCTGGACCACAGGAAGAAATGATTGCGTTGATACCACTAAAAGGCCAAACACGGGGGGAGGACATCTGTGAGGTTGTCTTGGATTGTTTAAGAGCCAAAGAAATAAACACCACCCACCTGGTGTCAGGGGCACAGAGTATGACAGGAGCACAGAAGGGCTTTGAGGCTTTACTGCAGAAGTCGCTGGGTAGAACGCTGGTGACATTTCACTGCATCCTGCACCAAGAGGCATTGTCTGCTCAAACATTTCCTCCAGAATGCACAGAAGTAATGAATGTTGTCATTCAGATTGTCAACAAAATAATGGCAAATGGTTTAAATCACAGTCAGTTCCGTTTGTTACTGGACGAGGTGGAAAGCACGCATTCTGATCTCCTGCTGCACAACAGAGTCCGGTGGCTGTCCAGAGGGGAGGTGCTGAAACGCTTCGCCGCGTGTCTGGAAGAGGTGAAAACTTTCCTGGGCAGCAAAGGGCTCGCCTTTCCTGAGCTGAAACAGCCAGAGTGGCTGGAAAAGCTACACTTCATGGTAGATATGACAGCGCACCTGAACACGCTGAACACAACTCTTCAAAGGAAAGGAGGCACAGCCCTGCACATGCTGGAGGAGGTTTGGGCATTCGAGCGCAAGTCGACAGTGTTTGCCAGAGATTTACAGAAAGGTACGCTGTCTCACTTCCCCTCTTTGAGAGAGTTCAAACAAACTAACAATTTGATAAATCTGGAGTATTTGTAGTCTGCAATGACTGCAATGCAAACATCGTTCGGGAAACGATTCTGTGACTTCAGAGATGAAAAAAACACATTATCCTTCCCTGTCACTCCCCTGACCATCGACCCATCCCTACTGAATATGACTGCTGAATATAACTAAGTCAACCTGATCTGGAGATGGAACTGGCCGACATAGCCAACAAAGATATGTGGGTGTCCAAGTTCCAGCGATTGACAGCTGATCTTGAAGATGTTGCCCGTCAGAAGGCCATGCTTGCTCACAGTCACAAATGGAGTGAGATTGAAAACCTTCCCAAACCGGACCAACTTGTTTTTGAAACATGGAATGCCATCCCCGACACTTACACCAACATGAAAAAATATGCATTTGGAGTCCTGTCGATATTCGGATCCACATATGTATGTGAGCAGGTCTTCTCCACCATGAACTATATAAAAAACAAACATCGCTCATGCGAAAGTCACATTAAACCTGTAAAGTAAATATTTTAATTGGCTATTATTTTGCAGATATAGGCTATATTCTACATTGTTCAGTAAAATAATCCTTTTTTTTATTCAGGTTGACAGCTGACTGCACGCTTCAGTAAGGAAGAGACACAGAAGCAGACGGCAGTTGGATAATTTAAGTTCGGCTTTTTATTTCGTGAATACGAGGTGGACTCAAAATGACTGAGTATTTTATTTGTAAGGAACGTTCAACCTGCTTTTTTTTTTTTCAAAGTTCAAAATGTTTTTGTATGTGACGTAAACTGAATGTTTCGTCATTATATGTTTTTCTTTCGCATTGATCAAAAAATGTATCAATACATAATTTTTCATATAAAAGCAAAGTTGCCCTTAGTGCCCATGACTAGCAAGAGTAACGGTAAAGAAAGAAAGAACTACAAAAACAAAGATCATGGAAACAAACAAAATAACAAATTTAATAGTTCAACAGGATTTGTCATATGCATAAATAAAATGTTGTTTTCTCTGTAGCAGTCTTTCATTTCATAAATTCAACACACTATAGTTTTTTATAAATAGCATAGAGGTAAAAAACGATATATGCAGTGTTATCTTCATTTTAGATGTCAAAGGGGTTTGTGCCTCCCAGTGTGTTCTTTTCTGCGGGAAACGGGTCCACATGGCTCTTCGTGTGTTGAAGGTTGCCGACCCCTGACCTAGGGTGTCCTGATGCCAGGTGCACTTATGGACACCCTTATGGCTGAAAATGGTATTAGTTATGGACAAACCCTGTCTAGCACAGAAATCCAATAAATGAACTCCGCTCAGGTTCAGATCAGGCAAGGCGTTCCTTCCAGTCACACCCTTCCAGGTCTCGCTGTCATTGCTCACGTGAGCATTGAAGTCTCCCAGTAGAACAATGGAGTCACCAGTAGGGGCACAGGGAAGCAACCCTTTTGTCTGCCGGAATAAACTCCAACACACTGGCTGTGAACAGAAGAGCTATTAATAAGTCCACACTTGCTCTCCACCACTCACCGGGAACAATTCCAGCAAAGAAAAGAGTCCAACGCCTATCAAGAAGACTAGTTCCAGAACCCAAGCTGTATGTGGAAGTGAGCCCAACTATATCTAGCCAGTAACTCTCAACCTCCCGCACAAGCTCAGGTTCCTTCCCTATGAGAAAGGTAAACGTTTCATGTCCCAAGAGCCAGCTTCAGCGACAGGAGATCTGACCGCCAAGGGCCCTGACTAACCCTAACCCCTTTAAGACAGCAATTTGAAGTCCAACAATGTAGTTTTTCCAGTGTCCGGGATGATTTTAAAGACAAGACAGGTAATGTAATTATATATATCAGTTATACTACTCTAATAGGTGCAAAGGTAACTTTTGTAGCACTTTATGTAAACATATCACTGGTGAAATATGCTTGTGGATGCCACTGTGATGAATCTTGTGACCGAGGCAGACCACAGCCGCTGTTGTTAGCTTAACAAAACGTGCGCAGGTGTACAAGAACCAGCTTGAATAACATAAGATGCATGCTGCAGGTAGTTACACTGTTATGATCCGCAACAGTGTATAGTTTAGCTTAGGCTCAATGAAAATCGTTACTGAAAGGATGACTGTTAGGTTTTCCGCCATAGAAAAGGAAAAAAAAAAAAGGATCTATATAGTTGCTTTCTTCCATTCATCACAGCAGATTCAGTCCAGAGAAACAAGGCATGCTAAATTCAATCATGATATGGTAATATCATATGGCAATATCGCAAAATGATCTCTTATATGTTGAATATTTTCAAAATATTGCCCCAGACCCATTATGGTATTTTCTGTGAATAACAAAGAACCGAAATAAATTGGAAATATAATTCAAACAATTAGAGAAATCTTTTTCCAAATATGCAGTGTGTCGCTTCATGACACATAGTGCCTGTAATGCTGCTTATAGTCATGTGATCAGCCAATGTCCATAAAAATATTTCCCACATTTCTGAGCGCAGGCCAAAAAGATCCATGAAGGAGGTGAGGCAAATCTGGGACAAATCCATCAAAAGGCTGAACCTTCAAATCATTTATGAATTTATTTAAAATTATACTTTGGTGTATAGTCAGCTTCTACATAGCCTTGATATGTAAGGTTTTAAAATGCCAGTTATTTATATATTCTGCTACTTTCAGTCAGAAAGTAATTAGTGTGACTAGGTATATGAAAACTTATTGATCCTTTTGTTGTTTGTTTTGTTTAATTTTTTTAAGTTGTTTTATTGTGACCTGATTTTCAACCTCTAATTAATTAAAATGAGCATGAGAAAAAAGTTTCATTTCAATAAAATATCTGAATTTCACATTATCTTATTATATGTCTTATATAATTCATTTTCAAAGCCTCTGCAGACCTAACAAGTAATGCACTTAAAGAGTAAAGGGAAGATTTATTTTCTTTTTTATGAATGTAAACTTGATTCTCCTGTCAGTTACACTGTTAGACATCCTAAAGATTCTAAAAAACACTGCTGTAAATCCACAGTATAATGGACATTAAGGGAAAACTGTTGTATAAGTGATGAAGACTGCATTTAGTGAATTTGTTCTGCACACCTCTCACTACTCCTAAATGAGGCGGCATCAAATAAACACTGTTGCTGTGCTTAGTTATTTCTAACAGAAAGCAAACAGTGAAACATGTCTGCAAAATTTGAATTTCAAATTAGCACTCTTTGAGGATGGAAAAGAAAAATCCTCTTACATTAGAAAGAAATGAATGCAGCGACTGCAGAGCAAGTTGGAGTACAGCGATTTTCTTTGGTTGTACGGCATCACCGGGTCAAACAGGTACAGTACACACACAACATCCTCTCAAAATGGATATGTATTACAGCACCAAAGGAGAACGTGATATGATACAGGCTTATCGAACTGATGTGTTATAGAAGAGTCAGAGGCCGGCAAGCGTTATCACTTGATGGGGAGGCTGGAGACTTTGTGATCGGATTGCACCCTTGTTTAATTGAGCTACTTCCACATGCTATGGCCTCCAGGCGAAAACAAGATTAAAGCCATTATAGAGACAGTTTTTACAGGTGGACAGCATAGGACTGTTGTCTTCTCCCCTGACATGACCACATGTGCGTCTGGAGGACAGAGGTAATGTTATGCGTACACTCTTCTTTTCATGTTTTGTTTACTGGCAAGGCAGATTCAAACAAGTAGAGGGCTCAAATATTTCCTCAAGTCATTAGATCACATAAAATCATTGATGCGGATTCTTTGCATCAAAGCTTTGTTTAATTCATAAATACTTATTTATTCATTTATATTTAGCACGGCTGATGATTAATGTGCCTGTATCGCCCTTCTCAGACCACTGTCAGAGTGTTAGTTGCAGGGAATTAAACAGCACGTGAAGCCAAAATATATTCACATCTAACTAACTTGGAAAAATAGAACGACAAAGTACAGTGAGTTTTATCTCAGTTGTTAATTTTAAGAGACCTGTTGTATTGTATATGACCTCTAAGGTATTTTCTTTTTTTTAATAATACTTTCTATTGCTTCTTATTAATACGGAAGTATTTCTTTCCAGTTCTAAATACTAACATTCGACTGATTATCAGGATAATATCAGAACACTCGAACTCTAAATAAACTAATACCTGTAGCGCTGAAAATAAGAACAGAGAGTTTATATGGGTCCATTAATGCTGGAAAGAGTTTTATTCAGCTGTAGCACTGCATACCGTCAGGTTAAAAGATATGGAAAACATACATTTCTGCTGCAAAATTGTTGTATCTAAATTAAATGTCAACTCTTCAATATTCAAGTTCTAAAGTGAAAATTAAAAATCCAAGTTTCCAAATTACATGTCTGACGATGCAATAGGTAGTTAATAACATGTTCAGGATTACTAGGCTGCATTCTGATTCATAATAGACTCCAATTTTTTTCCTCCCTCTGTGAAAAAAGCCCGCTCCTGACCTGTGATGTTCAGCAAGTTTAGAGTCGATGGAGGAACAGTACATGAGAGAACATAATTAGCAGCTAAAATGTCACCATCTTGCTGCTTGACATGGGACGCATCATGACTCGGACGCCTTCCATTGAGGACAAAAGCAGAGAAGAGACAGCAATTAAAGGATCACTCTAAGAAAGGTAAATAGAAACAATCAAAGACAAAACAGTGTCTATAAGAGATGTGACACCCTTTTCAATCCGTTCCCTGACACTTTCCCCAGCCTCTCTGCCTCCCAGAGGGCTTCAATCTGTAGGAGGACAGGCTCAGTCTCATATCCTCAGGGGATGTGAGGCCCCTGCTGCTGCTGTAGGAATACTCTCTGCTCTGTAAGTCAACAATCAGCCCATTTACAGTCGGAGCCAAAGAGCAGGGCTCCGATTATGCAAAAGTTTGAAAACAATATTCTGTCAGTGTGTGTCTACGGTGGCACACTGAGTTCTCCATTTGACGGTATTCGTCTGTTTGAAGTGAGGACGTAATGCCGGCAGGCGTGCCATGTGGCCTTTATGAAGAGGATGCTCTGGAGTGCTATCTAGGAGTACAGCTCAACAGAATCACCTGCACTCGGGTTTCCACACAGAGCTCTTGTGATTAGATTTTCTAGGAGCTTCAGTAAAGATAACACTTGTAAGGTTAAGCCATTGCATGGCGGTATTGTGCAGGTCGTGCGTGTGTTTGTGTGTGTATTAGTCATATTTGTGGGTACAAAAAGCTGTCAACCCAGCAAAATTGCAGGAAATCGCTTGCTTATGCAGACAAAACATAAGTCACAACAGCATAAATTATGAATTTTTAAGGTTAATCTTGGCTTAAAGTCAGGGTACAGTAAATTTTATTTTAAGCTAAGAGTTACTCGTGGACAAATAGTGGTTATAGCTGTGGTTGGAGGAAATCTCCAGCAAATCAATACAAGTCTATATTATGTTTTCAGAAGTGATAGCATCACAACTGTGTTTGTATGAGTGTTTGCAGGCAGAAAAGGTGTTTGTGTTGGGGGTCGTACCCTTCGTCTGGTGGGCATGTACTGTTGTTGTCAAGGCCACTGACACCTTGACAGAACATGGAGAGCACAGATGAGATGAAGGTTGAAGCTTCTCTCTCGCCATTTCTAAGCCGATTTTTCTCCTCTGCATTGCTATCTTTTTTATGGTTGTTGATCCCCCCTGCCGAAACGCAGATAGAATCTTAATCTGAAAAATTCATCACAAAGGTTAAAATGTCATTGTCGGTATTAAAGGAAGCTTATTCAGCAGTTACTGGTGAATCCTGCAGAGGCACTTTATGACTTCAAGCCAGGAGCTCGGGCAGACACAGTAACTACTGGATATCACAACACCACAGGATTGGGGTTTTGCATTAAAACGTTGCGTTAATCCTTTTAATCACATTAATCAGCTATGGCCATGAGAAGCAGCACGTCCTTTTCCCTTCAAATACTAAGTACCAGCAACAGAAGACACATATAGAAGGCAGACTAGAAGAACACAAAGAGCATGATGTGACCATTATTTTTGTTCTGAAATAGGGAAAAAAAATGCTAAGAATTATTTGAGTATCTTCTAATAAAATATATGGAGTTTGAAAGTTGATTTCATGGTTCAGTTACACTTTTCTGGATTTGTGAAGTGGCTCCAAGGCTGCTCGTCAATAAGCTGTGCAGTATCCCCTTAAAAAAGCCATGTAATAGTTACTTTTATGATGACCATGGAGCTTTTGGGTAACAATCTTCCAGTCAAATCTTGTGCAATTTTACAGAGTGAATAGAGAGCAAAAAAAAAATTGCTAAATTGTATAGACTTCCAGTGAGATGACCCAATGCAAAACACCCAGATACTATGAAATGCTGCCACTGAATAAAGTAACAACGTGAAATGTTTTTTAAAGCTTTTTCTTTTTCCTGTAGGGATGTTCTAAGTACTCTCCAACACTGTCATCTACCGCTAAAGAAAAGAAAATTAAGCATCGAACATTAGATATGCTAAATTTTCTAAATTTTACTGTGAACACTCATAGCCAGTGATAAAAATGGATATTTTAGTTATCCAGGAGTTTTATCTGAGATCATCATTGAAATCGATGAGTGGTTTAGCTGGTTTTGATTTTTAAATCACCAAGCAACAGCCTCGGTACAAGCAATACTGTAGTAAATTGGCAAAGAGCCTGTACTAGAAAAGCTGCTAAATCAGTTAATTCCATGAGTGAGTGATACTATCCGGGATTTATAGTTATCAATCAAAAGCCTGCTCAGCATAAAAATGCCCTTGATTGCTTTTTCACCTTTTGCCTGACCTTCTAGACTAACTGTATATTTTACAGTTAGAGATGTGAAGTGGAGTCTTTGAATGGTTCAGCGGTCGTCACAAAACAGGGCTTGTGCACTCACACACTACATCTCAATGCTGAGCCCCCAAGGCGGCAGCGTTAGCACTAAATTGACAAAGCAAGTAGATGTGACAGGACAAGTCATAAATTGCATTTAGTAGGATCAGTGTTCTCCCCTCCTTTCTTGTCCCTCAGCACTTCAAAAATTAGATCATTGCTCAACTTAAACCAATATGATTTATCTTAGGCTGGATCCACGTTAACTGCTTGTTTAGTCAAGATGGAAGAGCAAGACCCCCGATACCCCTGGAGACAGCGCATGTAGATTCGCTGAGGCTATAGTCACTGCACAACAGTGCAATTTCTGTCTTGTCAACGACAAATACGCATCATCTTTATGACTCTGTGAGTGTAAGCAGTTTAATCAGAGCTGATATTTTTATCAGTGTCATTTGAGGCCATTTCTGCCTGTCAGGTACATCCTTTTCCTTTCTTCTCTTTCAGATATTATTAAGGTGATGACTGCAGCAGAGCCATTCAGACAGAAATGCATACAATCATGTTTAGAAAGATTGAAATGTTTGCCACCGACATCAGATGTGTTCATAATCCAGGAGATGGTTGTGTGATCTGCCACACTACATTTGTGCATGCATTCATTACAATGGAATAATTGTTGCTTCCCAGGGAATAGCCTATAAAGCCACCAATGGCTTAACAACGATTCACAGGGTTGTTTTGCAGGACAATCCGGAGTGCTAGGCCCTAGCTCTTTTTTTTTTTTTCTTTTAATCACATGAGAAAGACAGCCATCTGAGCAAAGATGAAATGTATTTCCCTCCCATCCCTAATTTCTTGGGAGCTACAGTAGAGTAGATTGAAGAAAGATCTCTGTGAAGCATCAAGCCCTGGGTGAATACTGGGTCAGCTAACAATCCCAGACCCCACAGATACAATGTCTCGAGTTTCATATTGGCCCACACCTTACTGTCTAAAAAACTGAGATGAGACATACCTAAAAAACATTGAACTGACGCTTGCTGTGACTCCTTGGGCGACTGTGACTCAGATGGTAGAGCAGTCGTCTAGTGGTCATATGGAAAGTTCCTGGTTCGATATCAGACCCTGCATTTAACATGTCGAACTGTCCTTGAGCAAGACACTGAACCCCAAATTGTATAAGTGTGTGAATGGTCCTGTTTAGCAGGTGGCACCCTGCGAAGTAGTCACTGCCACCAGTGTATGAATGTGTGTGTAGTGTAAACGCACTTTAAGTGGTCAACAATGACTAGAAAAGCATACATAAGCTACATAAATACAGGACATTTACCATTTACTCCAAACTGCTATTGAAAAGTAAAAATCAATTTGTCCTCTAAATGGCTTCTATTGTATGTTGAAATTTGTTCTTTGAAATAATTCTTTAAGAGAAAAATGCAATGCCAAACATGGTTTTGTGCCTTTGCATTTCTGTAACAGCTCATGGTGTGAAAGGACCAGAGCTTGGGAGAATGAATTGTGGACTGGTATGATCATGTAAATTATATGCCTTGTATGCAAATCCTTATCTAGTTAATGGCTGCTGATTGCTGTTTATTACTGTTTGTTGATGTTTAACATTACAACAAAATAGTACATCATTCCAATTACCTTCTACAAACCTGCCACCTTTGTACAATTACACACAGAAATAAGTGCATTTTTGCATTTACATCATGGTCTCTAATTAAAAAAAAGGGTAATGTGATGAACTGATGTCCAGACATTTGCAAAGCTATGAGACAAAAGACAAAGCCATTTTCATTTGCAGTGGGATTTCTCCATAGCTGCAAGCATGCATGAACAGAATGAAGTAACATTTCACTGCTCAATTGATTTTAAAGGTTTTTACACTATCAAACACAATGTACCAAACTGCCATTACATCCTCACCCCATTACTCTTTGATATTTTTGTTGCAGTTGCATATTTCCTGTATTTTAATCTTGTGTAATAATATGCTGGTGGAGATTGTTGAACTGGTTGTCAACCTAATCCATATGTGGCAGAGCAGAGCTAAATTTTCATTTTTGTGTTATGGTGATGTTAGCACAAAAAATATTTCAAAACTGAACAAATGTTATTTTTCTTTTGTTGCTACATTTGAAATGTGCTTTAGAAGAAACAATTTGTAAGGTCGGATCAGTATCAGTTCCTGACGACCTGGGATGGCCATATCACCTGACCAGGGAATAAGAGTCAATAAGCAGCTATATGTTATAGTTACATATTATAGCTTAAAAAGGATTTTTAAAGGGGCTTTTTAAAGAGATTGCCAGAAATGAGCATGGGAGCCTGTGCAAATCCTACAGAGGGTCAATGTCACTTTTTCTGAGTTCAGTCTAGACCTTTCTCACAGCAGCAACGTGTGTATGAAATCAGCGTAAACAAGTTTGATTTCTAAAAATAATTCAAGTTCTCTTTCATCAGTGTGGCCAAGCCTATCAAGTGAGCCATTAAGAGCTGCACACTGACTCTATCGTACTTGAATGGGACAGAACCATGCAGTTAGGTCTGTAATTATTTGGACAATGACATAATTTTGCCTCTTTCCACCACCACAGTGAATTTCATATAAACAATTAAAGCAACAGAACAGCTGATGATCTGAAGCATACCAAAGTATCAGTAAAACATGGTGCATGCAGTGTTATGGCATAGGCATGCTGATGCCAGAGGAACTGGGTCACAGGAGTTTATAGATGATGCAACTACTCATGGAAGTGTAAGGATGAATTAATATAGTGCGAAAGCAACCAAGATCCTCTCAAAGCACATCTTGGAATGTTTAGCAGGAAGCAACTGGACTTCTTATCTTGTTTGAAGACGTTTCGCCTCTCATCCAAATCACCAAAATGAGGACGTGGTTGGTCAACACATCAGATTACCACACCACGATAACCTCACTGCTCAGCGACCGTGAGACTTATGAAGTCTTAAAAAGGGACCCCACCAGCAGCTACAAGAAGAAAGTGATAGACTACCTATAGAAACTACCTTCTGCACCTTTGCCTTTCCAGGACGTACTTCAAATACGATGAAGTTTTTTACAGACAGAAACAAGGCTGTGCCATGGGTTCTCCAGTGTACCCCATCGTGGCCAACCTCTACATGGAGGATGTGGAGGAGAGGGCTCTGAACTCCTTCACAGGAACAACTCCCAGCCACTGGTTCAGATATGTGGATGACACATGGGTCAAAATCAAAACTCAAGAAGTGGAGGCTTTCACTCGACACATAATTGTAGTGGACAAGAACATCAAGTTCACCAGGGAGGATACGAAGGATAACAGTTTGCCCTTCCTGGATTGTACGGTGTTTCTTGGTAAGGATGGTAACCTCAGCATCGAGGTCTACAGGAAGCCCCCACACACAGACCAGTACCTCTTGTTTGACTTCCACCACCCACTGGAGCACAAACTTGGGGTAATCTGGACACTACAAGACCGGGCCCAGAAGGTTCCCTCAAGCACAGAGGGAAAACAGAAGGAACTGACACACATCGAGACAGCGCTCCAGACATGTGGCTACCCGAAG